>BSBM01000591.1:8455000-8832500 GCA_027924585.1 Larix kaempferi | reverse complement strand
GGTCCCAAATTTGCCCCAAATCATCCCAAATATTCTGAGAAGGTATATGAATGATATTATAACATAAATATGTGTTTCAAGGATGCCTTTGCACCTTTAAAACACTTCTGCAAATACTCTTTCAATTCTGGTCAATGTAGGTAACTTTACCAGTGATTTCCCTTTGACTAGTATTGGTCTCTAAGTCTCAAATTGACTCCAAATTCCTTCAAATATTCAAGGAAGGTTTATGAATGATGTTAGGAATTGAATATGATGTTCAGGGATAACATATGTCCACCAAAAGACCTCTGCAAACTCTCTTAAGATTCTGGACCAAGTATGCAATTTTACTAGTAATTTGGGGTTCAAATCCCCCTAAGGTAAGTATTAAAAATAGCTTCCCAAATGCCTCCAAACCCACTCAAATTTATGAACAGAGGTATCTAATGTGTTAATTATGTTATTAAGGTCTCATATGCACCATTAATGGTTTATTACAATTGTTCTCACCCTCTCCATTCAAATGCAAAAATCCCCAATTCGACCCTTGGGGAAATGGCACTATTTCTTCTCCCAATGCAATTAAACTGAGTAAAAATGCTTCAAGTGCTCAAGTACAGTAAATGAAACTTGTATAAGACATCCATGGAAACATATTTATCACAAATATATCAGAGAATCATCCATTCATTCGAAATCATCATCAATACATTGGCTCACAACAAGGTAGTGGGGAAATGGCATCGTTCTTCCATTAAAAATGAGATTTATACATTTCTACTTGGAATTTAGACCTAAAACTTTTTGGAGATGAAGAAAAGAGTATTTAATTCATATTACAAAATAAATGGGGCATTAGAAGCTCCCCCAAAGAGTACAATATCTCACCAAAAACGCCCTCCCTCAAGGATCAAGAATATGCCATCAAAACTGGAAATGGTTGAAGGAGCGAGCTGCAGTAGAAGAAACCATGAACTGCCCTATAGCTTACACCTGCAAATAAAGACTCCATTAAAGCTCCAAATGAAAGGTCGGAATGGCCTTTCCAATTGCCAACTTGGATGGGAATCTTTCACCCTCGAAATTGGCTAAGGCAAGAAACTAGTCATCCACTAGCTCTCCCTCTTCACAATTGCAATTGCAAATTCTACAAATGATCAAAAGCTATTCTCATACTTCATTTCTACATTTTATAACCAACATTAGCCTTCTAAGGGTCGAAATCCTCTCAATAGATTCAACAGATTTCCATTTAGGAAATATTCCACATTTGCCACTTGTCTCCTAGCTCCAACCTTCCATCTTCTCCCAAATTCGATTTTGAGTCTCTTTGGCTTCTCCAAATCCCAAATTCGCCTTCTTTGAGCCTATTTTTGGGGATGACATGTCATATTGGTCAGATGTCAGAGGTCAGGTCTGCAATTTTTCATAGTTGTCATAGATGCTCCATCATTGGTGTCATAGGGGCTAGGGAATCTAGCCCAAGTGTCCACAAACTTCCACTTTGAATCTTTATCTTCCATGGAGGTTACCAATCCTTCCCAATTCGACCTAATATGCTCAATGACATGTGTTATGACTTACCAACTCACCCAAGAGTGTTCACATTCCCATTAATTTGAATTTGCAAAAGAGAGATACCATGTGATATGAAAAATCAAGCTAGTGTGGGTCCCACATCCTCCATATGTCTCCAAAACCATTTGTCACCTAGGATTTCTCTTGAATTTCTTTATTCACTCTATTTATTAAATACTTGAACCCTTCTAATGTCTAAACATCATTTATTATCCCCCTTATTCCAAATCTCAAAGCTTCCACTCCAAACCTAGGAAACTAGTAATTTTCCTCCTTGGCAATTATTTGACCCTTAACATCAATTTTACAAAATCTAATGAATATGGCTAATGTGATTAGGCCATTGTGACCCAATTCAAAATTTGGGACATGAGAAATCCTCCCTACCCAATATTGCTTGTCCTCAAGCAATTTCAAACATGGGTGTTGAAGAACCTACTTTTTGTATAATTCTTTGAAGTTGCCATTGAATTTTCAAACCTTGAGTCTTTGAGTTTCCATGAATATTTTAGAGAGAAACCGCCATGCTTGCTGCTGCACTACTCTGATTAAAATCACTTTATTAAGTGTGGAATCCATCTCCCATACTGCTTGCTTCCCCCCAAAAAATGAAACCAATGAGACAAAAATTATTCCAGGGTCCCATTGCTTGTATTGAACCCCAACAATTAAGAGTGCTCTCAGACCTACACCATTAGATAAGAGGATTCCTGGATCCCATTTTCTTGTATGCATTCCTCCAAACATCATGAGTACCAAATATATATCATCAAAGTACATAACAACATAATGAAAATGTACATCAAGGATATGCTTCATCAAAGAGTCATGAAAGTGCTTATACCTCCAAGCAAGTAGACCACCATTTTCCAAGTGCATACAAGCTTCAAGTGACCAATCAAATCTGCTCCAATAACATAGGTGAGGATCCCATGTCCTATAATGCTGCTCCAAAAGGATCTGATATGTATAAAAATATTCAGCCATGTATTCTTTCATCCAAGGAGTGAATGAAGAATCTCCACTAAAATCTGAACCAAATAATGAGCAGAAAAAACAAGGAGACTTCAAATGACTCAAAGAAGTGTCACCCATACATCCATGAATGTGAGAATCATAAAAATATAACAAAGTATGTGGCTGCCAAAAAAAATGTTCTCCAATCATAAATCTATTCTCCCAAGTGTTGGATGAAGTTCCTCCAACATCAAATGAATCAAATGTTGAGCAAGAAAAACCATGAGTCTTCAAGTGACTCAAATGCATATCATAGGTGCATCCATGTAGATTTGCATCATCATAAAGTGACAAATAATGTTGCTCCAAATGTGAATAAGAATGTGCTCCAACCATATCATCATAAAAAGTAAATCTAGGAGTTCCATACTCCTTATGTAGCACCATCAAAAAGAACCCTTTCACCCATACTTCATTGAGACTAATGTTGCAAAACATAGAATTGTAGGATGTAGGAGAATGAACCAAATCACCCAAATGATCAAAAAGTACAGAAGTTTCATCATGGGAAGGATCCATATGGGTAGTATCATGCAGCTCCTTCAAAAGTGTGAACTCTTTGTCATAGTTTGGTTCCAATGTAGAGGAATCATGCTCTTCTTTAAAAATTGCATAACCTTCATCAAGAGGCAATTCAAATTCCTCTTACACCACATCAAGTGTTTGGATCTCTTCAAGTTCATCTTCAAACACATCAAGAACATTCAAATTTTCACATTTCTCATGATCCACCATGTCATGAGAATCCTCCAAACAATCTACCATTTGACAATCTGAAACATAGGAGGAAAAACAAGTATCTTGCAACTTTTCAAGAAGTTGCTCATTTTGAATTGTGAGCTTATGAATATCCTCATTATTCTTCAAGTATGCATCATGTAACAATTCATTAAGCTCAAACAAATGGTTTCTATCAAAAAGCGAAGACATGAAATTACCTTTGATGTGGCACATTGCTCTCTGAATCTTCTCCATGTCTTCAAAGAAGGATGTTTCCTCCAATGAAGTAGATCTCCAACAAGAATTTGACACCAATGCTTGAGTGTCATAGAGAATGCTGAGGGACTCTTTAATCTTATTTTCATTCATCTTTAAGGACCCTTCAAGAAAATGAGGCTCTTGCAAATGAACCTCCTCATCTTCTTCAATTTTGCTTGGACCAACTTCATGAAGCTCAAGTGGTGATGGGGAAGCTGATCTTGGTTGTTCTTCAACTGCTACAAGGTCTTCATTATCATGCTTAATGAAACTTGTACTTATAGAAACACTTTCAAAAGTGATCTCTGTGTCACCAACATAGAGGTGTGAGCACCCATCAGTAGGTACTCCTTCATAGTTTAAGCATCCATCAGTAGATGCTCTTTGGTTCATGTCTAAGCTAGAAGGTGTCTCGAAATGATCTTCCATATTTTCAATAGAATCTTCTTCATGCTCTTGTGATGTCTCTTCCTTTTTCTCCTTAAAGCAAGCTGATGCATTTTGCCCCTTGTTTTCCTTAGGATCAATATATTTGGAATCTCTTCTTGAATAAATCTTAAAAGCTCTCCTCAAGGAGGACATCATTTCATGCACACATATGTGATACTCGCTCCAAGGGTTTTTACAAGAAGGGCATAAACCTTTCTTCACTAACTCCACATCTTCATTTTTGGGCCTATTTTCAAGAACATGTTCAGCATAGTACTCAAAAGACATGGCATTTTGTGTATTTTTGCTAAAAGCAAGATATTCTTTATATTTTTTATATTGTTGGGGCAAGGTTTTATATTTTGCTCTCCATCTTTGGAACTCACTCATAGAATTATCCTTGGTTGGTGTGACATACTCATATTCATCAGATTTAAAGTCATAAGAATAATCTTCATTTCTCTTGAAATTGTAAGAAGTGTTGCATGATGGCACCTCTTCCTCATACCATTCACATTCTGCTTCATATTGCTCATAAGCATCTGCATATTCCGCATAAGAATTGTACTCATAGGATTCATTATAATAGTAAGACATGGCTACCAATTATTCTTGAATGTATGTACCTAATACACAGGTGCAAGGACCATGCTCTGATACCACTGTAATGTCCCTTATTAGGAATTTTATTAAAATTGCAATTTTTCACTTTTTTCCTTGGTTCGACCTTTGACTAGTTTCGTCTCTACGTCCCAAATTTGCCCCAAATGATCCCAAATCTTCTAAGAAGGTATATGAATGATATTAGAACATAAATATTTGTTTCAGGGATGCCTTTGTACCTTTAAAACACTTCTGCAAATACTCTTTCAATTCTGGTCAATGTAGGTAACTTTACTAGTGATTTCCCTTTGACTAGTATTGGTCTCTAAGTCTCAAATTGACTCCAAATGCCTTCAAATATTCAAGGAAGGTTTATGAATGATATTAAGAATTGAATATGATGTTCAGGGATAACATATTTCCACCAAAAGACCTCTGCAAACTCTCTTAAGATTCTGGACCAAGTATGCAATTTTACTAGTAATTTGGGGTTCAAATCCCCCTAAGGTAAGTACTGAAAATGGCTTCCCAAATGCCTCCAAACCCACTCAAATTTATGAACAGAGATATGTAATGTGTTAAGTATGTTATTAAGGTCTCATATGCACCATTAATGGTTTATTACAACTGTTCTCACCCTCTCCATTCAACTGCAAAAATCCCAAATTCGACCCTTGGGGAAATGACACTATTTCTTCTCCCATTGCAATTAAACTGAGTAAAAATGATTCAAGTGCTCAAGTACAGTAAATGAAACTTGTATAAGACATACATGGAAATATATTTATCACAAATATATCAGAGAATCATCCATTCATTCGAAATCATCATCAATACATTGGCTCACAACAAGGTAGTGGGGAAATGGCATTGTTCTTCCATTAAAAATGAGATTTATACATTTCTACTTGGAATTTCGACCTGAAACTTTTTGGAGATGAAGAAAATAGTATTTAATTCATATTACAAAATAAATAGGGCATTATAATCTCCCCCAAAGAGTACAACAGCTCACCAAAAATGCCCTCCCTCAAGGATCAAGAATATGCCATCAAAACTGGAAATGGTTGAAGGAGCGAGCTGCAATAGAAGAAACCATGAGCTTCCCTGTAGCTTACACCTGAAAATAAAGATTCCATTAAAGCTCCAAATGAAAGGTCTGAATGGCCTTTCCAATTTCCAACTTGGATGGGAATCTTTCACCCTCAAAATTGGCTAAGGCAAGAAACTAGTCATCCACTAGCTCTCCCTCTTCACAATTGCAATTGCAAATTCTACAAATGATCAGAAGCTATTCTCATACTTCATTTCTACATTTTATAACCGACATTATCCTTCTAAGGGTTGAAATCCTCTCAATAGATTCAATAGATTTCCATTTAGGAAATATTCCACATTTGCCACTTGTCTCCTAGTTCCAACCTTCCTTCTTCTCCCAAATTCGATTTTGAGTCTCTTTGGCTTCTCCAACTCCAAAATTCGCCTTCCTTGAGCCTATTTTTGGGGCTGACATGTCATATTGGTCAGATGTCAGAGGTCAGGTCTGCAATTTTTCATAGTTGTCATAGATGCTCCATCATTGGTGTCATAGGGGCTAGGGAATCTAGCCCAAGTGTTCACAAACTTCCACTTTGACTCTTTATCTTCCATGGAGGTTACCAATCCTTCCCAATTCAACCTAATATGCTTAATGACATGTGATATGACTTACCAACTCACCCAAGAGTGTTCACATTCCCATTAATTTGAATTTGCAAAAGAGAGATACCATGTATTATGAAAAATCAAGCTAGTGTGGGTCCCACATCCTCCATATGTCTCCAAAACCATTTGTCACCTAGTATTTCTCTTGAATTTCTTTATTCACTCTATTTATTAAATACTTGAACCCTTCTAATGTCTAAACATCATTTATTATACCCCTTATTCCAAATCCCAAAGCTTCCACCCCAAACCTAGGAAACTAGTAATTTTCCTCCTTGGCAATTATTTGACCCTTAACATCAATTTTACAAAATCTAATGAATATGGCTAATGTGATTAGGCCATTGTGACCCAATTCCAAATTTGGGACATGACAAATCCTCCCTACCCAATATTGTTTTTCCTTAAGCAATTTCAAACATGGGTGTTGAAGAACATACTTTCTGTATAATTCTTTGAAGTTTTCATTGAATTGCCAAACCTTGAGTCTTTGAGTTTCCATGAATATTTTAGAGAGGAACCACCATGCTTGCTGCTGCACTACTCTGATTAAAATCACTTTATTAAGTGGGGAATCCATCTCCCATACTGCTTGATTCCGCCAAAAAAATGAAACCAATGAGACAAAAATTATTCCAGGGTCCCATTGCTTGTATTGCACCCCAACAATTAAGAGTGCTCTCCAACCTACACCATTAGATAAGAGGATTCCTGGATCCCATTTTCTTGTATGCATTCTTCCAAACATCATGAATACCAAATATATATCATCAAAGTACATAACAACTTAATGAAAATGTACATCAAGGATATGCTTCATCAAAGAGTCATGAAAGTGCTTATGCCTCCAAGCAAGTAGACCACCATTTTCCAAGTGCATACAAGCTTCAAGTGGCCAATCAAATCTGCTCCAATAACATAGGTGAGGATCCCATGTCCTATAATGCTGCTCCAAAAGGATGTGATATGCATCAAAATATTCAGCCATGTATTCTTTCATCCAAGGAGTGAATGAAGAATCTCCACTAAAATCTGAACCAAATAATGAGCAGAAAAAACAAGGAGACTTCAAATGACTCAAAGAAGTCTCACCCATACATCCATGAATGTGAGAATCATAAAAATATAACAAAGTATGTGGCTTCCAACAAAAATGTTCTCCAATCATAAATCTATTCTCCCAAGTGTTGGATGAAGTTCCTCCAACATCAAATGAATCAAATGTTGAGCAAGAAAAACCATGAGTCTTCAAGTGACTCAAATGCATATCATAGGTGCATCCATGTAGATTTGCATCATCATAAAGAGACAAATAATGTTGCTGCAAATGTGAATAAGAATGTTCTCCAACCATATCATCATAAAAAGTAAATCTAGGAGTTCCATACTCCTTATGTGGCACCATCAAAAAGAACCATTTCACCCATACTTCATTGAGACTAATGTTGCAAAACATAGAATTGTAGGATGTAGGAGAATGAACCAAATCACCCAAATGATCAAAAAGTACAGAAGTTTCATCATGGGACGGATCCATATGGGTAGTATCATGCAGCTCCTTCAAGAGTGTGAACTCTTTGTCATAGTTTGGTTCCAATGTAGAGGAATCATGCTCTTCTTTAAAAATTGCATAACCTTCATCAAGAGGCAATTCAAATTCCTCTTACACCACATCAAGTGTTTGTATCTCATCAAGTTCATCTTCAAACACATCAAGAACATTCAAATTTTCACATTTCTCATGATCCACCATGTCATGAGAATCCTCCAAACAATCTACCATTTGACAATCTGAAACATAGGAGGAAAAACAAGTATCTTGCAACTTTTCAAGAAGTTGCTCATTTTGAATTGTGAGCTTATGAATATCCTCATTATTCTTCAAGTATGCATCATGTAACAATTCATTAAGCTCAAACAAATGGTTTCTCTCAAAAAGCAAAGACATGAAATTACCTTTGATGTGGCACATTGCTTTTTGAATCTTCTCCATGTCTTCAAGGAAGGATGTTTCCTCCAATGAAGTAGCTCTCCAACAAGAATTTGACACCAATGCTAGAGTGTCATAGAGAATGCTGAGGGACTCTTGGATCTTATTTTCATTCATCTTTAAGGACCCTTCAAGAAAATGAGGCTCTTGCAAATGAACCTCCTCATCTTCTTCAATTTTGCTTGGACCAACTTCATGAAGCTCAAGTGGTGATGGGGAAGCTGATCTTGGTTGTTCTTCAACTGCTACAAGGTCTTCATTATCATGCTTAATGAAACTTGTAATTGTAGAAACACTTTCAAAAGTGATCTCTATGTCACCAACATAGAGGTGTGAGCACCCATCAGTAGGTACTCTTTCATAGTTTAAGCATCCATCAGTAGATGCTCTTTGGTTCATGTCTAAGCTAGAAGGTGTCTCGAAATGATCTTCCATATTTTCAATAGAATCTTCTTCATGCTCTTGTGATGTCTCTTCCTTTTGCTCCTTAAAGCAAGCTGATGCATTTTGCCCCTTGTTTTCCTTAGGATCAATATATTTGGAATCTCTTCTTGAATAAATCTTAAAAGCTCTCCTCAAGGAGGACATCATTTCATGCACACATATGTGATACTTGCTCCAAGGGTTTTTACAAGAAGGACATAAACCTTTCTTCACTAACTCCACATCTTCATTTTTGGGCCTATTTTCAAAAACATGTTCAGCATAGTACTCAAAAGACATGGCATTTTGTGTATTTTTGCTAAAAGCAAGATATTCTTGATATTTTTGATATTGTTGGGGCAAGGTTTTATATTTTGCTCTCCATCTTTGGAACTCACTCATAGAATTATCCTTGGTTGGTGTGACATACTCATATTCATCAGATTTAAAGTCATAAGAATAAACTTCATTTCTCTTGAAATTGTAAGAAGTGTTGCATGATGGCATCTCTTCCTCATGCCATTCACATTCTGCTTCATATTGCTCATAAGCATCTGCATATTCTTCATAAGAATTGTACTCATAGGATTCTTTATAATAGTAAGACATGGGTACCAATTATTCTTGAATGTATGTACCTAATACACAGGTGCAAGGACCATGCTCTGATACCACTGTAATGTCCCTTATTAGGAATTTTATTAAAATTGCAATTTTCCACTTTTTTCCTTGGTTCGACCTTTGACTAGTTTCGATCTCTAGGTCCCAAATTTGCCCCAAATGATCCCAAATCTTCTGAGAAGGTATATGAATGATATTAGAACATAAATATTTGTTTCAGGGATGCCTTTTTACCTTTAAAACACTTCTGCAAATACTTTTTCAATTCTGGTCAATGTAGGTAACTTTACTAGTGATTTCCCTTTGACTAGTATTGGTCTCTAAGTCTCAAATTGACTCCAAATGCCTTCAAATATTCAAGGAAGGTTTATGAATGATATTAGGAATTGAATATGATGTTCAAAGATAACATATGTCCACCAAAAGACCTCTGCAAACTCTCTTAAGATTCTGGACCAAGTATGCAATTTTACTAGTAATTTGGGGTTCAAATCCCCCTAAGGTAAGTACTGAAAATGGCTTCCCAAATGCCTCCAAACCCACTCAAATTTATGAACAGAGGTATGTAATGTGTTAAGAATGTTATTAAGGTCTCATATGCACCATTAATGGTTTATTACAACTGTTCTCACCCTCTCCATTCAACTGTAAAAATCCCCAATTCGACCTTTGGGGAAATGGCACTATTTCTTCTCCCAATGCAATTAAACTGAGTAAAAATGCTTCAAGTGCTCAAGTACAGTAAATGAAACTTGTATAAGACATACATGGAAATATATTTATCACAAATATATCAGAGAATCATCCATTCATTCGAAATCATCATCAATACATTGGCTCACAACAAGGTAGTGGGGAAATGGCATTGTTCTTCCATTAAAAATGAGATTTATACATTTCTTCTTGGAATTTTGACCTGAAATTTTTTGGAGATGAAGAACATAGTATTTAATTCATATTACAAAATAAATAGGGCATTATAAGCTCCCCCAAAGAGTACAATAGCTCACCAAAAATGCCCTCCCTCAAGGATCAAGAATATGCCATCAATGGTTGAAGGAGCGAGCTGCAATAGAAGAAACCATGAGCTTCCCTGTAGCTTACACCTGAAAATAAAGATTCCATTAAAGCTCCAAATGAAAGGTCTGAATGGCCTTGCCAATTGCCAACTTGGATGGGAATCTTTCACCCTCGAAATTGGCTAAGGCAAGAAACTAGTCATCCACTAGCTCTCCCTCTTCACAATTGCAATTGCAAATTCTAAAAATGATCAAAAGCTATTATCATACTTCATTTCTACATTTTATAACCAACATTATCCTTCTAAGGGTTGAAATCCTCTTAATAGATTCAATAGATTTTCATTTAGGAAATATTCCACATTTGCCACTTGTCTCCTAGTTCCAACCTTCCATCTTCTCCCAAATTCAATTTTGAGTCTCTTTGGCTTCTCCAACTCCCAAATTCGCCTTCCTTGAGCCTATTTTTGGGGCTGACATGTCATATTGGTCAGATGTCAGAGGTCAGGTCTGCAATTTTTCATAGTTGTCATAGATGCTCCATCATTGGTGTCATAGGGGCTAGGGAATCTAGCCCCAGTGTTCACAAACTTCTAGTTTGACTCTTTATCTTCCATGGAGGTTACCAATCCTTCCCAATTCGACCTAATATGCTCAATGACATGTGTTATGACTTACCAACTCAGCCAAGAGTGTTCACATTCCCATTAATTTGAATTTGCAAAAGAGAGATACCATGTATTATGAAAAATCAAGCTAGTGTGGGTCCCACATCCTCCATATGTCTCCAGAACTATTTGTCACCTAGGATTTCTCTTGAATTTATTTATTCACTCTATTTATTAAATACTTGAACCCTTCTAATGTCTAAACATCATTTATTATACCCCTTATTCCAAATCCCAAAGCTTCCACCCCAAACCTAGGAAACTAGTAATTTTCCTCCTTGGCAATTATTTGACCCTTAACATCAATTTTACAAAATCTAATGAATATGGCTAATGTGATTAGGCCATTGTGACCCAATTCCAAATTTGGGACATGACAAATCCTCCCTACCCAATATTGCTTGTCCTCAAGTAATTTCAAACATGGGTGTTGAAGAACCTACTTTCTGTATAATTCTTTGAAGTTGCCATTGAATTGCCAAACCTTGAGTCTTTGAGTTTCCATGAATATTTTAGAGAGGAACCGCCATGCTTGCTGCTGCACTACTCTGATTAAAATCACTTTATTAAGTGGAGAATCCATCTCCCATACTGCTTGTTTCCCCCCCAAAAATGAAACCAATGAGACAAAAATTATTCCAGGGTCCCATTGCTTGTATTGCACCCCAACAATTAAGAGTGCTCTCCAACCTACACCATTAGATAAGAGGATTCATGGATCCCATTTTCTTGTATGCATTCTTCCAAACATCATGAGTACCAAATATATATCATCAAAGTACATAACAACATAATGAAAATGTATATCAAGAATATGCTTCATCAAAGAGTCATGAAAGTGCTTATACCTCCAAGCAAGTAGACCACCATTTTCCAAGTGCATACAAGCTTCAAGTGACCTATCAAATCTGCTCCAATAACATAGGTGAGGATCCCATGTCCTATAATGCTGCTCCAAAAGGATGTGATATGCATCAAAATATTCAGCCATGTATTCTTTCATCCAAGGAGTGAATGAAGAATCTCCACTAAAATCTGAACCAAATAATGAGCAGAAAAAACAAGGAGACTTCAAATGACTCAAAGAAGTCTCACCCATACATCCATGAATGTGAGAATCATAAAAATATAACAAAGTATGTGGCTTCCAACAAAAATGTTCTCCAATCATAAATCTATTCTTCCAAGTGTTGGATGAATTTCCTCCAACATCAAATGAATCAAATGTTGAGCAAGAAAAACCATGAGTCTTCAAGTGACTCAAATGCATATCATAGGTGCATCCATGTAGATTTGCATCATCATAAAGTGACAAATAATGTTGCTGCAAATGTGAATAAGAATGTGCTCCAACCATATCATCATAAAAAGTAAATCTAGGAGTTCCATACTCCTCATGTGGCAACATCAAAAAGAACCCTTTCACCCATACTTCATTGAGAGTAATGTTGCAAAACATGGAATTGTAGGATGTAGGAGAGTGATCCAAATCACCCAAATGATAAAAAAGTACAGAAGTTTCATCATGGGAAGGATCCAAATGGGTAGTATCATGCAACTCCTTCAAAAGTGTGAACTCTTTGTCATAGTTTGGTTCCAATGTAGAGGAATCATGCTCGTCTTTAAAAATTGCATAACCTTCATCAAGAGGCAATTCAAATTCCTCTTCCACCACATCAAGTGTTTGGATCTCTTCAAGTTCATCTTCAAACACATCAATAACATTCAAATTTTCACATTTCTCATGATCCACCATGTCATGAGAATCCTCCAAACAATCTACCATTTGACAATCTGAAACATAGGAGGAAAAACAAGTATCTTGCAACTTTTCAAGAAGTTGCTCATTTTGAATTGTGAGCTTATGAATATCCTCATTATTCTTCAAGTATGCATCATGTAACAATTCATTAAGCTCAAACAAATGGTTTCTATCAAAAAGCAAAGACATGAAATTACCTTTGATGTGGCACATTGCTCTTTGAATCTTCTCCATGTCTTCAAGGAAGGATGTTTCCTCCAATGAAGTAGCTCTCCAACAAGAATTTGACACCAATGCTTGAGTGTCATAGAGAATGCTGAGGGACTCTTTGATCTTATTTTCATTCATCTTTAAGGACCCTTCAAGAAAATGAGGCTCTTGCAAATGAACCTCCTCATCTTCTTCAATTTTGCTTGGACCAACTTCATGAAGCTCAAGTGGTGATGGGGAAGCTGATCTTGGTTCTTCTTCAACTGCTACAAGGTCTTCATTATCATGCTTAATGAAACTTGTACTTGTAGAAACACTTTCAAAAGTGATCTCTATGTCACCAACATAGAGGTGTGAGCACCCATCAGTAGGTACTCCTTCATAGTTTAAGCATCCATCAGTAGATGCTCTTTGGTTCATGTCTAAGCTAGAAGGTGTCTCGAAATGATCTTCCATATTTTCAATAGATTCTTCTTCATGCTCTTGTGATGTCTCTTCCTTTTGCTTCTTAAAGTAAGCTGATGCATTTTTCCCCTTGTTTTCCTTAGGATCAATATATTTGGAATCTCTTCTTGAATAAATCTGAAAAGGTCTCCTCAAGGAGGACATCATTTCATGCACACATATGTGATACTCGCCCCAAGGATTTTTACAAGAAGGGCATAAACCTTTCTTCACTAACTCCACATCTTCATTTTTGGGCCTATTTTCAAAAACATGTTCAGCACAGTACTCAAAAGACATGGCATTTTGTGTAGTTTTGCTAAAAGCAAGATATTCTTGATATTTTTGATATTGTTGGGGCAAGGTTTTATATTTTGCTCTCCATCTTTGGAACTCACTCATAGAATTATCCTTGGTTGGTGTGACATACTCATATTCATAATATTTAAAGTCATAAGAATAATCTTCATTTCTCTTGAAATTGTAAGAAGTGTTGCATGATGGCACCTCTTCCTCATACCATTCACATTCTGCTTCATATTGCTCATAAGCATCTGCATATTCCTCATAAGAATTGTACTCATAGGATTCATCATAATAGTAAGACATGGTTGCCAATTATTCTTGAATGTATGTACCTAATACACAGGTGCAAGGACCATTCTCTGATACCACTGTAATGTCCCTTATTAGGAATTTGATTAAAATTGCAATTTTTCACTTTTTTCCTTGGTTTGACCTTTGACTAGTTTCGATCTGTAGGTCCCAAATTTGCCCCAAATGATCCCAAATCTTCTGAGAAGGTATATGAATGATATTAGAAAATAAATATGTGTTTCAGGGATGCCTTTATACCTTTAAAAAACTTCTGCAAATACTCTTTCAATTCTGGTCAATGTAGGTAAGTTTACTAGTGATTTCCCTTTGACTAGTATTGGTCTCTAAGTCTCAAATTGACTCCAAATGCCTTCAAATATTCAAGGAAGGTTTATAAATGATATTAGGAATTGAATATGATTTTCAGGGATAACATATGTCCACCAAAATACCTCTACAAAATCTCTTAAGATTCTGGACCAAGTATGCAATTTTACTAGTAATTTGGGGTTCAAATCCCCCTAAGGTAAGCACTGAAAATGGCTTCCCAAATGCCTTCAAAACCACTCAAATTTATGAACAGAGGTATGTAATGTGTTAAGTATGTTATTAAGGTCTCATATGCACCATTAATGATTTATTACAACTGTTCTCACCCTCTCCATTCAACTGCAAAAATCCTCAATTCGACCCTTGGGGAAATGGCACTATTTCTTCTCCCAATGTAATTAAACTGAGTAAAAATGCTTCAAGTGATCAAGTACAGTAAATGAAACTTGTATAAGACATCCATGGAAATATATTTATCACAAATATATCAGAGAATCATCCATTCATTCGAAATCATCATCAATACATTGGCTCACAACAAGGTAGTGGGGAAATGGCATTCTTCTTCCATTAAAAATGAGATTTATACATTTCTACTTGGAATTTCGACCTGAAACTTTTTGGAGATGAAAAAAAGAGTATTTAATTCATATTACAAAATAAATGGGGCATTAGAAGCTCCTCCAAAGACTACAATAGCTCACCAAAAACGCCCTCCCTCAAGGATCAAGAATATGCCATCAAAACTGGAAATGGTTGAAGGAGCGAGCTGAAATAGAAGAAACCATGAGCTTCCCTGTAGCTTACACCTACAAATAAAGACTCCATTAAATCTCCAAATGAAAGGTTTGAATGGCCTTTCCAATTTCCAACTTGGATGGGAATCTTTCACCCTCGAAATTGGCTAAGGCAAGAAACTAGTCATCCACTAGCTCTCCCTCTTCACAATTGCAATTGCAAATTCTACAAATGATCAAAAGCTATTCTCATACTTCATTTCTACATTTTATAACCAACATTATCCTTTTAAGGGTCGAAATCCTCTCAATAGATTCAATAGATTTCCATTTAGGAAATATTCCACATTTGCCACTTGTCTCCTAGTTCCAACCTTCCATCTTCTCCCAAATTCGATTTTGAGTCTCGTTGGCTTCTCCAACTCCCAAATTCGCCTTCCTTGAGCCTATTTTTGGGGCTGACATGTCATATTGGTCAGATGTCAGAGGTCAGGTCTGCAATTTTTCATAGTTTTCATAGATGCTCCATCATTGGTGTCATAGGGGCTAGGGAATCTAGCCCAAGTGTCCACAAACTTCCACTTTGACTCTTTATCTTCCATGGAGGTTACCAATCCTTCCCAATTCGACCTAATATGCTCAATGAAATGTGTTATGACTTACCAACTCACCCAAGAGTGTTCACATTCCCATTAATTTGAATTTTCAAAAGAGAGATACCATGTATTATGAAAAATCAAGCTAGTGTGGGTCCCACATCCTCCATATGTCTCCAAAACCATTTGTCACCTAGGATTTTTCTTGAATTTCTTTATTCACTCTATTTATTAAATACTTGAACCCTTGTAATGTCTAAACATCATTTATTATCCCCCTTATTCCAAATCCCAAAGCTTCCACCCCAAACCTAGGAAACTAGTAATTTTCCTCATTGGCAATTATTTGACCCTTAACATCAATTTTACAAAATCTAATGAATATGGCTAATGTGATTAGGACATTGTGACCCAATTCCAAATTTGGGACATGACACATCATCATCATCATCACCCACTTCCTCATCATCATCTTAATCATCATCCTCACCCTCTTCCTCATCATCATCTTCATCTTCATCATCATCATCATCGTCGTCATCATCATCATCATCATCCTCATCATCTCCATCGTCTTCATTATCAACATTATCTTTATCATCATCATCATCTTCATGGCGACAACAACGATGATGACAATGATGATGAAGATGGTGATGGTGATGGTGATGATGATGATGATGATGATAATGAAGATGTTGATGATGATGATGATGATGACAATGAGGAAGAGAGTGATGATGATGATGATGATGATGATGATGATGATGATGATGATTATTATGATGATGGTGATGACGACGACGATGATGATGATGGTGAGAAAGGGGGTTAGTAATGGTTAAGGGGAGAGAGAGAGAGAGAGAGAGAGAGAGAGAGAGAGAGAGAAAGGAGAGGGTGTTAGTTGTAGGGAGTGAGAAAGACAGATGGGGGGTGTGGTTAGAGGTAGGTGGAGGTGAAGGAAGAGAGAGAGAGAGATTGAGAGAGGGGGTTAGTAAGGGCTAGGGAGAGGAGGCGAGAGAGATAGAGAGGAGGGGGTTTTTGGCTAGGGGGAGTAGTAGAGAGATAGAAAGAGTAGGATGGTTAGGGATGGGGGAGAGGTTAGGGAGAGGGAGAGGGGGTTTAGAGAGAGAGAGAGAGAGAGAGAGAGGTGTAGAAGCAGGTAAGAGAGAGTGCAAGAGCGGGGGGTTAGATAGGGGTGAGGGGATAGGAGGGGGGTTAGCGAGGGGGAGAGAGAGAGAGAGTGAGAGAGAGGGGGTTAGTAATGGTTGGGGGGGGAGGAAGGAGAGAGAGAGAGAGAGGAGAGGGTGTTGGTTGTAGGGAGTGAGAAAGAGAGATGGGAGGTGTGGTTAGAGGTAGGTGGAGGTGTAGGGAAGAGAGAGAGACTAAGAGAGCCCAGGTTAGTAAGGGATAGGGAGAGGAGGGGAGAGAGATAGAGAGAAGGGGGTTTTGGGCTGGGGGGAGTAGCAGAGAGATAGAAAGAGTTGGATGGGTAGGGATGGGGGAGAGGTTATGGAGAGGGAGAGAGAGAGAGAGAGAGAGGGAGAGAGAGAGGACGCGTAGAAGCAGGGAAGAGCGAGTGAGAGAGGGGGGGTTAGTTAGGGGTAAGAGGCTAGGAGGGGGGTTAGTGAGGTGTATATAGAGAGAGATATTGAGAGAGGGGGTTAGTGATGATTGGGGGGAGAGGAGGGGGAGAGAGAGAGAGAGAGGAGAGGGTGTTAGTTGTAGGGAGTGAGAAAGAGAGATGTGAGGTGTGGTTAGAGGTAGGTGGAGGTGTAGGGAAGAGAGAGAGACCGAGAGAACCTGGGTTAGTAAGGGCTAGGGAGAGGAGGGGAGAGTGATAGAGAGGAAGTGGTTTAGGGATAGTGGGAGTAGGAGAGAGATAAAAAGAGTAGGATGGTTAGGGATGGGGGAGAGGTTATGGAGAGGGAGAGGGGGTTTAGAGAGAGAGAGAGAGAGAGAGAGAGAGAGAGGTGTAGAAGCAGGGAAGAGATAGTGAGAGAGGGGGGGGGTTAGTTAGGGGTAAGGGGCTAGGAGGGGGCTTAGCGAAGGGGAGAGAGAGAAACAGATTGAGAGAGGGGGTAAGTAATGGTTGCGGGGGAGAGGAGAGAGAGAGAGAAGAGGGTGTTAGTTGTAGGGAGTAAGGAAGAGAGATGGGAGGTGTGGTTATAGGTAGGTGTAGGTGTAGGAAAGAGAGAGAGACCGAGAGAGGGGGTTAGTAAGGGCTAGGGAGAGGAGAGGAGAGAGATGGAGAGGAGGGGGTTTAGGGCTAGGGGGAGTAGGAGAGATATAGAAAGAGTAGGATGGTTAGGGATGGGGGAGGTGTTAGGGAGAGGGAGAGAGGGTTTAGAGAGAGAGAGAGAGAGAGAGAGAGAGAGAGAGAGGGGTGTAGAAGTAGGGACGTGAAAGTGAGAGTGGGGGTATGTAAGGGTTATGAGGAGGAGGGGATAGAGAGAGGGGGGTTAGGGGTATGGGGATCATTAGGAGAGACAATAAGAGAGGGGAGGTGGTTAGGTGTGGGCGGGTTAAGGGGTTATAGAGAGACAGAGAGGGAGGAGGGTGTCACGGGGTTAGAAGAGAGAGAGGGGTGGGGGACAGGGGTTGGTGGAGGAGTACAAAAGAGATAGAGAGAGAGGGGGTTAGTAAGGGTTAGGTGTAGGAGGGGAGAGAGTGAGCAAGGGTTAGGTGTAAAAGGGGAGAGAGTGAGAAAGGGTTAGCAGTGATAGGATTATGAGAGAGATAGAGGGAGGGGAGTTTAAGAGTGGTGGGGATTAGGGAGACGGAGAGGATGGATTAGGGAGCGGTGGGTATATAAATTTATTCAACACTTAAAAGCATCAATTTGTGAAGTTAATAACGGGCGCGCGTTATGTATATACAAAACGCTCGCGCATTTTGTATGTTTATAATGCGCACGCTTTTTGTATGTACATAACGTGCGCGCGTTTTGCATGTACATAACGCGCGTGTGTTTTGCATATACAAAACGTGTGCCAACCAAAATATTTGAATTTAAATATAACGGGCACGCATTCCTGAGCGCCTAATCACCCACTCCTCCCACGCCCGCGTGTCAGCCACTGTCCTATGTCGTTAGTTCGCACTTACCAAACCTGTGCTACGGAATTTTTAGACCATAGCTAATTTGACATTTTCAACAGTTTTCTGAGTATGCCTATTTCTCACCGCTCTCTACAGTTATTGACGAAATTTTAGGCCTAGATAGAATTTTTTATGCAGATTCCAAATATGTAATTTTTTTTTTTAAATATTGAGATTTTCTATTTATTTCCTAATTTTCTTGTGTCATCACTCCGTTGGTCAAAAAACATACTGTTACTGTTTATTCCGGCTGTAAAAAATCCAAGTCAAAATAACTACATTAAGACCTTCAAAGGCTACACCCACATTTGTCGTACCCTTCTCTAGGTTTGATCACTTACATAATTAAAAATAAATTAAAAATTAAACATTTAATTTTGGAAAAATAGTGTTGCACTAGTGCTACCGGTTCTATACATGTCTACCAATTTTTGTATCCCGAAACTGTCATCTAGGCATTGAAAGGCTGCACCCACAAAAACATATACCTTATCATTTGCCAAAAAAATAAAAAGTGACTGTTAGAAAACATGAAATTTGACATAGTTATTTAAATTTTCAATACTTAAAGCTTATATATTCGGAAACGTGACTCAATTTCCTAGGTTTCATCTTTTTTACTCGATGCAAGATATCTTGTGTAAGAATGTCAAAAAAATCAAGTAAGTTGAGGGATGTCTGATTTTTCAGTTTTCTATTGCATTTAACCCGCCAAAAGTGACCGTCATTAACTTGCACATGCCCTAATGCTAGTTTAATTGCATGGATAGTTTAAAGTTATGTTATAACATTAAACATTATAACAATGTTTAATGTTTATGTTATACATTTGTTTAACAATCAGTCATCTCCAAAAAACTAAGTGGTTTGGTGGTGGGCCCACTAGTACAATTGTCCATCCTTAGTACACTTGTCCATCCTTGTTCGATCTAGTAAAAACATAAATAGTAGTCTAGTAAAAACATAAATAGTAGTCGATCCCAAATTCTAAGAGATAAACCCATATTGGTATATTGGTGTTATAATGCAAATTTATTTTTTCTGAGTCTCAAATCATAAAATCAGACCTGCTCAAACCATAAATCACACCTGCTCCATTGAGTCCGATCCTGCCCCCACAAACTTAATGATTTGTACATTCACTGTACATCATCTACTGCAGAGGCATATCATTTTCTCAATAAATGTTGCTCTGACTCTCACTGTTAGTCTTTGCCTTTGACGTGCAAACAGAAAATCACATCACAAGCTACGCAATACGCCTGATATATTGAGCTCGCAATCGTATTTGGGATTTTCTGGGTGGTAGCAACCTCCACCACTCAAATTATGCAAGAGCTCAGAATAACGTCAAAACTCTAACATCACCCATGTCTGCTGAACGCTGAGCCCTAGGAGTATCGAATTAGAATTTCTCTCGGATATTCCAATGGATCATTTGATGCCTATGCGAATATTCTGCAAAGTCGCCGACCTTTGAATCTCTTTCTGTCGACCGTTGATGAAGCTTGTGCCTTCAAAACCCCAATGTCTGAATTTACATGTCTGAGAGTCATTTGAATGAAAAGCTGTTCAATGGATCGCAACTTTGAAGGCTTCGTCTGAACGCTACTGGAAGACAAGATTTGAAGAAATCTATTGCATGGTAAAGTATTCATGAAATGAATGAAATTATGTTGTTGATTTTGTCCAGTCAATGGATATCTCCAGTGAAGACTTCTCAGGGATCTGAGTCTGTCTGGTTCTAGTTTTCTGGCTTTTACTGGAAATGAGAGGAATGGGCAAAGTGCAAGTGAAAGAACCGGACATTCTGGTTAGTTTTTTTTTAAGTTTTCTACATACCACACCTTATATCTATCGCCTGTAATTGCTTTGTATATAGAGAATTAGCTTTAGAATCTCGTTGTTGATGGTGTTGTATGAGAATACCGCATAGCAAAGCATATAGGATAACCGGTTAGAGATGACAAAAATTCATGCTGAAACGTTCCAAATATTCAATATGCCGCCGATGTTATGGGTTATGATGTTCGATATCAAATACTAGCTGTTTGCACATCCAAGGATTTTGAAGTATAAGTTATCAAAAATTTTCCAGTCCTTCATATTGTAACAGAAGTGTTCATGTGCCTCTCGTCCCATTGTCTGCTAATTTGAGCATTGACCTCAACAGATGCTTTGCTCTTGCTAAGGCAAGAAATAGTTATGATTTCTAGTTCAAGTTATGCTGCACTTCATGCTAGGATGAGGAGCTCGACAGAAACATGGTCTTTTTTATGGAGTATGAGAGAGACATACATTGCATAACTTGGGCACTCTTGAGAAGAAAAATAGTTTAAAAAAAAGCCTTTATTATTTGAATCTCACAAAGTTTAGTATAAGAAAATCTTAGAAACTCTGTAAGGACTCATATTTGAGTAATCCATGATAATTGGTATCTGTCTCTCTTTATGAGAGAGACCTATATTGCATAACTTGGGCACTCTTGAGAAGAAAAATAGTTTAAAAACAAGCCTCTGTTTATTATTTGAATCTCACAAAGTTTAGTATAAGAAAATCTTAGAAACTCTGTAAGGACTCATATTTGAGTAATCCGTGATAATTGGTATCTGTCTCTGTACCATGGTTTTATTCCTAAAATGTCTATTGACGTCTATCTTCATTTTTTTCTGCATTGCACAGCGTTGTGCAAATATCTCATTAAGTTTTCATGGCAGAGATGCTGAAAGTCACTGGATAATGAGCTGTACTGATAATCTAACTTGTTATCATTTGAAACAAAATGATGACATATCATATTAACTACCTATAAGCAGTCCTCGAATTTGAAGTTCTGTGGAATGTGGCATTAGACCTTCAATTTGACGTTCAACCAATTAAATAACAGGTCATAGAAAAATGGGGCATGCATACAAATGATTAGATCGTCAATTGTTCAACCATATCAGTTACACATTTGGATAAATGTTCTAAGTTAGTAAATAATGTAGAGGTGACTTAGGTTCTTAATTTAATTTAGAGTCTTCATTTTGGAATTAATTGTATTAAGGGAGTAAGTTTACTTAATAATTTAATAAACTCAATAATTCATGGGAAATTATAAAATTATAATGAAATTTTTTCATTTTTATTTGAAATTTTTTTCTTATTTTTCTCACCATCATTTTTATTTGACCCTTTTTATCTGGAACTTCTCTATGGTTCTCTTCACTATCTTCAACTTGAGCTTTGTCAACAATACCCTTTTTAATTTAAAATACAAAATGATTTAAAAGCAAAAGTTACAAAAGTAAGTAGATTTTGAGTATATTTAGATCACTCACATAATAATTAAACTTTAAACTTTAGAAAAGAAATTGAAACTTATGAATTTGCCTAAACTTAAAATGAAAAATTAAAAACCTTCATCAAATATCCATTTATTTATAGGCCTAGTTCTCTTTGGATACAACAACTATCCAGCCTGCTGCAGGCCATTTAATGAGGCCCCACCAGGCTGGTTGGCCCTTGGATCTCAAAAGGTTGAGATCCAAAGGCTAACAGACCTACTGCTGCTGCAGGATGGATAGTGCTCGCCATCACTATTCCCCTTCCCCTTCTTTATAAAAGAAATTGAAACTTATAAATTTCCATAAAACTTAAAATGAAAAATTCAAAACTGTGATCAAACTTGGATGGGATGTGAAATTCTAGACACGCCTACAAGTTTTAAAAATAGCTCTCTTTGGGTACATCATAGTCAGTATTTCCCTTCTTTAAAAAAGAAATTGAAACTTATGAATTTGCATAAAACTTAAAATGAAAAATTCAGAACGGTCATCAAACTTCCATTTATAGGCGGATGGGATGTGAAATTGCAGGCATGCCTACAACTTTACAAGTTTTAGAAATAGTTCTCTTTGGCTACATCGCTGTCAGTATTCCCCTTCCGCCTCTGCCACAGATCTGTACCATTCAAGAGACAGGAACAGTAAATTTTGGGATTGTTTTGGCTTTATTCAGTAGAATACAGAAATCTGAGAGGTATGGCGTTCAGAGAGCCTACAGGTATGGCATCTGTATCCACTAAATTATTCGCCATCCTGCCAGTGCACGAAAAAGTTTGAACAAATGATTTTGGAATGAGACACTTGCCCTAGTGCCCTACGGCATGTCCAATCAGGTGTCCCATGGTTGTACTTGTAAATAAAAATATTCTCGAAGCCACAGTCACATTATCATATTCAGTAATTCTTAGAGCACATAATGTCGACGTTCTTCCGAAAACCTAATACTAGATTTTTTCACAGTTTTCTTCTTCGACATGCTGAGAGTTCTTCCTCTGTGGTTATACACATTCAGGGGCGTTGTAGGAGGCGTATAGAGCTTGGTTAACTATCCGAGAGAAAGGGCATTTGGCTTTATTGAAAACAGCTGGTGCACACGACCAGAAAAGTTCATTTATTAGGGTATACTACCTTTGTGATTCACTACCGTTAGAAGTCTCTAAATATGTCGAATGTTGCCACTTGATGCACGGGTTCAGGGTTTTGATATGTGCAAATTGGTGACTCTTATGGACAATTCTCTTTGGCAGCGCTGTATTGTCCTTTTTTTTAAAGTCTTTTTTATTGTTACAGTGAAACTTACTGTAACAGATCAATTTAACATGGGTTGTTCTTAAAACGAATTAAGTAATTTAAATCCAGAATAAAGTGGCATCATAAGGAGCAGAATTAATACTTTCCTATACCCTCATGCCTTACTAATGACCAATGAATGGTCCACACTAGTGTTCGAATGTATATATGCCAATAAATGGGAAATCACATCCAAAGGTAGTTATTAAATCCAACCAATACAACACTTGAAACTAGGTGATGTCCCTAGACCAATTTTTAAGCTCTAAATACTCAACAACAAAAAAAAATCCATTCTATCTAACAAATCACATCAATGGGTTAGACATCCATGTGAAACAATATTTATGTGGTGGAGAGGTATTTGGATTTACAACACTCGAGGCCCCTCTAGGTTATGGCATGCAAGAACACCCATTATAGGTCTGGATATAGTTGTACCTCCATTTGTGGGGTTTTTTTTTGGACATGGACTATATACTATTCCACTCTAGGTTTTGGTTTGTGGATAAATGTCATTTTAGTTCTTATACCTCCTCCTATAGAGTCCTAAGGGCCTAAAATCAATTGCCAAGTTTGAACAATAAACATTATAACTTGGTGAGGTCAAGTACACCTCTAACATTATTTAACTACACCAACAATGCTAGAGTAGAGTAGCTATAAGACTATTACCATCAAATCATTGATCCAAACAATTTTCTTTCTCAAAGAAACAATAGCAAGAATGCAATGGGCTCACTTAAGGCAATCTTTGCCTTTTCTAATCTCTCCTAAGGTAACAACTTATTCTTAAGAAAGTATCTTGGCCTCCCCATCATCCCACCTTCCCAAATACCCTTGGGCAAAATTTTGGCAAAATCTGGCTTAGGGGGGAAAACACAAATGTCATAAAATTGGGTATATGGTGAAATAAATTAATCCCTCTTAGGCTCCTAACCTCAAATCAACTTCTAAAAGATTTTTCAAGTCAATATTTCCCTTCCAAAGCTCATTAGGCATTATATGTAAGTTAGTTATCTCCATGAAGTAAAGGTCATTTCCCATCTCAAAGTTAGGTTCTTCAAGGCTACTCTCAATAGCTAAACCAAGTCACATGGGTTTGGAGAAGCATATAAGGCTTGCATGAGATTAGCTCTTCAAAGAACATCAAAGCATTTCATCAAACATGAACCAACAATATTTTTTTATCTCTCAATCATGAGCAAGAAAATCTCAATGAAGCATCAAAAAAACCATTAGTTCATAACATCTAACCATCACAATGTTATTCATAACTTTAAACATAATGCCCACAATGAAATATCAACAAAACAAAAAGATGCACTATGACCTTTAGGAGTTGAGGATAAAGTTGTCTCATTTTTTATGCACGTTTCCATGTGTCATCTTCTTTTGAGTTATGTTTCCAATGAACCTTGACCTAATCAATGAATCCATTCCACAGGTGTTGTTGTTTAGTCCCTACAATCATGAGGGGCTCAATATGAAACTCCTTAGTTTCCTTCATCTATATACCATAAAAATCTAGAACATAGTTGGGGCTAGGAAAATATTTATTAAGGAAACATGAAATTCATTATGGATAGTGACATGTGATGGTAGGGCCAATCTATAAGAAAATATGGAATTTTGTGACAAAATATAGAAGGGCCTACAACATATAGTTGACAATTTTCTCCATTTACCGAAGTGTAGAGAGCTTCTCTTTGGCTTATCTCAAAGACACAATTTCTCTTCAACCTTAAAGCTTTGTTATAATCTTTTTTTATTTGCAAAATTTGTTCTCCATCATTAATATTCAAACTTTGTTGTAGATGTTTCACTATGCTGTTCATTTCTTCTAAGGTGCCACTCCCTTGAGTCAACAATGCTATAGAACTGCCCCACTCCCTTGAGTCAACAATGCTATCTAGAAGTGCCCCAGTTAACTAATGATTTCCATTTTGTAAGAATATTGAGAAATATGAATAAGCATACAACAATACATTTAGTAACATGTAAATCAATAACAAGAATCAACCATTTCTAGCCTCCTATCCGTTGGTAGATGCACCAAATAATCAAATAGTAAGTAAAAGACATGTTGGAAACCTAATCCTTGAGGTTATGGTTATGATGATCCATGTGTAGAGTCACATGTGAATGTGAAAAGTCATGGGAAGTCTAAGAGACATCTTGGTTCCTTATTTGATAGTCTCCTAGTGTTGGTAGCCTTGCTAGTAGTATTAGAGCTATTTTAAGAGCCTCAGGCCGAAGTTGAGAAAACACTCGTAACTTTTTCCTGCCCATTCAAGTGACCTCTCCTCCTCATTAGAACCCATTATGAGCTTGTGGCATGTGTAGAGTCGCATGTGAATGAGAAAAGTCATAGGAAGTCCAAGAAACATCTTGGGTATAGGAGCCCACTAATCATTCTCATTGTATAAATATACATTTGATTAATAATAATTATGTCTTTTCTATCTTGGTCATTCAACTACCCTATGCTCCTCATCAAAGCCCATTATGAGACTGTGGCATGTGTAGAAATTCCTCCAATTCTGCTCCTTCCATTTTGTTTTACTGGCCAATCTCTCTGCCATGTGCTACTCTGCATAGATTGATCTGTGCACTTCTGGTTGCATTCCCTGCCATATTCTCTACTAAATTAGCAGACATAGCAAATCTGGGCATTATTTTATTCATTGTCCCTTCAGTCATTCGGACTAGTAAGACTATTCATGCTTCCTTCTTTGTATGAAGTCTCTTCTCCTTCTACATGACTGAGTTAATCTTATTCCGGCTCCATCACATAAGAATTGGACGGACTATTGTGCTTTTTTATAGTCTCAAAGTGATTTCCTTTGATTTCCTGTAATTTCCGTAAGCTCAAAGCTTAAGTTCTAAGCTGAAAATCTCCCACACTGTCCCCTACGTCTCTATCTGCATTCAATTTTTGACATCCATTCAAGGCCGTCTTTATTGATATCTGTGGTTGGAGCTTATACCTCCATTGGGTGGAGGGGGAATCAGCAATCGAGATAAGCTCAGGGCTTATCTGTCTTTGCTCGTTGTTATCAGAGCATCCATTTAGGACCTTCTTTATTGATATCTGTGGTTGGAGCTTATACATCAATTAGGTAGAGGGAATCAGCAATTATTTCTCAGGGCTTATCTGCCTTTGCTCGTTGCTATCAGAGCATCCTAGCATGTTCTGTGTGCAAGTTCGTGGCCTGAGTTCTCACGCAAACCCTAATTTTTGTTGCATCTAAGCCCTAACTTTTATGTGTGACTCCTGCTCTCTGCAATCTTTTGGTTGCCTCTCTCCAACCTCAAGAAAATCCTCACGCGAAAACCCTACACTGCATCTTCCATTCTAATTCACCTAAGGCAAGAGGACTCTGGTATTAGTCCTCGACTCCCAAGAACTTGGCGTTCATAGACTGGTGCGTCCAGTTGTGTAGAGCATGGAGTTGTTCCTTTCCACTGCTATTACTGATGCATTCAACGTGGTGATGTTGCAACTGTGTGGTGCGTTGGAGCCAGGACTAGGATATCGTTTATGCATGGATCTGCATTTTGTTTCGAGGACTGAATATTGAGACTGTGTGAATACCTGCATTTCATTTACTGCTGAGAATTTGATCGATGTGGGCTGGACTATCGTTGGACTATTACTGCACGATGAACTGGTGCGTGAAGCTGAGCGTGAACTCTCTTGTTCTTGTGTGAGTTCTAGTGGAGATCTATGCATACTCGAACCCTCCCGAGGCTGTCTGAGATCCAATTCCAGATGTAAACGAAGCGTGTGGAGGAGCACTGCGTGTAGAGGAGGTATTTCTCATTGATTTTTCGGTCTCTTGCATAAATAGTTTTGTGGATGAATATATCGACTTCAAGCTTGTCAGGTTCGTTGGCGATGTTGACATGAAAGCACAAGCAATAGCTTTGGCCAAAAAATCCCTCTCTATTGTGTGTGGAGAGCATTCTCTCTTACTACGTAAAGATCTCTCACTATTGTGCATGGAGCTGCCTGTGGTCTATATGGTGGAGACCCTCTACTGATCTATGATGAAGCTGCTAAGTGTGGAGCTTGTTTTGGAGACTGTTGTGTTGATATTGACCAGAGTTGAACCCTAGCTCTTCCATGACCGCGAATACCTGCGTCTACCTGGAGTGCAAATTGGGGACTGGTATCACCTTTATGGAAGACAGGGTTAGGGAACTGGAAAGTTTGGAGACTTTAGCTTTCAAACGGAAGTAGGGTGAACCCTAGATCCGTGCCATTTGCATGGAGCCTTCAAAGTCAACAATTTGTTGAATTTATGATGTGCACTTCGGTATTCCGACTTTCAAATATACAATGCAATGTTGGAGTATTGAAGATTGTGGGTGTTGGAGCTATAGCTTCCAAGATTTCGCGAGCCAGAATAATATCAACTAGAATGCTCCATTACGGTGCTATGACTTTTGAATGTTGTGTTTTGATCAATATGTGAGCATCTTGTCCATTATCTTCTTAATTGTATAGTCAAAAGATTGAAAGATGCAATGGATAGTTTCGTTTCAACTTTCAAGTAGGGATTGCAATGTCTATAAGCTACTGCAATATTGTTAAGAATGATATCTATGTGCTGTTTCAATATTGCTGAGAATGAGGTTGTGTTACATTGATAACAATGATATAAATCAATCCTTATGCATAGATCATTTTCTTAACCATTGTTCGACTTTAAGTCTAGGAGGAGTGCTTTATAGCAGACCTATGGCATTGTTGTCCATAGTCAAAGAGTGTTGAAAGAAATGCAAGTGATGCATATGCTTACTTGAAGAATGTAAGATTGTATTGATTTTCTTCTCCAATGACATGGATTAGCATAAAAAGATTACTATAGAGATCATTTCTCATATTGCTTATATATTGCGTAGATTGTAGCAACATATATTGTAGAGACTTCTAATTCAAATATCGTGAGAAAAGAAGTTTCATTGCAAGGAACAACTTTGATCCATATCGTGTCCAGGAAGCACTAGGGGGACAACAGTTCAACTGAATGAGTCGGCTCTGTTATGGCGGAAGCTTAATAAACATAATGAGCAAAAACATGATTACGCAATGCAGATAACACAAATATACACAGACAATATGCAGGAATGCGAACTGATCTAAATTGATCAAGATAAGTTATATATTACAATAGTTTACATGCTTATAAAGAAATCTGAGCCGCTTGGGTGCCTGCCCGTTAGGTTCAGTTATAAGAAGAAGTTAGAGCGGTTCAACTGTTCAACCGTTACAGTCGACTCGAAAACAGAGAGACAGTCTGTCGAGGCTCGATAGTCACTGGTCGCATTTCGACACTGCATGTCGATGCCGCGAACTGTGAGGTCTCTGAACATGTCGAAGGTGCTGAAGTTGTCAAAGTCATGTCGCATCGAAACTTGTCGAAGTTGTATCAACAACAAAGACTAGTCAAGGATGTCAAAGTTAGTATCAACAACAAATGCCAACTGCGATGTGGATCAGACCTCCTTCCTTAAGAAACAATGGACCCCATTGTTTGCTCTCGAAGGTGAGGAAACTTGTCGATCACTTCAGTAGCAGAGTACCACTTCCCTTGAGATGTGATCTGGCCAGCTTTGGCAACCTGAAACAAGGGAATTGTGTTCGTCCTTGTAAGGCGTACCCGTTTTCCCACAATAGTGTTGCGAGGAAGAGGATCCTCAACATCTGGATGGATGTCTTCGGGTTCTGCTATTGAGAAATCATTCTGTTCCAACAAGGGTGCATGGTATGGTCGAAGTAGATCCACATTAAAGACTGGATGCAGACCCAAGCAAGCAGGAATGTCAAGCTGGAAAGCGTTCTCGCCAATCTATCGAAGAATACTGTATGGACCATATCGCAAAGGTTTTAACTTCTTGAAAGGACCTGTGAAGCGCTCCTTCTTAAGATGTAGCCAAACCTTATCCCCAATGCGAAATGTATGAGGAATGCATTGCTTGTCATG
Organism: Larix kaempferi; assembly: GCA_027924585.1. NCBI lineage: Eukaryota > Viridiplantae > Streptophyta > Pinopsida > Pinales > Pinaceae > Larix > Larix kaempferi. Next base: position 8,803,098 of record BSBM01000591.1, on the reverse strand, counting down.
TCGGGCCTTATCTTTCTCATTTGATCTGTGCAACATATCCTGTGCTTGTCGCTGAATGTCGCAAATATGTTCTTGAAACTTGACTGCTTTATCAACTTCTCACTGAATGCGATCTGTGTCGGAGTTTGGCTGTGTCAAGGAGCTGATAAAGTCGATAGGAGCTGAGGGTTGAAATACGTAACAGACTTCAAAGGGACTCTTTCCTGTAGAGCTGTGTTGAGCATGATTGTAGCTGTGCTGAATGTATGGAAGACTTTCATCCCATGTGCATCGATGCTGGTGATTGTACATGCGAAGCAGTTGTACTACCAAGTGATTCACAACTTTCGTCTGTCCTTCGGTTTGAGGATGGAAAGCTATCGACAATGAGAGTCGCGTGTCTAGTTGTTGCTAGAGGGTCTTCCAAAAGATGCTGACGAATCTGGCATCTCGGTCGGAAATGATGGTTGTGGGTAAACCAAAGTGTTTCCAAACATGTGTAAAGAAGAGCTGAGTAGTTTGCTGTGCTGTTATGGTCTTCTTACATGGTATGAGAATGGCCATCTTGGAAAATCGATCAACTACTATTAATATCGCGTCATGCTGATGTTTGGTAGTAGGATAACTCATCAATTAGTCCATAGAAATAGATTTCCATGGTCGACTAGGAACTGGCAGAGGTGTGTACAATCCCTATCGTCGATTAGGTGGCTTAGCAATGGCACAAACCACGCATGATCGAATGTACTTGTTGACGTCAGATTTAAGTGTAGGCCAAAAGAAATACTTCTACAGAATAGCAAGTGTCTTTGCTACTCCAAAGTGTCCTGTAGTCTTGTTGTAGTGCGCATCCCAAATGAGCTGCTGTCCAAGCTTGTATAGCAAAGTATCTTTTAGGAAGTATTCGGAGTCTGAGGTTGACGACTTGTTAGTCTATAACTGTCGGTAGACTACTGAGAAGTCGATGTCATCCTCATACAACTGTTGCCAAATGGTCATGTCGTAACCCTGCATACTCATCATTGTCAAAAGGAGAGTAATGGGTGGTCGATTGAGGCAATCTGCAGCAACATTAGCCTTACCTTTTCGATACTTAATCACCAACTAAAATTGTTGTAGGTAATTAATCCATTTGAGTTGTCGGTTTGTCTACAAATTTGATCGTGTCGGAGCGAACTGTAGAGGCTTGTGATCAGTAAGAATGACCGTTTCCTTACCAAGGATGTAATGACTCCATTGCTTGAGAGCTTGCACAATGGCATACAATTCTTTTTCATACGTCGAGTATCTTCTAACCGTGTCGTTAAAAGTCACGGAATGAAAAGTGACTGGGTGACCAGACTGAGTGATCACTGCGCCCAAGGCGTAGTCTCATGCGTCCGTCTCAATCTCAAAGGGCTAATGCAAATAAGGTAACACAAATATTGGTGTAGTGCAGAGCTTGTGTTTGAGCTGTTAAAAAGCTGCTTGATGTGTTTCTATCCACTGAAAGACAGTTTTCCCATTTCCTTTCGTCAATTGATTCAAGGGCCAGGCTATGTGACTGAGGCCGAGTATGAATCGTCGATAGAAATTCGCCAAACCAAGAAAACTTCTTAGTTCTTGAATGCTTCAAGGAATGGGCCAATCTTTGAGGATCTCTACTTTGTTTGGATCGACGTGAATGCCTGCACAGTCAATTACATACCCCAAATATTTGATGCTGGTCATCGCAAAAGAGCACTTGTCCATGTTCAAATAGAGCTGATGTTGCTGGAGAGTGTCGAGGACTTGTCAAAGATGTCCGACATGTTCTTCCCATGATCAACTAAAAATCTATATGTCATCGAGATAGAAAATAACCCATTTGTCGATGAAAGGTCGGAGAAGGTTATCCATATGTCGCATGAAGGTCGCAGGTGCGTTGGTTAAGCCGAAAGGCATGACTAACTATTCGAACAATCCTTCCTTGGTCTTGAAAGCAATTTTCCACACATCTGAGGCCTCGATTGGAATTTGATGGTATCCCGACTTGAGGTCAAGCTTAGTAAAGAATTTATCACCTTTCAGACAGTCGATAAGCTCGTCTATCCATGGCAGAGGGTATCGATTCTTTACTGATATTTTGTTGAGGGCTTTGTAGTCGATGCACATGCGCCAAGTCCCATATTTCTTCGGAACTAGGATGATTGGAATTCCACAAGGAGAGGAGCTGGGTCAGATATGACCTTTGTCGATTAAATCTTGGATTTGTCTGCAAATCAATTCATTTTTGAGAATGGATCTTCTGTAAACAGATGCGTTAGTAAAAGAAGAACCAGGAACAAGTTCATTGGAGTGTTTTACTTGGCAATGCTAAGGTACTCCGTTTGGAGCTTGAAAGAGGTTCTGGTACTCATCGAGAATATGATCGACTTGCTGCTTCTGTCGAGAGATGCATTGGTCGGTGACTCGACTCGTTGCTGTAGTCTTTTTAGAATGTTGCAGCTTGATCATGATTAATGCAAATTTTTGAGCATGATTGATGAGCTTCTTCATCTTGTAACGCACCCAAAATTTCATAAAATTTAAAACTTTTCTAAGTGCCTAAAATGCCACCAAAAATATGCGGAAATATAAAGTGTGGGTTTACTTTCTTAAATCATTGCTTACAATAATTAAAACCTTGCAATGTTTATTACTGTTTATAAATGTCATTATAATAATCTAGGAAAGGATCCCTCAATGAAACTCTTGTATATTAAGTACTATCTCCCGTCATTTTGCATGAATAGATAGGTGTTTTACTTTTAACTAAACCAGTGCTTAACTTAAGATGTCAACCATTCCTTAAATCCTGTGGGAAATTAAACCTCATTATGTCTTAATATACATCCTTTAAGGAACATATACTACTTTCAATAAAACAATCTTAATGGTAACAACACAATCATAATCATAAGAGAAGCATTATATCCACAACCAACCTTCTATATGAATTGTATACATCGAAGTAATCATAAACATTTTAAGGACAGAAACAAGTACTCGTATATAAAACACATTGAGAAACACCATAGGAAACAAGGAGACAAAATATAACGTGGTTCACCCGTACACGGGCTATTCCACAAAAGGTGTGTGCATTCTTTTATTATTTAGCCACAAGGGATTACATCCGGCAATGCAATTGTTGCGTTTTTCTTTCTACTCTCTTGCCGACTATGCTACCCTGGCAGGACTCTTAAGCCGGAATCATCTCTATGCCAAGCGATGGCATAAACACTTGTTAGTACAAAACATAAGACCATGACTATATGTACTCAATCGTTGATTATACCAAACTTAGAATATCTTTCTACAAACTTCTAATAGAATAAACCCCTTCTATTCTATGACTTTTCCATTCAATGGTAAGGAAACCAAAATATATCCCAATATTTTATTTAATTTAATACATATACTAAATTAAATTTAATAAAGTTACATATATAACTTCCATAGTTCTTTTCACACACCCCTATCTTAAAAGCATTTCAAAACACCCTAAGATAAAGTATTCCCTATTATAACTTGTTATTTCCAAAACTTCTAAGACATATGTATCGTAAAGCTAGGGTAGCATATGTCTTTTAATAACATACTTTAGACATTTTAATGTTAATCTTAAAATTCATATTCTCAAACTAATTTTGAGAATGACGTATAACTGATCTGTCTTTTCACCTATAAGAAGAATGGGTATTTTAATTTCGCCTTGCATAAAACAAAAACATGTTTCGACCAGTTTTGAGAAAAGTATACTTATATATATACTAGGAAGACAATCCCGAAGTCTAAACCATATATTGAGGTTAGAATCCATCCAATAAAAAGTTATAAGCCGTATTTAATGCATTCTAAGACAGACATAAATTAAAATATAACATAGGATTTTAGTGCGTACCACTCAACTCGTACTTTAGTAGAGAAGTCGCATTCCCCTTGTCGAAATAAATCCAGTACATGAAAGCTTCACAATGGGATTTAGTTCCACGCTGGTATCTCAGATGTCAAAAATAGATATTAACAAGTTCTCAAACCAACATTCATTCTCTAGCGTCAAACCTATATACATATGTATAATAAGTTTCTAGATCCGGTGATTCCTAAATAATATATAAAAGAGTATTCAGCCGTGCATACCACCGAGAAGTTTACAAAACGTATCTCTATGGCATAGATAATTTACTTTTATATTTAAACTGCAAACAGTTATTAAACTACAATCCAACCATGCATAATGGGAAGATTTGTGAAAGGAGGCATTATCAACATAACGCAGGAATTTCCCACTACAATTATGTCCGCATAGCTTAGATATTCCTTAACACAAATTCATTGTAATCTACAATCAAGAACTCAAGCAGTTTTCAAGCAGAAAGGACTGGTGGAATGGAATAATAAAGCATGGGTCATTACAAAATCGTATTCCGTCAATCAGTATACAGGAATTGAGTTATAACGATTTCGGTAATAAGCACTGAACTATACAGAGTTTGGTAATAAGTAGAGATCGAATACATTAACGGTGTCAATATACAGATCACTAATATGTAGGGTTATAAATACTGTAGCCTTGTTATGAAATTCCATATCTCTATCAAAACATTGTTCTATCCACCAAGAGTCATATATACTTAAGAAAAGAAAACAAATACCCGAGTTTTAGCCCTATCGATAGCTCATGCAGAGATAACTTAATGCGTCTCTCTCATTCAAGGGCTTTATCAACACTCATGCAGAGATCGCTTAATGCGTCTCTGTCATAGATGCCCAAAAATCAACCCAACAATGTTAGTGTTGCAATCACCTGGTAGATCTGAGTTAATTAGGAATTTTGAGTAGTATGTAGGGTACTACTTCAATCTGCAGACAACACTTAAATAATGAACAAAACCCATGACGTAGTGTATTTACAACAGTAAAAAAAAATACAGATATCACACATCTCGGCTAGCGATTTGTAAAGACTGTAGAGTAATATCTCAAACAGAGAACGCACCTCTCAGGCTAGCAAAATATAAATAAAGCAGGGTAATGAAACAGAGATTACACCTCTCGGGATAGCAATTATAAATAAAGCAGGGTAATGAAACAGAGATTACACCTCTCGGGCTAGCAATTATAAATAAAGCAGGGTAATGAAACAGAGATTACACCTCTCGGGCTAGCAATTATAAATAAAGCAGGGTAATGAAACAGAGATTACACCTCTCGGGCTAGCAATCATAAGGTATGTAGAATAATACCTCAACAATGATAATAAAATAACGTTTTAAAACTGAGTTCCTTGCTAACTCTAAACCCAGGGTTTACATACCTTTGACATGAAAATCAATCCCTAGCGCAAAGCCCCTACTGCTCTTCATCCAGGTTCGTACCTCATCCTATGATGATTCGCCTAGCTAATCTCTTCCTATCACCCAGATCCCCAGTCGCCCCCCCCAAAGGCTATCAATGCAGAAATATATATACATATCCCTCAGCCACTTGCAGCAGGACGGAGATAACAAGAAGTGCTTCCATTCCCGATGGCAGCTGGCAGCTCGTAAAGTTAAAGCTAAGCGACAAACGCCGTGTAGTAAGGGTTAGTGTGCTGTTTGTTTTATTTTTCTTTTTGTGGCAGATGGCGAGGGTAAGATTTGGTGCTCCTTTAAGGAGACCACCCTCCTACGATCTCTCTTAGTGGTTCAAGACACAAGGAGTACTCTTCAACTAAATCTCCGATATTTAGTTAAGTGAGTTAGATCTAAGTTTAACCTTGTCTTTTTTTTTATAATATTTATATATATATATATATGTGCGCGCATAATATAATCTATATCTACATCAAGTGTTTGTTTTAGCTCAAGTACCACTTGAAGTCACCTATAACAATTTTCTTACTCAACAAACTAAGCTTTACCAAATCTAAGCTTACCAAATAATTCTAATAAGTTAAGATTCCTAAATACTAAAAGTCCAGCTAAATTTCTTTAGCTTTGATAATGTTCTCACCCAACCTCTTCTAGGAATAGGATATACATCTTCTCATGTACATAAATTGATATATATATATTAAATAATATTTATTTTGTATCGTATACTTCCTAAGGATACCTTACGAAGCTTCTCTGAGGATATTTTCCACACATAACTTATTTATTTGGCGTTTAAGTGCCACACTAGGAAATCGAGGACATGCATGGGGATTCCCCTTAAAATTTCTTAGTATTAGTTAACACATTGTTAACCATCGCCAAGATGACATTAGTTGTCAGTAAGAGACTCTCCCTTAGTGGCTCAGTTGCCCGTTGTTTTAGTTGAGTCGTCATCCTTTAGTCCCTGGGTTTTAAAATGACATTTACAACTTCAAGAAATGACATAACAATACTCTCATGGTCCACTAGTGGGGCCTTGGCCTTGAGCTCATCACCGGGGCCATTTACATAGACACAATTACATTTATTAAAATTAACAAAATAAAGATTAAAATAGGTCATAAAGGAGGGATATCACATCCGCATCCCCTTTAATATAACACCGTCCTCGGTGTTCACTCTTCTCTTGGAGTAATCATTTGTACCGTAGAACTGGAATTCAAAAGAAACAGTGTTTAGTAACCACTTGTCATCAACTTCATAATCAAACTCAGAAACATAAATCATGAGTTCTTTATTGCACATATCACTTTGTAATATATGGAATAAATCTAGTGTTCCATGATTGTATACTGTTGACAAAATCAACAAATAGCATTCACTTGATCCAGGAAATTCTTGCCTAACACCTTAGTGCTCACGCAGTAAACATTCTCTCATGTTTTGCCTAACACCTTAGTGCTCATGCAGCAAACATTTCTCTCATGTTTTTTCCTAACACCTTAGTGCTCACGGAGCAACATTTCTTTCATGTCTTGCCTAACACCTTAGTGCTCACGCAGCAAACATTTCTTTCATGCATACTAAGCAGCGTCCTGCCTCCCACATATACATTTTCTTATAGCTTGCCCAGGTCTTACAGCCAGCTGATTCTCTGAGAATCCTGGTGGCGGTTCAATCCCTACAATTCCCCTCAAGCCTTCTCGCTTGAGTCCCGGAATTTATTTTCCCCAAGCCGCCTTGCTTGAGTCTAGAAAAATCTCTTTCGATTTAATCAATTTATTTCGTCACATTACGTTCTGTACCCATAAGATTACTCTGATCAATCTGGGTCGAGTTTCCTAATTAACAATATATCAAAATTTTAAAAGAGTCTGTAATAGTTGTGATGTGGATCTTAAATCCTCACCCCCTTATTTTACCTTGCATGATATTTATGCTCTTGCATTTTCACAAGCTTCACGGAATTTTTCACCATCTGCCAAAATCCACTTGTTAGTATCACTTTATATACAAAATCAAATATTGTAATAAGATCCCTTCTTTAAACAGAAAATCATATTTCTTTTTAAAATATCCATATGTAATCATCTAAGATGTCATTTCCTATTACACATAACTAGCTTATAAGATTACATAATGCTTTGAACACGATATAACATTCTTTCTGTGATGATCCATGGACATTATGATCATTTAACCTCGAATGTTAGCTTTCACCATTTCAGCACAATTCCTATTTTTTTAGTTATACAACCCCTTTTGTATACCCTAACATCATATAGAGATAACCAATTGTCTAAAACAATCTTACATACCTTATACAGATAACCATGTGTCTTTGTAAAGGCGACCGCATAGCTCACCTTCATCTGCCGAGGTTCCAGTTTACTTGTATCATCAAGTATTAGTATTATACATGAATCGATATATATATATACCACATTTACCCATTGATGGGTGTCAGGCAGTGATGTGTGGAAAAATAACATTTGCTCGACCACAACATTCAAAGTGTTAGTCTTTAAGTCATATGTTCAAACATCATTTTTACTTGTTTCATAAAAGCTTATACCTCGAGTACTGTCTCAAAGATCACTTCCGGTCTACCCTGCAAATTCCATGTCATCAATGTTTTCCTTAACACAAAAAAAACAGTCATTCTTTGTGGCAACATAAGGACGTAAGAAGATTACAGCATCCTAGTAACCTCTATTTATTTCATGTTGGTTCTAGGTTCCCAATAATCTATCACTTAACAAAATAATCAATTTGAGAAAACATATAGTTGTACATGGATAGCAATTCATCATAAATATTGAGCAACTAAAAGTATCACTATTACTCATTGTTTCCCACGTCTATCTTAGTAGAAATTACTGAAATAAGAGGTATATATAAAGGTACTCATGCATTCCCATATTAACTGCTTAATATTCACATGTATATGTAATTATAACCATTTTCCTTTTGTTGCACTTATATGTAAAGGTACGAGCATACTTCAATGTCACAAAAATCATATTATAATTACTTATCCTATATAATTCCATACTAGAATGAAATTGATTAGCAAGGAGACTATTAACCATTTTTCTCCTTTGTAATCCCACAATTTCCTAGTCATAGAAAACTTCACACCAATTAAAGTTAATTTCTTTGTTTAAAAGAAACCAGACATCCTAGTCTAGCTAAACTATACTTCTTATGGAATAAAACAACAACTTAACATCACATAATTATGCTTCCCTCATAACTGGAATTATTAAATTCGCAATGACTCCTGCTGCAGCATACACCTTTACAGATTTTACTACTAAGGTCAATCTCATTATAAATTTATAAACTTTCTTATTTAAGGTAACTCATATGTAAACGGAACCTGATCGTTTCTTACATAGTTCAAAACCCAAGACTGACCCAAACTATCAAATCTTGAATGGACCTTTTAACATAAAGACTTACTTTTGATCTGAACTTGAAGGATCTTTTAACAGATCTAAGTTGCTTACATTCCCCATCTAAATTTCATATTTGGAAATCTAGACTATTGGTCCATCAAGTTTACTTAGTTATCTAAGGTCAACCAATTAGGAGACTTCCTTAGCCTATAACTGCACTGTGAAGTAGCTAGGATAATTTTCAAAACGTACTTTTACTCCACTTACAAGTACCCATTTCATAAGGACTTAAACCCAATAATCTAACTAATTAAAAGAGTATTTTCTTGTCATTCAATGAAACTAATTGTAAAGGGTGAGGAGACATTCATGGCTTAATCTTTGAGACAAGCATATGACTACTGGCAGGATCAACCAGGTAACCATCAAAGAAACTATAACTGATTTAATGAGCCATCCGCAGTTTCACAGTCTGAATTAGTTCATACTTAGACATGCATAGGAGACATTCATCGTCTAGTGTCATCCATAGGAGATCATTCAATGAACTTTTGTAATGTTCACAAATAGATACTCTAATTATAACTTTTCAGTAAACTCATACGTACTTACTTGAAATTCCAAGAAGTTTTTGTCGCTCACCTCTTGATGATTCTTTGGAAGTGAACATTTTATTCTTGGCCTATAGAATGCAGCTCCTTTTCTAGTCCGACCAACTTGTATTTGTTCTTCTCCACTTGAGCTCAATAAGCCCAAGTGTTTGCAACCTGTGCTCTGGTGGAAGAAACTTGAAGTCGAGCTTGGAGATTCATTTTCCCCTCCTCCAGTACAATCCATGCATCCAAAATGAAACCCAAATAATTGATTAGTCAGCTTAACAACCTTCATACTTACTTATCACATGTTGAGCTCATTAGGCCCTAGTGTTGCAACCTAATGCTCTGATACCATATGTAACGCACCCAAAATTTCATAAAATTTAAAACTTTTCTAAGTGCCTAAAATGCCACTAAAAATATGCGGAAATATAAAGTGTGGGTTTACTTTCTTAAATCATTGCTTACAATAATTAAAACCTTGCAATGTTTATTACTGTTTATAAATGTCATTATAATAATCCAGGAAAGGATCCCTCAATGAAACTCTTGTATATTAAGTACTATCTCCCGTCATTTTGCATGAATAGATAGGTGTTTTACTTTTAACTAAACCAGTGCTTAACTTAAGATGTCAACCATTCCTTAAATCCTGTGGGAAATTAAACCTCATTATGTCTTAATATACATCCTTTAAGGAACATATACTACTTTCAATAAAACAATCTTAATGGTAACAACACAATCATAATCATAAGAGAAGCATTATATCCACAACCAACCTTCTATATGAATTGTATACATCGAAGTAATCATAAACATTTTAAGGACAGAAACAAGTACTCGTATATAAAACACATTGAGAAACACCATAGGAAACAAGGAGACAAAATATAACGTGGTTCACCCGTACACGGGCTAGTCCACAAAAGGTGTGTGCATTCTTTTATTATTTAGCCACAAGGGATTACATCCGGCAATGCAATTGTTGCCTTTTTCTTTCTACTCTCTTGCCGACTATGCTACCCTGGCAGGACTCTTAAGCCGGAATCATCTCTATGCCAAGCGATGGCATAAACACTTGTTAGTACAAAACATAAGACCATGACTGTATGTACTCAATCGTTGATTATACCAAACTTAGAATATCTTTCTACAAACTTCTAATAGAATAAACCCCTTCTATTCTATGACTTTTACATTCAATGGTAAGGAAACCAAAATATATCCCAATATTTTATTTAATTTAATACATATACTAAATTAAATTTAATAAAGTTACATATATAACTTCCATAGTTCTTTTCACACACCCCTATCTTAAAAGCATTTCAAAACACCCTAAGATAAAGTATTCCCTATTGTAACTTGTTATTTCCAAAACTTCTAAGACATATGTATCGTAAAGCTAGGGTAGCATATGTCTTTTAATAACATACTTTAGACATTTTAATGTTAATCTTAAAATTCATATTCTCAAACTAATTTTGAGAATGACGTATAACTGATCTGTCTTTTCACCTATAAGAAGAATGGGTATTTTAATTTCGCCTTGCATAAAACAAAAACATGTTTCGACCAGTTTTGAGAAAAGTATACTTATATATATACTAGGAAGACAATCCCGAAGTCTAAACCATATATTGAGGTTAGAATCCATCCAATAAAAAGTTATAAGCCGTATTTAACGCATTCTAAGACAGACATAAATTAAAATATAAGATAGGATTTTAGTGCGTACCACTCGACTCGTACTTTAGTAGAGAAGTCGCATTCCCCTTGTCGAAATAAATCCAGTACATGAAAGCTTCACAATGGGATTTAGTTCCACGCTGGTATCTCAGATGTCAAAAATAGATATTAACAAGTTCTCAAACCAACATTCATTGTCTAGCGTCAAACCTATATACATATGTATAATAAGTTTCTAGATCCGGTGATTCCTAAATAATATATAAAAGAGTATTCAGCCGTGCATACCACCGAGAAGTTTACAAAACGTATCTCTACGGCATAGATAATTTACTTTTATATTTAAACTGCAGACAGTTATTAAACTACAATCCAACCATGCATAATGGGAAGATTTGTGAAAGGAGGCATTATCAACATAACGCAGGAATTTCCCACTACAATTATGTCTGCATAGCTTAGATATTCCTTAACACAAATTCATTGTAATCTACAATCAAGAACTCAAGCAGTTTTCAAGCAGAAAGGACTGGTGGAATGGAATAATAAAGCAGGGGTCATTACAAAATCGTATTCCGTCAATCAGTATACAGGAATTGAGTTATAACGATTTCGGTAATAAGCACTGAACTATACAGAGTTTGGTAATAAGCAGAGATCGAATACATTAACGGTGTCAATATACAGATCACTAATATGTAGGGTTATAAATACTGTAGCCTTGTTATGAAATTCCATATCTCTATCAAAACATTGTTCTATCCACCAAGAGTCATATATACTTAAGAAAAGAAAACAAATACCCGAGTTTTATCCCTATCGATAGCTCATGCATAGATCACTTAATGCGTCTCTCTCATTCAAGGGCTTTATCAACACTCATGCAGAGATCGCTTAATGCGTCTCTGTCATAGATGCCCAAAAATCAACCCAACAATGTTAGTGTTGCACTCACCTGGTAGATCTGAGTTAATTAGGAATTTTGAGTAGTATGTAGGGTACTACTTCAATCTGCAGACAACACTTAAATAATGAACAAAACCCACGACGTAGTGTATTTACAACAGTAAAAAAAAATACAGATATCACACATCTCGGCTAGCGATTTGTAAAGACTGCAGAGTAATATCTCAAACAGAGAACGCACTTCTCAGGCTAGCAAAATATAAATAAAGCAGGGTAATGAAACAAAGATTACACCTCTCGGGCTAGCAATTATAAATAAAGCAGGGTAATGAAACAGAGATTACACCTCTCGGTCTAGAAATTATAAATAAAGCAAGGTAATGAAACAGAGATTACACCTCTCGGGCTAGCAATTATAAATAAAGCAGGGTAATGAAACAGAGATTACACCTCTCGGGCTAGCAATCATAAGGTATGTAGAATAATACCTCAACAATGATAATAAAATAACGTTTTAAAACTGAGTTCCTTGCTAACTCTAAACCCAGGGTTTACATACCTTTGACATGAAAATCAATCCCTAGCGCAAAGCCCCTACTGCTCTTCATCCAGGTTCGTACCTCATCCTATGATGATTCGCCTAGCTAATCTCTTCCTATCACCCAGATCCCCAGTCGCCCCCCCCAAAGGATATCAATGCAGAAATATATATACATATCCCTCAGCCACTTGCAGCAGGACGAAGATAACAAGAAGTGCTTCCATTCCCGATGGCAACTGGCAGGTCGTAAAGTTAAAGCTAAGCGACAAACGCCGTGTAGTAAGGGTTAGTGTGCTGTTTGTTTTATTTTTCTTTTTGTGGCAGATGGCAAGGGTAAGATTTGGTGCTCCTTTAAGGAGACCACCCTCCTACGATCTCTCTTAGTGGTTCAAGACACAAGGAGTACTCTTCAACTAAATCTCCGATATTTAGTTAAGTGAGTTAGATCTAAGTTTAACCTTGTCTTTTTTTTTATAATATTTATATATATATATATGTGCGCGCATAATATAATCTATATCTACATCAAGTGTTTGTTTTAGCTCAAGTACCACTTGAAGTCACCTATAACAATTTTCTTACTCAACAAACTAAGCTTTACCAAATCTAAACTTACCAAATAATTCTAATAAGTTAAGATTCCTAAATACTAAAAATCCAGCTAAATTTCTTTAGCTTTGATAATGTTCTCACCCAACCTCTTCTAGGAATAGGATATACATCTTCTCATGTACATAAATTGATATATATATATATATATATATATTAAATAATATTTATTTTGTATCGTATACTTCCTAAGGATACCTTACGAAGCTTCTCTCAGGATATTTTCCACACATAACTTATTTATTTGGCGTTTAAGTGCCACACTAGGAAATCGAGGACATCCATGGGGATTCCCCTTAAAATTTCTTAGTATTAGTTAACACATTGTTAACCATCGCCAAGATGACATTAGTTGTCAGTAAGAGACTCTCCCTTAGTGGCTCAGTTGCCCGTTGTTTTAGTTGAGTCGTCATCCTTTAGTCCCTGGGTTTTACAATGACATTTACAACTTCAAGAAATGACATAACAATACTCTCATGGTCCACTGGTGGGGCCTTGGCCTTGAGCTCATCACCAGGGCCATTTACATAGACACAATTACATTTATTAAAATTAACAAAATAAAGATTAAAATAGGTCATAAATGAGGGATATCACACATCTGTTTGGCAGATATCAGTGCAACCGTCGATGTAGGTTGATGCTCTAGTATGCTGAACCATCGATTTCTTATTCTGACAATCACCTTCTAAGGCCGTGACTGATAAATTCCATGTCTATCCTAGAGGTAATGTTTCCCAAACAAGGCGTCGGCTATGGAGAATGGTTCCATGTCACACAGTACTTCATCTTCAAAAGGTTTTATGAAGTAGGTGAGCTTGCATTTTCAAGTGATCCGTAGTTCTTTCCCATCCTTCATCCAACCAATGTTGTAAGGATAAGGATGCGGAGTGGTGACAAGACCTAATTCTTCACCAGTTCTTCAGAAACGAAGTTCTTTTAGCTCCCGTTGTCCATGATCAGATGCAATGCGTTGCTCTGGACCCATAGCCGTGTATGGAACAGGCACTCTCGTTCCACCTCGTCGACAATAGTCGAGGCTGCTTAAGTTATCGAGGTCAAAAGGGTCATCGCGTCTGGATCATATTCTTCCACCGTCTTATCAAACGCGTCGAAGGTCGACACTTTCGCCAAAAATGTCTTCTTAGCTTTGCATTCAGATGTGTCATGCTAAGATGAGTGGTGGTAATCGCACCATTTTTCGGTCAGTGGTTGTTTGCTACGCTCCCTCTTGTGAAAATACTTCTTACCGTTGTCAAGCTTTGGCAGTGTCGGCTAAGAAGATCTCGACTTGTTGTAATCGGCTAGTGTCTTCTTATCGGGTGGTCTTCCTGATGTCGGCTTTGTCACAAAATGTGCTTTTCCTTTCTGCTTGGTTTCCAGTTTGCTGGCGTAATGGAAAGCATCCACAAGCGTATTGACAGTCAAAAATTCCATCTCCTGCTAGATGTACTGAGACAATCCGTTGGTGTATTTGAGAACAAGCAATTTCTCTTCTTCTTGGACGCCAAGTCTTGCCATGAGTTGGTAGAACTCGTCGGTGTAATTCTGTACTGATTGGTCTTTCCTTTGCCTTAGCTACTGCCACTTCTTATACTGCTACTCGAGGTATTTCAATAGGTAAAATTCCTTCTGGATGTGTTCGACGAATTTATCCCATGTGTCGATGGGGTCTCCATTTTTCTCCATCTTTGTCGAGAGGTTCTCCCACCAGTAGTGCACGGAGGTTGACATTTTTAGGGATGCAATGGTGACTTTTTCAGCTTCAGAGAGTTTATTTACAGGGTAATAGGATTCCAATTGTTGCACCCAATTGTCGACGGATTCCGCGTCAATCTTTCCTTCAATATTTAGTATGTCGAGATTCATTTACACTTTGAAGGGGCTGATTTTATCAGAGTGATTTCTGGTCAAGGATCCTCCGGATGTCAAAGCGAATCGCAAGAGAATCTCATTGAACAGGGAGAACATTTCAGTTCATTGTCGAGCCAGAGCTTGCTCAATAAGCTATGTTGTTGTTGGTCACCCTATATGTCACTTAATTAAAGCTGACACACAGAATGGTCAATATAAATTGTCAAACCCAGGAAGGTCTTTTATTTCAAAGGTAATAAGCACAGTCTATGCATAAACAGATTGAGCAGTTGATTGCTGAATGTAAATGATGATCATACCTATGTGTCTAGTGAATTCCTTCCTTAAGAACACTAATCTAATTCACACATCTAAGAATCCAAATGAAACAACTTCCCTACAAAAATCAATCCAGCAAGGTAATGATCTAATGATGAAATGAAACTAGATTACTTTTGCAAGAAGTTAAATCCTATAATTATCAAACTACAACATTCAATCTTTACCATAATGATCTATCCAGTGGCTACTGTAATTCTACCGTTAATTATCTAATCTATGAATGCAATTGAAGATACAACAACAACCAGAATTAAAACATAAGCTTGAACTATAACTGATAATTACTGGAAATCCTAGAAAGCACAAACAACTAGAAGATAATTGGAATGGAGCTTGGCTGTCACAGCTGATTAAAACACACATGCAAATTAAGTAAATTGTCCTACACAGTCGACGGCCACACCACTCTGCTACAGCTATTCAAGATGCAGTGATAAACTGCCGGAAATGAGAGCTAATCTCTGTTACAGCTACCAGCAGTAATTGCAATCATTCCACACCACACAACATAAGTAAAACTGACTACTCTACCTATCTAAATCAGCTATCTCTATGAGAAGGTGGGCCCTGGCCTTCCAACAGAGATGCCGAGAGTCACAGCTAATTAAAACACAGAAGTGAAGAACTCTGCTCTCATATTATTAATGGAATATCGTGAGTCTCAATGCTCTGTTACAGCTTACACAAGTAATGATTGTCCAACCCCAGGCTACGAAAGCCTTCTGGAATTTATACAAAGGAAATACAGTTTTAGATACACAAAAATCACGCAGCAATGAAGATATATGATCTTCATGCTGCAGAGTTACAGCTAACTAATAAAGCATGTTGAATAGGGCTGGTAATCCTGAAAGATGTTGTTGTTCTGATAGTAATTGGATCAACAGATTGAGTAGCTGGAATGCCACCTGTCTTTCGCAGTTAATCTCTTCTTCAATGGGGTCTGTTATAGTGGGAATATGTTACAGCTTGCGTGGAAGATGCGTTATCTCTTGGAATATGAGGAGCTGACGCTTGAAGAGTCACAGATGGCACTGCTGGGCTGATACACCTGTGCTTTAGACCTTGGCTAAATGAAGTCACACAAATTAGTATAAACCAAGGACTAAGATACATAATCTTTAACAATATTACGCATAAAAATAAATAAAGTAATAGAAAATTATACCTGTCAATATCATAGATTGATCTTGAAAGACATGGATATAGCTCATGAACATAGGATGGAATTAGGGCAAAAAGGTGTAATAAAAGTAGCCAAAAGGGGCATTTCCTGGACCCAACATCTCCCCCCAACTATCCAATTGCATGTCCTCATGCAACATCCTCCCTTAGTCCGAATCTGAATCTGAGTGAAATCTGTGGAGATTTGTGATATTATAAGCAAATTCTGGTGCCTCCCCTCGAGGGACAAACCCATAGCAGTATACCCAATGCTCCCACCAAATCTCTTCTTCTTCTAATGTTAGAGCATAGCTAGTTCTATAAGAATTGCTTATAGAAAACCAAATGAGGGGGAATTTAAATCTTAAACCAATCCACCAAAGCCCAATGGTTGATGACAAAGGAGTCAAATTCCCTCAGCTGAACATCCCCAAGGAAAGGTAAAGGATCAGATGGAAAGGTAATATAACAAGCCCTATCATGCAAATATAACTCACATAACAAATGCTGATCCTCAAAGTCACTCTTAAGAAAAGTCTCCAGAAATTGATCAGCTGTTGCAAACTCAAATGATCTTCCATCTTTGAGAGACTTCAATTTAAATAAGGTTGTTTGCTCATAGAGAAAGACATGGTAAGAGGGGGATGGAGCTCTGCAACTCAACAATTCTATGGAAAGATTATACATTTTGTTTTTGTCCTACTGCAGGGACTCAAGCTTCTTCAAATCTTCCAATTTTTCTTGGAGTTTCTTCCACCGGAGTTTCTGGAAGAATAACTCCTCAACCCATTTTTCTCTTATTCCCTTAATGACATTCCTATGCTCCTGGAGAGGGATCATACCTTCTCTGAACTGTTCAATCCACTTGAGCCATTTATCCAGTTCAAGGTTTAACCAGAGAACCTTCTTCTCCAGTCGTTGAATCTTTCTGTCTTCTACCTCCTTTTCATCATCAGAATCTAGATGAATGACTTCCTTGTCTTGCCTCAGCACTGTTACAGCTTCATCTTCTATCGGGATTACAATGGTATGTGCATGTAGTGCAGTACCAGCCATGGGGTCTAAGGATGCTGGTTCTTGTGTAACAGCATTCTTCATTTCCATATCCATCTCAGCTTCCTCGGTCAGTGTTACAGTCTCAGTCAATATTCTTAGGGCTGTTGGTTCTTGTGTAACAGCACCCAAGTCTTTCATTTCAATCTTAGCCATCTCAGTTTGTGTTGCCACTATAGCAAATGATTTTGGAAACATTGGTTCTTGTGTGACAGTGTCTTTATCCTGATCCTTGATATCAAATGTTTCTATCTGATTTGTAGATTTAAACATTCTCAAGGGTACTCGTTCTTGTGTAACAGTCCCATGTTCCTCAATTTATTTAAACCACTGAGATTGTCTCTGGTTTATATCAGATTTTTTTGACTGATAAGACTGGTCTTGAAGGAGCTCAGTATCCCCTGATGGCTGGGATTGTACCGTTTCATCCCCTAAATTCAAATAAGGGATTTCTTCCATTCTTGGCTCATTTTCCTCTATCAATTCAATCCCTGGAATTTCTTCTTCCACCTCCTTTATCTGTACATGACTCTGTGATGCAAGTCCCAACACAACAACTCTGTGTCCTGCTGAAGAAAATATATCTCCACATTCTGGGCAAACAGTCTCCCCATACTTCTCATTTTCAAATGCAAAAGATGGATTTTCCAGCAAATTTACAGCATTTGCTAATGTATCCAAATTTTTCTCAACTTGTCTTCCAGCTACTCCCTTCCACTTTTCCAACTCCTTTCGTAATATCTACACTTCCTCCTTTAATAATTCGTTTTCAAACAAGAGATTTTCGATTTGGGGTTCTTCCCTAGAGGGTTCCTGCGTATCAGTAGACAATTTGGGGTTCAAAATAGGAATCTCTATATCTACCCCTACTGTATGTGCTTCTTCTAATGCAGGTGACCCCCTATTCCCTTTAGCTGCTCCTGTCATTTCTGATAAGGGTGTTCCACTGTTACCCCCAATTGCATCCACTATATCAGCTTCTTCTGTTGTCTCTGTTAATTTTGCTGCTATTGCAGCTACTTCCGCTGCTGCTACTGTCACAGCTGCTTCCG
This sequence comes from Larix kaempferi, assembly GCA_027924585.1. NCBI lineage: Eukaryota > Viridiplantae > Streptophyta > Pinopsida > Pinales > Pinaceae > Larix > Larix kaempferi. Next base: position 8,784,549 of record BSBM01000591.1, on the reverse strand, counting down.
CTGCTGATCCTGACCAAGTTCTTCTTTTCCTCACCAATCCCATTGGGTGTTCCTCACCACTTGTTGCTACTGATGCTTTGATAGTCCGACTCTTCCTCCTCTTTGCTGCAATGAGTGTCTGACCCCTATTTCTTGATTCTATTCTTTGTTTCTTTGACGCAAAGGGTGTTCACCTTGGTTTCTTCTTCTTCAATAATGGTACCCCTTATCTATGAAGAGGACTCAACTTCCAAGACTTCCACAGTCCCTTCTGCTACTGTTCCTGGCTGATATCCTTCCTTATGAATCCCCACTTTTGCAATTGCAGCTTCAACATCTGCTCCAGGTTTAGCTCCTTTTAATTGAGTATTTGCCTCTGCAGTTACAGATTCTTATTTTTCTACCTCCTACTCCAGCGTTTCCATCACACTTTCTCTAATTATAGGGTTTTCGGTTACTCCAACCTCTCCTTTATCTACTTCCCCTTCATCATCGGCCTAGCTTTCTGCTACTCCAACCTCCCCCCCAACTGGATTTGAGGAACTCCGGTCCTCACTATCGTCACCAGCACCCCCCTCTTCTAATACGAGTTGTATGATTGGCGCATCCCCAGCCAAAAATTGTTTCCAAGTTAAATTACGAATTGTAATGGCTCTTAGGACCAGTAACTTAATTAAGCCATGATTAGTAAGGAAGGAAACTGGGTGTTGGGCGGTTCTTGGATATCTAGCTATGGTTTGTAGGGCTTTAAGCAGATAGAATGGTATATTTACGAAGTTACCATGGTGTAAATGAGACAATAGGGGAAGTTCAGAGAAGGAAACAACTTGGTACCTACCTGCACATGAAATATATCTTTTCACAAAAATTGCTACTTGATTCCAGGGTGGTGGTAAGGAAGCCAGTTCCAGCCCACGGTGATTTGGAATAACGTGTTCTCCCACTCACAAAAACTCCCTCACCGCATTCGCATTATGTACCTTCCGTCCAAATAGCCTCTTCCCAACCATGGGTAAACCAGTATCTTCACCTATGATTTCCTCTGTAGCATCCACGCGCAGTTATCTCACCTCAGAGTGAGTATCAGTTAGGTTGAGGGAAAATTGTAATGCGGTTTCTGTGTGAAACCCATTCAACCGTTCAAAATATGCCATCCATCCTGCTATTATAAAAATATTAAGAACCTCTGCATTGGCACGTACAGTGTCTGTATTTACTGGTTCATGTCTGACTGGATTTCCCATTTTAACCTCTCCTCAAGGTTTAGACTTCAACAATTTCTGATTTGGACATGGAGAGTTGCAGATTACGAACATGCAAAGGGTCGTTGGGTTTCAAAAATCAGGTTTCAGGCCAGTCTGTGCTAGTATGAACATTCTATGGAAGTGATGAGGTTGGCAGATAGGAGTAACAGGTGAAAAATCGGGTAAGGTGATGGAAAAATAATCACAATTATGACCTTGACATAATCTTTAAAGTGTGATTTGAATGGCTTCATTAATCGAAGGTTATGACAGGACATAATCGTTATTACCGTATTAATTCTCTGCCAAATCATGTAAAAGATAGGATCCGTACCTTGCGTTTATGAGTTTGAGCCATGAATTAATAATTGCAGTCGCTCGTCGTCCTTGCGGGTGTAATTGCACATGTGCCGAAGCACATGTCCATTGCCACTTGGGCTGATAGCTACTCAAGGCATCCGAAATTTCCTTCGTGGTGGATCATGATTGGGGCGAGCATCAAAACTGACGCCTAGTCACATCATCCTTGGCATCATTAATCGGAGAGCAGACAAACTGGCGGAGTATCAGCTGTAAAATCTAGCAGAATAAGCGAAAAATGGTGGAGTCGCAGCTGTACGAAAGAGCGAGAATGAAGTGGAAAGAACGGAATCACCGATGCTAGATTTAGTAGAATGGACAAAGGTTGTGGAGTCTCAACTGCTAGGAAGGAGTAAAAATGAGGTAGAAATGGCGGAGTAGCAGCTGCCAACTTAGAAAGATAAGCAGAAATAGCGGATTCGCAGCTGCGAGATTTGGCCGAATGAGCAAAAGTGGCGGAGTCTCAGCTGCGACATTTGGCAGAATGGGCAAATGTGGCAGAGTCGTAGCTGCGAAAAGTAAAGCAAAGAAAAAAAATGGCGGAACGGGAAAATGTGGTGGAGTCGCAGCCATTAGAGCGATTTTGAGGTCAAAAAATGGCCTCCTAAGAGATGTACTACAAAAATATGAGATATATTAAAATATTATGAATTGGGGGTTTTATGGGGTAGGTATATATGACAAGTCACCTACCACACTATTTTCTATGCACAATATAAATAACCATGGTTGAGTTGCTTTTCAAAATTCATTAGAAATAAAATTAATAAAATAAGTATACATTGATGTGACTAAGATTCATTGTAAATTCCCAAAAATTTATTGTCCTTTAGCATTTATTTGTCTTGAACTTGCAAATGAAATTAAATAATAAAAAATATTTTTAAGAGCTATTTTTTTAATTTTATGTTGACTTTTTATATTTAGTATTTTTCTCATGAATTTAATATAATGTAATTTAATTGAAAATTTATTTACACGTAAAATGTTAATAATATTATTATAATCCACATTGCATCATTATTATTATTATTATTATTATTTATTAAATCTATTATTATTATTTATTAGTTTGACATTATGTTATTAAATAGAATGGAGTGAATATATAATTTAAAATTAAAAACATAAAAATGATAATATATTATTTTATAAAAAAATGTGAAAGGACTTTCTTTATGAATTAAGAGTACTTCACTTGAAAATGACAATAATATTATTTTATGAGAAAGTGTGAAAAGACATTCATTATGAGTACTTTACTTGAAAATGACAATAATATTATTTTATAAAAAGACTATAATTATGAGTACTTTACTTTATGACTTAAAAGTACTTACACCACTACCTTGGTTAACTATGTGTTTTCATCCACCATAGAAAATTACTTTACTTTATGACTTAAAAGTACTTACACCACTACCTTGGTTAACTATGTGTTTTCATCCACCATAGAAAATTTGACAAATAAGCATTCTTAACTCATGCAATGCCACCTCACCAAGGGGGATGATGTCATCTACGAGAATGTGATTGGTTGTTTTTTATAGTACATTTTCTTTGTTTTGAGGCCATTTTTTGACATCAAAATTTCTCTAATGTGCGACATTTGGCAGAACGGGCAAATGTGGCGGAGTCACAGCTACGAAAAGTAAAGCAAAGAAAAAAAATGGCGGAACGGGCAAATGTGGCAGAGTCGCAGCTGGGAATTTGGCAGAATGGGCAAATGTGGCGGAGTCGCAACTGCGTCCAACTGCAGTATAAGCAAATTTTGTCTGTGAAAGACCACGAATTATCCATCTTCTTCAAAGAGCTTTATTAGATCAGGAACAAATATGGGGTGTCTGCAGTCGTCTGGCCCAGTCACGGCTACTGCTCCTCCAATAAGTTCCTGCACATAGTTATTCAAAACAAACCGATCAAGTGCAAGAAAAATTAAAAATAGATAAAATACAGAATGAAAGAAAAACCAATTATTTATGTACAAAGATATGTGTGGAAACTACAACTTTTAGGAATTCACAGGGTTTAAAAATCCTTGTCCTGATGTTAACTAATACTCTAGATTAGATGCAACTTGTGAAATAAAAGCCTCCCTTGAGATCGACCTATGATACAGTCGCAGTCGATGACCATTTGCGAATAATGGTACTTTGTTCTCATAAATGGTGATCAACCGAACTATTCCATTATCAAATACCCGATCTGTCTGATAGGGTCCCAACCAATGGGTGCGCAATTTGCCTTTAAAATCCCTCTTAAATCGTGAATCATACAACAGGGCCCAGTCTCCTTCCTGGAAGACACTTTTCTTTATAAATCTGTCATGCCATCTAGAGCGCTGTTGTTGCATTAAAGGTGTATGATGCACTGCAGCTGTGCGCTTCTCATCCAATTCATTGAGCTGATTCAGTCGATTCCTCTGTGCCTCTGATAAATCCAGATTTGCTTCAACAGCTGTTTTCAAAGTCCTGATTTCAAATTCAATTGGAAAAACAACGTTCTTTCCGTACACTAACTCATATGGGGAAAAACCTGTGGTGTTACGCCAAGTGGTACGATAGGCCCATAGTGCCTCTGGAAGTCTTTCAGTCCAATCTTTACGATGGCTCTTCACTATTTTTGTCAAAATAGGCTCAATCACCTTGTTTGTGCTCTCCACTTACCCATTGGCCTGTGGATGATATGGTGAGGTTATTCTGTGCTGAATATGAAATTTCTGCAACAGTGATTCCAGCTTGTGAGATACAAACTGTGGTCCACCGTCTGTAATGATCTCCTTGGGTACTCCAAACTGAGTAAAAATTTCTTCATACAAGAAATCAATCACAACCTGATCATTGGCCTTGACCAAGGCTACAACTTCTACCCATTTAGTCATATAGTCTGTGCAAACCAAGATATGAACTTTCTTCTTTGAGGGAGGGTTGATAGGCCCTACAAAATCTAGAGCCCACCTATCAAATGGTTCAACCACAAGCTATGGCTGTAAAGGAATCTCATCTGATCTATTGGGTTGGCCCATCCTCTGGCAGCTATCACATGCCTGAACATACTTCTTCGCATCCCTAAATAATGTAGGCCAGAAATAGCCCATTCTCAAAACTTTATGACCTGTCCTCTTGTCAGCAAAATGTCCCCCACAGGGCTCATCATGGAAAGCTTTAAGAATGTTGAAGATTTCATCTTCTCTAACACATCTTATGATTTCTAAATCAAGCCCTGTGTAGAAAAGATGGCCATCAATCCAGCAGTACCTAACACTCTGTTGTATGATCTTCTTCTTTCTCTCTTTGACAGATGTGCTGGAAGCTTACCTACAGCCAAAAAGTTAGCAATATCTGCATACCATGGGGAGTGAGCTGATACTGCAAACAAATGTTCGTCAGGGAAGGAATCTTCGACTGGTAAATTGTCATCATTGTTAGTAAGCCGAGATAAAAAATCTGCAACAACATTTTCCTTTCCTGGTCTATCAATAATTGTAATATCAAATTCCTGTAACAGTAACAACCATTTAGTAACTCTATCATTCGTGATTGGTTTATTCATTAAATACTTGATAGCAAAATGATCAGTGTGCACAAAAGTGGAATATCCAGTATTATAATGTCTAAACTTATTGATGGCATAAACAATGGCAAGAAATTCTTTTTCTGTGATAGTATAATTTAGTTCAGAAGGAGACCGATTTTTACTAATATAATAAATATCATAAGGAGCATTAACTTCCTGCTGTCCCAAAACTGCTCCAATGGCAGTGTCTGAAGCATCTGAAGAAACATGGAAAGGCAGAGCCCAATTGGGTCCTCTCAAGATGGGTGCTGTAGAAATCCTTTTCTTTAGCTCAGTAAATGTTGTTTGGCATGCATCATTCCAGACAAACTGTGCATCCTTCATCAACAGAGTGAACAAACGAGAAGCTAGCTTGCAAAAATTTTCTATCAACCTTCTGTAATAGCCAGCATGCCCCAAGAAGCTATGTACATCCTTCTGTGTTCCAAGAGTCGGTATATTTTCAATTACCTTGATCTTGGATGGGTCTACCTGGATACCATCAGAAGAGATGAAGTGTCCGAGCACTATGCCTTCACTCATCATCATGTGGCACTTTTCAATGCTCAAAGAGAGTTGGCTTTGTTCACAGCGTTTCAGGACCTTTTCTAAGTTCTTCAATGCTTCTTCATAACTGTCACCATATGGAGTAAAGTCATCCATAAAAATTTCCATGCAATCATTCACTATTTCTGAAAAGATTCCAATCACTGCTCTCTTAAATGTAGCTGGTCCATTGCACAACCCAAAAGGAAGTACTCGATATGCAAAGGTCCCCCAGGGACAAGTGAAAGTGGTTTTGTCCTGATCTTCTGGAGCAATCTGAATCTGGTTATAGCCACTAAAGCCATCCAGAAAAGAGAAACACTTCTTCCCATACAAGGTATCAAGGACCTGATCGATGAAAGGTAAGGGGAAATGGTTTTCTGCATTTCTTTGTTCAATTCTCTGTAATCCACATAGACCCTCCATTTCCCATTTTTCTTTGGCAGGATCACAAGTGGAGAAATCCACTCACTGTCTGAAATTGGATATATGAATCCAACTTCCAACAGTTTTTGGATTTCCTCTTTCATTATGTCTCTCAGGTTTGGGTTCATCCTTCGTTGGGGTTGGCATACAGGCCTGGAGTCGCTTTTAATATAGATGTGATGAGTGCACAAATGAGAGGGAATTCCTTTCATGTCTGTGTACTCCCAAGAAAAATCTCCCCTACGCTATTTCAGCAGAGTGACTAACTGTTCCAGCTCACTAGGTGCCAGATTAGGATTGATATTCAATGTTTTTCCTAACTCAATTTCCACTGGAACACTCTTCGAATTATTAAGTACTGGAATTACATTGTCATCACCGATCATAGTTTCTTTTGTAATATTTTCTTGTTCTATTGCAGCTAAAGTACTATCCAAGATCTGATAAACATTCTTATTGACTGACATGGACTCACTGATGAAACTATTAATGGTATCATCCTCTGTTTCATCTTTAAATGTCAAGGCTCTCCCTATGGTTAATAATGGATGAACACCCTCTTCCTCCTCCAAATTTTCCCATAATGGAGTATCACCTTCTGTGCTTGGTCGAGCTGGAGGGTACAGGGTCAGATTCTTGATCTCAGTCCCATCTGAAATGGTCATAGAACCTGACTGGCAGCTGATACAGGCATCAACTGTGGACAACCATGGTCTTCCCAGGATCAGTGGGTGTCCCCCCAACTAAGATTTTGGTTGTAACACCAAAAAGTATGCAGGGTATTCCCACGAGTCAACTGAGATTACAAGGTCATCTAGAATTCCTTCAGGCTTGATCGTTGATCTATCAGCAAGTTCCAAAACAGTAGGGGTTGGCAGCAGATTAGTGAGTCCCAATTTCTTCACAGTCTCTATGGTCATAACATTAATAGATGCTTCCAAATCCACCAAGAAATTTGGAATCCGTGTGTTCCCTATGTGCACTGTAATAGTTGGGTTCCCAAGGTCATCATACTTCGCCATAGGGGCCTTTCCCATTATTAATTTTGAAAGTTTTCCTAGCACGTGGACAGTGGGAGGATCCCTGGGCCTTCTTCCTGGTTTCTTAACACACAAATATTTAACTGTCTTAGCATAAATAGGCACATCATGAAGGGCCTGTAACAGTGGAATTTTAACATATAAATTTTTCAATTCTCCCACGAGATCAAATCGGGGATGTTCCACTGTCTTCTACAACTGCAATCATTCAGGATATGGTGGTTCTCTGTTCAACTGTGTAGGCTGTGGCATATCGTGTGTTGCTTCCTGAGTTTCAGCTGCTACTTCAGTAGGAGTATCAACATCCTCAATAATGGGGCTTGATGGATAGTGCCGACTTACGCCAGTTCCAATCAACGGGGATGACACATCCTCAGTGATAATAGGCTCCACTACCGTCCCTGATCGTAATTGTATATCATTGCAGGGAATATGAGTAATGGAATAAGCAGGCATGTTGGCAGTCTCAAATTGATGGACTTCTTTATTGTTTGGGTTCGGGTTAGGTTGTGCAGGTAGCTGTGGTCGAAGTGGTGCATTCATAGGTGCGACATTGTTCTAGAAAGGGAGCTGTGGTTGTTAATACTGTTGATGCTGATACTGTTGAGGAGGGTATTGTTGATACTGAGTCTGGTGATGGCGAAAGTTATTTCCTTGGTAAGAGTTTCTCCGATTGGAATTCCAAGGAGCTTGGTTTGACTACTGTGGCCGTGGTGTCTATGAATTAGGATTTTGCATTGGGTTCTGAGATGGATGCCACTGGCTATTGGAATAATGTGAAGGGAATTGTGTATTCATATTATGCATGTTGTTCATTCCATTCATATTATGCAGGAAAAATGTTGGATCTGGATTCATACCTTGGTTTCTAGGCTGCCATGGTTTCTTCTGTGCCATAAAGTATGCTGGCTCTACATCAGGAATAGATGCCTGCAGGATTGATTTAACCTTAGGTAATGAAGGACACTCCTTAGTTTCATGCTTGAGTTCAAATATCCTACATACCTCTGCTTTGTCCAACGGGCACTCCTTCAGTGGATGCATCTTTCTACATTTAGGACAGAATACTTCAAGTGTAAGATCTTCTACTACTTGTTTATGTTTTGCCTTCATGGCATCCAGCTCTGAGGACAGGGAACTCATCATGTCTGTTTTAAAGTTCTCCAGTAGGTTTCCTATTTCTGCTCGAGTGGCACCTCCACTAGCTAACTTCTGAGTCCTAGTGAAGACATCATGGTCTCGATCCTTGTCTCGTTTGCTGGTTCTAGAGGATCCCCTGGAATACCTTCGACATAATTCAACAATCTTTTCAAAAGGTTCCTTAGAGATATCCCCTTTTCCCAGCAAATTCAACATATCAAGGCAATTTTACCTAATTCCTCTAAGTAAGATGATCTTGAGCACATCCTTGCCAATCTCAGCATGATCAAATCTTTGCAAATTATACAACAATCTCTCCACAAAGTCTTCCAAACTCTCTTCATCCTTCTGAACCATTTTGAACAATTCTTCCTTTTTGTCTCTAGTTTTGCAATATTCTTGATATTTAGAAAGAAAGGTGTTCTTCATTTGGTCCCAGGTAGTAATGGTATCACGACCCAAACTCATGAACCAACGCAGAGCATTTCCTTTCAAGGTGGTTGGGAATAGCTTCAGCTTTTGAGCATTGGAGGTGTAATCATAGCTGTGACAGAGGATATCAAACTCAAAAATAAACTCATCAGGATCCTCAGAGGACTTACCATGAAAATTAGGGAGCACTGATGGTGAAATATTCTTCATAGGAGCTGCTCCAGGTGTTTGAGGGATGGGGAATTCTAATGTAGCCACAGTAATACCAGGATGATTATTTTCTCCTTCTTCCTCCCAGCGATCCTCATGTTCATTCTCACCCCCCTGTTCTCTACCAGCCATTGCTCTGGTCCAAAATTCAATAGTATCTTTTATGTGTTCTTCCTCTGCTTTGGCTTCTTCCTCTTTTCTCCTCCCTTCTCTTTGCCTTCTTTCTTCCTCTGCTATTCTGCGAGTCTCCAGCCACACCTCTTTAGTAACTCTAGTTCCGTCAATATGATAAATCTCCTCTCTATCTTGTGCACCTACAACACTTCCCTTATCTTCAGGAGGCTTACTTTCTGCAATAGGAGTTGAAGGTCCCATTGTATTCTCCACTATGGATGCTGAATGTTCAAGATTAGGAGGAACAAAATTTCCCCTGCCTGTAGAGTTCCATTGTGGTCTAGTAGAAGAATTAGCTCTAGCAATTATCTCATCAATATATGTGTGTCTTCCTTGACCTGCATTATGACCTCGACCTCTTCCACCTACGATGTTAGTATTCAAAGGGGGTTCCCGATTTGTTTTTCTTGTATTCATGCATGCTATAAAAATTGAACTAAAATAAAATCAAATGAAACCAACTACGAACTCTGTCTATCTATTACCATCCCCGACAACGACGCCAAAATGTTGGCCACCCTATATGTCAGTTAATTAAAGCTGACACATAGAATGGTTAATATAAATTGTCAAACCCAGAAAGGTCTTTTATTTCAAAGGTAATAAGCACAGTCTATGCATAAACAGATTGAGCAGTTGATTGCTGAATGTAAATGATGATCCTACCTATGTGTCCAGCCAATTCCTTCCTTAAGAACACTAATCTAATTCACACATCTAAGAATCCAAATGAAACAACTTCCCTACAGAAATCAATTCAGCAAGTTAATGATCTAATGATGAAATGAAACTAGATTACTTTTGCAAGAAGTTAAATCCTATAATTATCAAACTACAGCATTCAATTATTACCATAATGATCTATCCAGTGGCTACTGTAATTATACCATTAATTATCTAATCTATGAATGCAATTGAAGATACAACCGCAACCAGAATTAAAAAATAAGCTTGAACTCTAACTGATAATTACTGGAAATCCTAGAAAGCATAAACAACTAGAAGATAATTGGAATGGAGCTTGGCTGTCACAACTGATTAAAACACACATGCAAATTAAGTAAATTGTCCTACACAGTCGACTGTCACACCACTCTGCTATAGTTATTCAAGATGCAGTGATAAACTGCCAGAAAGGAGAGCTAATCTCTGTTACAGCTACCAGCAACAATTGCAATCATTCCACACCACACAACATAAGTGAAACTGACTACTCTAACTATCTAATTCGGCTATCTCTGTGAGAAGGCGGGCCCTGGCCTTCCAACAGAGATGCCGAGAGTCACAACTAATTAAAAAACAGAAGTGAAGAACTCTGCTCTCATATTATTAATGGAAGATCATGAGTCTCAATGCTCTATTACAGCTTACATTTCCCATTGATAAAATGAAACAAGAGAAAGTATAGCTCTTATTGTGTTTAGTTTAGCAATTGGAGCAAAAGTTTCAGTATAATCTACACTTTGTTGAGAAAATATTTTGCTACTCACCGAAGTTTATATTTTTCAATGTCATTCTGGAGTAAACTTTGTTTTATAAATCCATTTTCAACCAACTAATTTTTTTCCAAGAGGAAGGGGAACAAGAGCCCAAGTCTTGTTCTTCAGTAATGAGTCATACTCTGCAGTCATTGTTTTTTCTCATTCATGTATGTCTTTAGCTTGAGCATATGTGGAAGGGTCATCTGTGGACAAAAATTTAGTCATGAGAGCAAAGTCAGATCTAGTTCATTGAGTATTGGATGGAATACCAGTCTCAGAACCTATGGATTCAATAGTTTTATGGGGCCAAATAAGAAGAGTATTCTACTGTTGTATCTTCAGAACATTCAGGTGGATCACTTGAAGAAGAAGGTGAACTAGGGTCTAGATCATGCATAGAACTGGAGGAAGGGGTAACATATATGGGAGGGTGAGTGCAATCTAATGATGGTCTCTCATGACACATTAATGACAATCCAAACCTAGAAAAACAACAGTCTGTTAACTTGGAGGGATAATTCAAGGTGCTTTCATAATTAATTGAATATGGTGTAAAAAGTTGCAATGTAAGAAAATGAATTAGCTTTCAGAATATATAATTTGTATTTATAGAAATTGTGCATAACGAAATCTAAGTTTTCCTTTCATTGGTATATTTTTTCATACAAAATATATTGCATATGTTTCCATTAGTGCTACCTTTTAGTACCTAATCGATGGAATTTGACTACAAAAATATGTAGAATTGTAGAGAAAACATTGTTCCTGTCCACAACTTTTTCTTCAAAATTTATAATCCTAATTTTATATATTTTTTAAATTATGAAAGTCATTATATCCTTTAAATTACAACGCCTTCTGTTAGTGCTATGTAAAAGGTTTTTAAAATTATCATATATATGTGTGTGTGTGTGTGTGTGTGTGTGTGTGTGTGTGTGTGTGCTAGTGCACAAGATAATATTTTTTCTTAAATGGTTAAGGAAAAAGTAAGTTACAATAGAAATAAAAGAGGTATGTATTTTAAGTTTTTGATATATGTCAAGACAAATAGATTAAAATAGTAAACAATATTTTTTTTTAATTTTAAATTTGGAATCTACATTCTTAGCCCTATATTTTTGTGTAATTTCATCGGACATGGATTTGTGTATCCTACTAGAAACAAAGCGTAAAAAAAATATTTTAGAAACATTTAGAAAAATGGAGGTTTTGTTGATTTTATACCATGAACCATAGGATCATCATATCTACGTAAATCCAAAGCCACCATGTCAACAAATATGTGGGTGAGTGGAAGTTGTCTAGAAAAAAAAATTGAATTTAAAATGATGTGCAGGCTCTCTAAGCACATGCACATTATTTTTAACATAAAATTCCACTTTACCATGTTAGACATAACTTTATATCCCAACATCAGTGTTTTGATTCATTAGCTCATTGGAAAGATATTGAAGAGGTCTACATCATTATGCTATGATAATTTTATGTTTCTACACATATAAATTCTTAATTTCAAAATAATATTAAACTAAATGTCTAAGTGATGACCGATACCTCAAGCTACCACATAATCTCTCTAATGGGGATGTTCATCCTCCACTGGTAATATGGACACTCTTTAGACCATAAGACCTAGATACATAGCACCATGAATACTCCTGCTAAGTCATGTGTGATGCTTTGAGGTATTTTTCATGGATTTGGATGCCTTAATGGTTCCTTTAGGGCCAAAGACATGGTCTTTTTCATTGGAACATCATTCCCAAGGAACTAGGACACCTACATACTACATAAAACCACCTAATGGAACCAACATCCTCAATCATAGGACAATAATACCCTTAGTAGCCCATGTTTGGTTGGTGGAGGCAACCTCCTTATCCCTATATGGCTAGAATATTTCTTCAGGGCCCAATGCTAAGGTCTCCTCCATTGAGCATGTCCAACAACCCAAGGCCACAAGACCTAGATAGATAGTGTTATGGATACCCTTGTGAAGTCATGCATGGTGCTTCAAGGAAATTTTCATGGATTTGGATGCCGTAATGATTTATAAAGGGCCAAATGCATGGTATACTTCCCTATAACATCATTTTCATGTCCTCGCGACATGTACATACTACTAAAAACCCACTAATGTCACTAACATTCTCATTCATAGGACAATGATACCCTTAGGAGGCATTTTGTGGTTGGTGGAAGTAACCTAATTAGCCCTAGATGGATAGAATATCCCTTTAGGGGCCAAGCATTAGGTCTCCTCTACTAACCTTGTCCAAGGCCCCTAGACCTCAAGACTTGGATACAAGGTGGCATGGACACCCCTATGTAGTCATTCCTAGTGCTTCAAGGCATTATTCATGGCTTTGAATGCCTCAATGGTTTCTTTAGGGACAAAGTCATAGTATTCTTCACTAGAAAATCATTTCCAAGGCCCTAGGACACATACATATTTATCAAACCACCTAATGGCACATACATCATCAATCATATGGCCATGATACCCTCAGGAGGCCATGTGTGGTTGGTGGAAGCAAACTTCTTAGCACTGGATAGCTACAAGATTCTATTAGGGCCTAAGGCTCAAGCCTCCTCCACTAACCATCTCAAAGTACCCAAGCCCCCAACTTGGATACATAATGTTGGGGATACCCTTGCGAAGTCATGCATCATTCTTCAAGGCATTTTCATGGCTATAGATACCTCAATGGTTTACTTATGGATAAAGGAATGGTATCCTTCCTTCGAATATTATTCCCAAGGTCCTGAGACACCTACATACTACTCAAAACCACCTAATGTCTTGGACATCCTCAATCATAGGCCAATGATACTCTCAAAATACCATGTGTGGTTGGCAGAGGAAACCTTCATAGACATGGATGGATAGAAGATTCGTTTCAAGATCAAGCTTTAGGTATCCTCCAATGACCATGTCCAAGGCCCAAAAGCCACAAAATCTAGATTCATAGTGTCATGGATGCCCATATCAAGTCATGCATGGTGATTCAAGGCATTGTTCATGGCTCTAGATGCCTCAATGATTTCTTAAGGGCCAAAGGCATGGCCTTCTTCCTTGGAACACCATTCCGAAGGCCATAAGACACATGCATGATACTTAAAACCACCTAATGGTAGCAACATCCTTAATAATAATCTAAAGATACCCTCAAGAGGCCATGTGTAGTTCGAAGAGTTAACCTTCTTAGCCTCGAATCATTAGAAAATTACTTTAGGGCCCAAAGTTCAAGTCTCCTCCCCTAAACGTTTCAAAGGCCCCAAATCCCAAATACTTGGGTACATAGCACCATGGGTACCCATACAAAGTCATCCATGGTGCTTTGAGGCATTATTAATGACTTTGGATGCCTTAATGGTTTCTTTAGGTTAAGAGGGATGGTATTCTTCATCAGAACCTCATTCCATGTCCTGGAGACACCTACATTCTAGTCAAAACCGCCTAATGGAACTCACATCATGAATCATAAGCCAATGATACCCTCAAGATGCCATGTGTGGTTGGCGGAGGAAACCTACTTATACATATATGGCTAGAAGATTCATTTAGGGCCAGAGATACAAGTCTGCTCCTTTGACCATGTCCAAGGCCACAAGTCCCCAACTTTTATACATAGGGCCATGGATACCGTTGTGAAGTTATGCATCATGCATTGAGGCATTTTTATGGATTTATATGCCTCATTAGTTTCTTCAAGGCCAAAGGCATGGTATTCTTCCTTGGAACATCATTCCCAATTCCTTGAGACACCTATAGACTGCTTAAAACCACACAATGGCACCAACATCCTCAATAATAGGCTAATGATACCCTTAGGAGTCCATGTGTGGTCGATGGATGTGTGATCGATGGAGGTGACTATGTCTAAGGCTCCAAGACCACAAAACATAGATACATAGTGTCATTAATGTCCATATGAACTCATGTTTGGTTCTTTGAGGCATTCTTCATGGCTTTGGATGCCTCAACGATTTCTTTAGGATCAAATGCTTGGTCTTCTTTCATGGAACCTCATTCCCAAGGCCCTAAAACATATAGGTACTAATCGAAACCACCTAATGGCACATGCATCATCAATCATATTCCCATGATACCCTCAGGAGGCCATGTGTGATTAGTGGAGGAAAACTTCTTATCCTTGGATGGCTAAAAGATTCCTTTAGGGCCTAAGGTTCAAGTATCCTCCTTTTACTATCTCCATGGCCCCAAGTCCCCAAGTCTTGGATACACCTTTCAAATCATGTGTGCATGTGATTTGAGGCATTTTTAATGGAAATAGATGCCTTAATGGTTTCTTTAGTGCCAAATGCATAGTCTTCTTTCCTAGAAATTTATTTCCAAGGCCCTAGGACATGTCCATATTGATCAAAGCCACCTAATGGCACATACATCATCAATCATATTCCCATGATACCCTCAAGAGGCCATGTGTGGTTGTTGGAGGAAAACTTCTTGTCCATGGATGGATAAAATATTACTTTAGGAATTAAGGTTCAAGTCACCTCCTCTAACCATGTCCAAGGTTCAAGTCCCCAAGACTTGGATACAGAGCACCATTGATACCCCTTCAAAATCATGTTTGGTGCGTTGAGGAATTGTTAATGGCTCTAGATGCCTCAATGGTCTCTTTACGGCCAAAGGGTAGTCTTCTTCCATAGAAAGTCATTTCCAAGGTCGTAGGACACATACATATTGTTCAAAACCACCTAATGGCACATACATGATCAATCATATACCCACGATACCCTCAGGAGGCCATGTGTGGTTGGTGGGCACAAAATTTTTAGCCTTGGATGGATAAAATATTTCTTTAGGGTCTCGGGTTAAAGTCTCCTCCACTAACCATGTCCAAAACCCCAAGTTCCCAAGACTTGGATACATAACACCATTGATACCCATTTCAAATAATGTGTGGTGCTTTTAGGCATTGTTAATGGATCTAGATGCCACAATGACATGATCCTTCCTTCAAACATCATTCCCAAGTCCCTGAGACACCTACCCACTACTCAAAAACACCTAATGGCATATGTATCCCCAATCATAGTCAAATGATATCCTCAAGAGACCATGTGTGGTTGGTGGAGCCAGCCTTACTTGGATGGTTAAAAGATTCATTTAGGGCTTGATATTTAGGTATCTTCTAATTACCATGTCTAAGTCCTGAAGGCCACAAAACCTAGCTCCATAGTGTTGTGTATACCCATACCAAGTCATGCATGATGATTAGAGGCATTGTTCACGGCTCTAGATTCCTCAATGATTTCTTTAGGGCCAAAGTCATGACCTTCTTCCTTGGAACATCATCCCCTAATCCTTAAGATACATACATGCTACTTAAAACCACCTAATGGAACCAACAATATATTTAATAAAAATCCAAAGATACCCTCAAGAGTCCATGTGTTGTTGGAAGAGTGAACCTCAATAGCCCTGGATCACTAGAAAATTACTTTAGGGCCTGAAGTTGAGGTCTCCTCCCTTGAAGGTGTACAAGGCCCCAACTCCCAAAGACTTGGGTACATATAAGCACCATGGTTATCCTTGCAAAGCTTTCCATGGTACTGCTAAAATAACTTAAAATATTACTAGGATAACTAAAAATATTGAAACAAACTTGGACATTGTTGATACTAAGGAGACTGCTTATCATCATCAGAATATGGGATCAAGGGCACCCCTTGATCTAAGGTTGGAGAAACCTCTACTATTTCTACCTTCTCTACAAAATCAAATCCAATAGTGGATTTTTATATTAGGTTGATTTTTCCATTCATTCATCTCGTTTGGTCCTGGAGCTCATCCATATGTAGGAGAATTTCCTTGTGTTCCTCCCTATAGTACAAAAGTGACTTCCCAAGAATAAATTTAATTTTCCACTGCAACATAACTATTTGAAAACACTTGGTATTATGGGTGTGCGAGGTCACAACATATAGAATCCATGGTTGCATTTCCCTCCTCATTTTTTCCTCATCGACTAATTCATGTTCTTCCTTCACCCATTTTTCTGTGTGCTCAATATCCTGTTGAATGTTGGTTGGAGTGAATCAACAATAATGTGAGGCTGAGGCTTTCACCTCTTGCATCACCTGTGGCTTGTGATGGAATTCACAACCCCTCCATTTATTCGCGGTACCACACTTCTAGCCTACCATTATTCCAATCGTTAGCTTCATGCTTGAGTCACAAAGGATTAGAAATCGTGAGGCTCTCCTAGAGATTCCCAAGTCAAGCCTTCAGAGGATTACCTTGCAACACTAGCCGCAGAGAAGAGGGTCAAATAAAGGCTACTTTGAACTGAAATTGAAGGAGCCAAACCAAATAATTTTTCCAAAGTACCCTATTAGACCTCTTAGCTAAGTGAACTATGCATTCCACTTTCAACTTTCACATAATGAGTCCAAGATTTTTATTTCCTCTTTCCATCGCCATGGCTATCATGATCCCCTACACCACACTTTTCCATTAACCACATCTCATCCTTTTCGAGTGCGTTCGGGAGGGAGCTCGTCATGTTGTTTGGGAGAGACATCATCGCGAGTTCCTAAATGCTAGCCAAAACCTTCTCACCATCATACCCTATTTGATCTACATTTTGAGTGATTTTTTGGTGTCAATTCTCAACCCTTAATGTCACTTCCTCATTATGTCCATGTGTGATTGCAGGGGGGCTCCATTTTCGCTAACTAGGGCCCTTCAACACCATCCTCCCCACATTCTAACACCTAAATCAGGGATGAATGATCCTCCATGGATATTTTCATACAATCCTCAAGCAAATTGGAGGGTGTGAGTGACTGCCACGGTAGGTATAGATCCTCTTGCCCTCTATTCACTCCTCCATTGGACAATATATTAGCTAGTTTGTTGATTGAATGACTAGCGTGGGAAGGAACTATTGAAATGTTTTGTTCGAGTGACATCAACCACTCAAGTTTCTCTTATTATATCCAATAGGTAGATATTTTTTCGAGGATATACATGTTCGAGTTTAGATATCATTTGAATGATGGTCTATGAGTTGCTTTCAACCAACAATATATATAATTTTGTCTAATAGCAAGATGAAGGACATGACAAAGAGCATTAAGTTATGTTGTGTTATTTCTTTCCCATTCCAAGGATCCGGCATAGACACAAATGCTCTCTACCCGTTAATTTCAGAAGGCTCCACTAATTCCCATAGGGATTGGATTTCCTCTTGAGGCACTACCAAAATTTAGCTTTATAAAACCTAAGGGAACCTAAGGAGAGAGTCTAGGATTTTGGGATAGAGAAGGAAGTCAAATATTTTTATGGTATAAGGTGGGGACTTAGAGATTCCAAGCCCTGACCTTGCATGATAGGGAGCTCTTTTTCATAAGTGTGTCTAACAAGTGCACTCATTACATCCACGTCCATTCCAAGTGTGCTTGTGCTTGACATGTGCACCCATCGCATCAACATTTTCACCATTGTTCCCAGCAAGTGTTCCCATCGCAAGTGTTCCTAACAGGTGCTATGAAATGACTCATCAAAAATGCATGTAAATTTTTCCATCACAAGTGTGCTAAAAGACACCTAAGAAGGTGCGGACAACAAGTCCACAAAGCCAACATTCATCCATCTAACGTGCATCCAAGTGCTTCGAGTCAACATGCATCCAATTAAGTGTGCTCACTTAGTCCTCCCAACTAATTTGTGCCTAAATCAGTTTGCCTAAGTTATATGTAAGCTAATCAATTCTTCTTTCCACTTTGTCGAGCATCCATCACACATGCTTTTGGAGAAGGTTTTCCACAACAACCTTCTCTACCTGACTAAGTTCCCTCCAATATTTCTTGGTATGTCCAGCTAATGTGAACTATCACTATCCATCATATGCCTTGCTTATGTGTAAGGGAACCCAACATGTTTGTGGTGTGCATGCCTCTAATATTTTTTAACAAAATAAAATGCTAAAGAAAAAGATTAATTTCTTATCATTTTTTTTGAAATAAAATAAATAGTTTAAATAAACAATAAATATGTTCATAATCATAATCATTACTATTAAACAAGTGAAATGTGAGCACACGATACTTTAGGAAAAAAACAAAGAGAAAAAGAAAAAACTATAAATAAGCCAACACAGTTCACAAGAAAATGAAAACTAGGCAAAGGACCAAATTACAAAGAATTGAGTTATTCGAAACTTTCATGAAGCAGAAAACTAGGCAAAGGGACAAATTAGAAGGAATTGAGTTACTCGAAACTTTATAAAAAATTAGGCAAAGCACCAAATTACAAAGAATTGAGTTATTCGAAACTTTCATCAAGCAGAAAATTAGGCAAAGGACCAAATTAGAAGGAATTGAGTTACTCGAAACTTTATAGAGAGGACTTTTGATGCATAGTTTGGTTGGTTGTTTATATATTTAAGTATAAAGAGGATTTTGATGGATGGTTTAGTTAGTTTTATATATATATATATATGCGTGTGTGTGTGTGTGTGATAATTTGTTATTTATAAATAAAATAAAATAAAAATGTTAATTTCATATGTTTAATAGTATGAATATGTATATTTAATTTTCATTTTTGTTATAAAAAATAATTAAGAAAAAATATAAAAAACAATAAGAAAAAATATAAAAGAGATTCCCTTGTCATTGTTACCTTAAGTTTAATTTCCAATGTAATATACTACATTGTATCAACATACAACCTTACAATCTATTTAAGATTTTAAAATTTGATATTATTGCTTATAATATATTTATGTTATGTGTTTTTTCAAGCCTAAAAAAAGTAACTTGATATTTAAAATGAGTCAAAGTTACATCTAGAAATTTCAAGAGTCTTTCAAAAAAAATCCTAAACATCTCATACAAAAAATGAATTTCATACTTACTACAAACCTTAGCTTTCAACTAGCATATAGTATCATTTATCTACTATCATACAATAATTCATCATAGACTAAAAAATGATCTAACTTCCATAAAAAATGTTGCAATAGCAAATACTAAAAGAAAGACAAAGCTCCTTTATCGATGATAGACTCATCAACATATTCCTCGAAGTGAATAGTTTAACACCATCCATATGTCCCATTACTTCCTTTGATAAGCCATCAACAACACACATGAAGTCCGGATAAATATGAGTAAAGGATAACTAAGAGAAAGACTTTTTGAGCTCCAAAATCCTGGAAGAGAGATGCAGAACATAAAAACCGGAGATTCCATTTACCAATCTATAAGAGCCTTCGAGTCCCCAACTATTTGAAAACACTCAATCCATTTTCTTTTAGCATACCATAAAAGGTCCCATAATGCTAACATGTGAGCTTTAGTATTTGATCCTTCTCCAACACCAAAATTAAGCTAGATAAAATAGCCTTTTTTTAATAATGAGCATTCGAGCCTCACCTAAGCCATTTTTCTCTCCTTATGATACTCGAAAAAATGACATAGGGCAAATGGATAGCTTTTAATATTTATGTTGTGGTTTGTTGAGAACTCTCATATTTACTTTTTCTTTTACTTTTTCTTTGGGCTTATGATACTAGAAAAAATGACATAGGGCAAATGGATAGCTTTTAATATTTATGTTGTGGTTTGTTGAGAACTCTGATATTTACTTTTTCTTTGAGCTTATGATACTAAAAAAAATGACATAGGGAAAATGGATAGCTTTTAATATTTATATTCATGTTTAGTAATTATTAAATTAACTAAATTTAATTCTATAAATAAATAGTTGAAATTAATTTTTTATTAATAAATCAACAAATAAATTTTATTTATTTTGTATTTTTTTTATCTATATCTTGAAATTGTTTTCACAATATAAATATTTTTATATAAAAAATTAACTTTATCGTTAATTCTTCTCTCTCTATATATTTTTAAAGAAATTGTGAATAAATCTCAACATTTTATTTTCAAATTTCATTTTTTATTAAAAAAAATAAATTTAATTTTATCACACAAATTCTACAATTTTAACAACTTATATTTATAATTTTAACAATTCCTATAAAATTTGGAAGAAAAATAACCCCAAATAAAAATTTAGAATGTTTACTCTTTTCTTAACCACTTCATTTCATAAACCAGCTAAGTGTAATGTACCTCTCACGATATTTTGTCTTATAAACACATAAATACAGCGATGAAATGAACACGCAATCGACTCAATAGCGTCTGTAACTTCGAGATGTAGATCGTATTGGATTTTTGTGAATGGAGAACAACCCCAGCACTAAAAATATGCCAAAAGTCTTCATAAAGACAAAACCCTAGCGTCACCCAAACGACTACCAAACGATCGTACGTAGAAAATTAGTTCGATGATAGTCCCGTGGGCCATAGGGGCATCTCATCGGAATTTCTCGAGGATATTCGGGGGATCATTCGATGCTCACGACTTTATAACCCTAATATCCCCGACCTTTCGAACTCGCTGGGAGAGTGTGGACGAGGCTAAAAATCTGTTTAGAACCCTAATGTCTTAATTGTCACAGAAAGCTTGGCTCCGAAGGGATCTCGACTTTGAAAGCTTGCTCTGTATGAGGCTGCCGATGGAATCTCGACTTTGAAGCATTCGTCTGAATGCAATGGCAAATTCTGTGGTAAAGTATTCATCAAATAAATGAAATTATGCTGTTGATTTTGGGTATTCAATTGATTTCCATTTGATAATGGGGATGGAGATTGGTACTTCTCAGGGATCTGGGGCTGTTTGGTTCCAGTTTCCTGAGTTTTATTGGGAATGGGTGGAATAGGTAAAACGCAAGAGAGAGATCCAAACGTTTTGGTTCCTTGCTTTCTAAGTTTTCTGCATACCACAGCTTATATCCGTCGCCAGCTAGTCCTTTGTACATGCGTATTTCGCATTAGGATGACGTTGTTGATGGTGTTGTGCGACGATACTGCATAACAAATTATAGTGTTGTATGAGAAGACTGCATAGCTAAGTATATATTTGCAACCAGTCAGAGATGACAAAAGGTCATGCTGAAGCCTTTCAAATATTAAATATGCCATCGATGTTATCGATTTTTACGATCAATATGAAATACAATCTATTTTGGTAATCTGATCATGCTTTTGTACTTTGTATAAGCCATCGAAAGTTTCTATATATAGGTTTCCAGATTGTTGTTTTCAGCAATTACCATAACAAATGCTCCTGTTCTTTGTGGCTATCAAGCTATGTTAACACTACACTCTAGACCGGATTTGATAGCAACATGGCGTACATTGGAAATCTTGTGCACTTCTGATTTATTAAAAGGTTTTAACAGACAAATCGCTGTTAATTGGTTGAAATCTCACAAAGGTTTGAATAAGAAAAACTTAGAAACTGTGTAATGACTCGTGAGTAATCTGTTGTGTAAGGACTCATGAGTAATCTGTGATAACTGGGAATCAAGCTGTGTACCATCGTTTTAAGCTGTGTACCATCATTGCTCAGAGACTACTGGTCATTCTATATTCAGCTGTTTTGTTAGTCTAACTTGAGATCAGGAATTTCATATTAGGTATGTAACGGACTTGAAAATAGGTGCATCTTTATGCACAGAGAGTTCTCTAAAGATTAATGTTATTTATCATTGATATGTAACTATGAAAGCAAAATATACATTACTCTACCTCAAAGAACTTAAATTGCATGTATTTTAAAACAAATAATACAATATTGACAGTATGCTCAGCAGTCCTTTGTTTACTATGTACATTCATCCAACACTCCTTTAAAGCAGTTTTACTTTTCAAAAAGAAATTGCAATGCACAAAAATAATAAAGAGAAGATTTTTTATTTTTTTTATGTAAACCTGAACTCCTGAACAGCTAGGGAGGGACCCCTCCTGCATGCACTGCATGCACTTCCTCTTTCAATAATTTGTCTCTTTTCTATTTTATAGATATCATCAAAAGATTGTTTTACATCTAGCATCAATTTCATTATTGATTTTCTTTTACTATTGATCTAAGTCACCAATTTCATTATTGATTTTCTTTTACTATTGGTCTAAGTAATGATAAACTTGGAATGCCCAAAGACATGCATAGGTTTATGTCATTTTTCATTGGTTGTTTCTATCAAAATCGAAAAAACAGAAAACTCAGCTCTGTTGTTGACACCTTGACCTGCAACATAATTTATAAGAAAATAATGAAAAGAATTAATGTGTAGAATAACTCATGCCCGCACACATTCCTAGATCCTCTTCACAAACTCACGTAAAAGAAGTCCATGATTTTCCATAATTAATGTTAAGTTACTTGAGTATTCTTTAAGTTTTTTCTTTTAAAGGCTTCCAAATGCCTTTGAAGAAGCCCTTTGGGCTACCTGTGGTGTGCTCAGTTATAATCCTTGAAAAGTCTTATTGTTTCCTAAAATCCGTATTCTCGAAATCACATAGCAAAACAAAACACAACCATATTCCCCAGCATAGCAAAGCAAAGCCCTAAAAGACTTTATAAATTTATATATAAGAAAAACAATCTTTCAAAGTGAGTTGATCCCATTTGTTTGTTCCAGGATATTTGTAATACTTTATTTCAGACAATAACAACGACGAGAAATATATCATCATGGTTTCCTCTTAACTTTTACACATAATGCATCAAACCATGTCAATTTCATTTTTGTCCATTACTTTAACTAAGAATTTTATATGTCAAGCAAACAAACTTTTTTTAATTAATTGGATTTAACCATTTCTACACAATTTTTACTTTTTCTTTGATTGAAATTTCAAAATCTTTCATGAGTAGATCACACATTTTGACACCAAACTCTTTCTTGTGACTGAAATTCTTCTCAAAATACACAAGGTGGGCTTTAACTTTTTACTCATCTTTATCAATTTTTTAAAATGAAAAAAACCATAACTTAATATTTTATTTTTGAAAATCAAAACTACAAAATTTGTTCTAAGAAGATGACCATTTATAGATCATATCATCTTGTAAATACCACAGATTCCATCTTTTACAATGTTTCTTATATGCATACAAGTCCAAAAAAGCTGAAAACTACTCCCCTTAATAATCCAACTATAAAACTCAAAAAATCAAAACAAAATGACTTATATTCTAAAACTAAAAAACATATATACTATCATTATCCACAATAATATCACCAACCCATTCTACATATGAAATGTAACCATCCAATGGTCGCTTTGATAGACTGTGTGTTAATTTCCCTATAAATGGGAAGGAAGGAGATAAATCTTTATCATTATTCCTTACCATGACTGAACTCAACAATTTTTTTTGTTATTTTTGACTCACTATAAAGATTTTTAAAAGATTGAAGTTCATTTTAGAAATTGCATGGGTGGACTTATGAAAGTAAATTTGGATTAAATCAATTTTAATCATCAGAATTAGATTCATTAAGAAATTATTTATGTTAAAAGGCAATTTCTAAAAGTATATATATTAAAGCAAAGGTGGAAAGCACGTAATGTGTTATAGATTTCAAATCCAAACAACTTTTATATTATAAATTTTTCATTTCTATGGACAAATTTTTTCATAAAAAAGGTGGTGTGTTTTTTCATTTCTATGGACAAATTTTTTCATAAAAAAGGTGGTGTGTTTTTTTTTTAAGTTTATTGTGTTATTAAATTACTCACCACTCTTGGTGGGAAGTATAACAATCAATCCTCTCAAATACCTAAGTTACATCAATAAATAACCACAAATATTAATTCTATTGATAAATTTAAAATATAATTAAATTATGATTTAAAATTAATATTTATTAACTAAATTTATCTAATTTTTAGTAATCATTATACAATGGCGGATCTTTTTTCTATTGTGCCCATTAAATGAAAGGGTTGGACTTAATGTTGGAACATCATTGTGTGGTTAGTAATTAGTCTTTGGGATTAAGATTGATTAGCAAGTTTGATTATCCATATGTCAATTTGTAAAATAGAGTGGTTTTGTAGTTTTACTAGGGTTGTTTTGTTGTTTGACTGTTGAAAGGTTGCTTTTAGGTAGTGGTTTTCAACATATCAAGTGAAGGAGTAGGTTGTCAAGTGTGGTTAGTAATTAGTATCTGGGATTAAGATTGATTAGCAAGTTTAATTATTCATATGTCAATTTGTAAAATAGAGTAGTTTTATAATTTTACTAGGAAGGTTTTGTAGCTTTACTAAGGTGGTTTTGTTGTTTTACCGTTGAAAGGTTCCTTTTAGGTAAAGGTTTTAAACATATGAAGTGAAGGAATAGGTTGTCAAGTGTGATGGCGGTATTTGGATCGCATTTGAACCTTGAGCTATCACGCTGCCCATGATGGATTGCTCCACTCCCCTCTATTGATTACATTACCATGAAATCCACTTTGGCAAGGTCGATAGTTTTCATAACGATGATCACAACAAATTTGTATATCTTCAATGACAAAATATTCAAAGTTTCCTGCTGTCAGAAATGGGTGATTACAGAGGTGGAGGAAAATAGAAGTTGATGCAACTCGGTAATGATATGCTACAACTAACAACTTTGGAACATTGTTTTCTTGATAATAATTTATTTACAACGCTATATTTTAGTAGTTACTTTTGTTGAATTTATATGGCCATTGTATTTTTGGTAAGATTTATAGCATGGGAGAGTATAGGAGGCCACATACAATGATACATGTTGATACATGTTTATATAGTTTATGATCGAGTTTGAACTTTTTGATACACCACAGTTTAAAGTGAGTGAACTATGGACAACACCACGGATAAATATGCACAAGTGAATGATAGAGGTTACATAGGAGACCAATATGAATCCACCATAATTGTGTGTATACATGTTTATGAAGAAACTAGAATGTCTTATTATACTAGTATTATATATATATCTATATATATATAATTATAATTTCCATGATTTTAAAGTCATTTTTTAGCTTTTTAATTTCCACATGAATGAAATCTTATTCACATACATGTTCATTGTGGTGAATTATATGCTTTAACTTGTTTATAATAAGATCACAATTAAAATCAATTTCCAATAGATATGTATATTTATAGTGAGTGATGTATGTTAATTTACTATTTTATTGATTGGTTTGATGAATAAAGAGTTTTTCAGGTTTTTTGGATCTTTGAGTCTTTCTCTATCAAATTTGTCAAACATGTAGGGTTGATGCTCATTGTAACATTAACATTATAAAATTGTCGAAGTGATTTTTAATAGGACAATTACATAAACTCATTGGGTTGTCTCCATGCTAACTAAAACCCCACTCTCATTGGAAACATGTAATATAAAAAAAAGTTGAATGGTTTTATCAAATGGTTGCATAAATGATATATGCTATTTAATGTAATACTTAATGATATTTGACTCTTATATATATATAGATATATATATGATTAAAGATGGTAGCCATATGCACCTTTCATTTAATAGTTGTGCACATGTATCATGGTCCTAGTGTTCATGAGAGCAATTGTATGGATAAACCTTAGAATAATTTTGCTAGACAATTCACCACAATAAATTCTCATTTGCTATTGTATGTAAGTGATATTACAATTATGTTTATACTAGCATAACCACATTTTTAAAAGTGGTTGATATATGCCCATCATCGACCGCTTTTAATAATGTGGTTATATTAATTATGGCCGACAAGCATGAAATGAATGGTGATTTAAAATTAATATTTATTTATTACATATAAATACTTATTTAATAATATTTATTATTAATATGTAACATTATTTTTTGTTTAGTTTTAATAATAATAATAATATTACTATTACTATTAATTATTGTTATTATTATTTATTATTTATTATTAATATATATTATTTTATTAATAAATATTATTTAATAAAATAGATAATAACAAAAAGTAAATAAATTAAAATTAAATAAGGAAAAAATTAGTAAATAAGATATATATATATATATAGATATATATATTTTAACATAAACGTAAAAGACTTTTATATAAAAGATGGATCATGGTTTACAAAGTATTACAACGAGACTGCTCTCTAGGAAGTAGGAGAGCCATGATTGCTGGCTTGATTTCTACCATTCTGAATTGTTCATGATAAAATCTTGTTCTAAGAAGCTTATAGCTCCTAACAAATTGTCCTAATAGCAAAATGAAAGAACAGAGCATTGCTTAACCCATGGTAAAAAACAAAAGAGATCCAAACTTGCATCTAGCCTATGATTCTTAGACATCCAGGTGTATAACAAAACATAACCTAAAACAACCAAAAAGTTTCTAACCCAGAGCTGGGACATAAGCGCTGAAAGCAGAGCTCGAATTACTGTTGGGCAAACTCCACATTTGTTCTTCCCATGCCTCCTTTTATTTCCTCGGTGTTGTTTCTGATCTCTGCTCGCATGCTATCTATCTTAGCCTCCAACACCTTGACGCTACTATGAACTGCAATGATCCTTGCATCAAGATTGATGGAGTAGGGGCATCCTTTTTCAAGGGTTTCTGCCAAAATGGTAACCTGACCAGTGATCTTGGTGAGCTACTTCTTTGAACCTCTACATTTTTAGTTTGAACTAGAGTGTAAAGATGAGAAAGGGACCACTTTAGATCATAATTTTCACCACAAAGGGTGCGAATTTGTGCTTCCATGTCTTTCAAATACGTTTGAACCTCATCCGGCAAGCTGGAAAACCCCATGGCATAGCCACTGCATCCATCATTCTTTCCACCATAGAGAGCGCTAGTACCTTGCCCAAGAAAATCTGCCTTCCATGGCTTTGACAGAATGTGGTGCTCCTTGTCCAATCCTTCATTAATCCTGGCATGGTCGGATTCATTCTCTTATGAATTCTTTAGAGATTCATAGATTATTCTCCCATGGGATGCAATCTGCTTCTTGCAGAGTAAACATTGAATCGTGGATAGTCCTGGGGTAGGGGAGGATTTGTCCATCATGACACACCTAAGAGCAAGCAACAAGGAGTGTGCTTGCCACAGATGGACACTCTACTGCCTCTTTCCTTGTTTTTGCACGAGGTAGTGAACTCGCATGAGGGTAGAAAGATTTCCCTTCCCTCCTTAAAATAAGAAATGCCTCGAAAGTCGACCAAATTTAATCGTTGCATGGTGGCTAGGTGGGTCGAGCATGCGAGCTGGTTTAGGATCGTCGAAAGGACGCAGGAGGTGTCTTCAAAATTTAAGATGATTTTGATGCGGGGAATCCCAAAGCTAGCATGGTGAAAGATTTTGCTAGAAAAGCAACTTTGCCACTTCCGAATGCTAAAGGATCTGCTATGTCTTTTCATGAACATCAAATATAAATGGGGCTACGGAACCCATGCAAACTCATGAATGTGTTGGTTGCAAACCAAGACCCCACAATCAAGACTTACTCCAACGTTTGCCATCATGTCCCTGTACTGGTTGTTGGATCTCAATAGATGAAGAAAGTTGATTGCTTTGTATTCCTTGACTATGTTGTTCAACACGTGATGAGTCTTAGTGACAGGACTCTTTCGGCTCTTAGTCAAGCTTCTCACTTCCCTCATGATCAACATAGAATCGCCAAAGACTACTAAATTCCTCAATTCCTTCGCTTCTAGCAAGCTCTAGACCTTTGATCAAGGTTATCCATTCTGCTCCATTAGACCTTTTACCAATTCTCCATGCATAATCTTTGAGCTTGTTTTCCTCAGAGTCATAGAAGACTCCTCCCTCACCTGCTAGCCCTAGTAAATAAGATATGTTAATATTTATTTATATAACATTTATTTGTATTAAGAAATTAAAATTTATTTATTAGATACAAATATTTATCTAATAATAACAATATTTTTATATTATTTTAATATTAATATTAATAGTTATGCCTATTATTTAATATTAATATTTATTCTTATGTATTAGTATATATTATTTTATTAAGAAATAATATTTAATAAAATATATACATAAATAAAAACATAAAAAATTAAAATTAAATAAGAAATAAATATATATATATATATATATATATATATATATATATAAGTAAATAAATGAAATAAATACATAAATATCGTTTTTTTATTTTTGTAGTTGGCTTTGTTAATCATGCTCGACTATGGTAATCTTGAATTTGATGACGTTGGTTAACCATGGTTGACATAGTTTGTAAAATTATGGGTTGACTTTAAACCATGGTTAACCATTGGGTAGGCATGGTTCACTTTAGTTAACAATGGTTGACTATGTTTAACCATGGTTGATGGCATCTCATTGTTAGCCATGTTTAACTTTGATTAAGCATGCTTGACCATCGTTGATGTTGGTTTACGATGCTTGACTTCAATGAACCATGGTTGACTTTGGTTAGTTATGGAACACCATGTTATACTATCATGAGCCATAGTTGACATAGTGAGGATAACCATTGTCGACCATTGTTAGACCATGTATTACAATTTTGACTATGGTTAGAACATCACTAACCATGGTCAATACATAGTTTCAAATAATGATTGACTAAGTTTGACCATATTAAATAATGGTTGACCAATGTTTTCACATGCTTGACTATGGTTGGCCATGGTTGACTAAAATTCACTATGCTTGATTATGGCTGAATTTGGTTGACTATGGTCGACCATGCTTAACTATGGTTGACTTTGGTTAACCATGGTTGACCATGCTTAACTATGGTTTACTTTGGTTGATCTTGGTTGACTATGTTATCAAAATTTTGATAACATATAATGAACTGAAAAGAAACAATTGGTGCAAATATTTTGTTTAACCAAAACAATAAGCATGAAAAGTAATTTATTTTTTAGTTGGTTGACTATGCTTAATCATGGTTGAATTTGGATGTTAATGGTTGTAGATGGTTCACCATGCTTGACTATTGTTGACCATGGTTAACCATGCTTAACCTTTTTACAATGGCTAACTTTGGTTGACTTTGGTCGCCATGGTTGAACATAGTTTACTATGGTTGACCACCATAGTTGGCTAAGGTTGACCAAGGTTGACTTTGGATGTCCATGGTTGACTATTGTTGACCATAGATGACTTTTGTTAGCTTTGGATGATTTTGGTATAGAATGGTTAACTTTTGTTGACCATGCTTAACTATGGTTCATTATGATGACCATGTTTGACTTTGGATTTTCATAGTTGATCATGGTTGTTCATGGTTAACAATGATTAAACATGGTTGAGCCTAAATGGTTTACTTTGATTAACTATGGTTGATTGTTGTTGACTATGGTTGAACATGGTTGATTATGGTTATTTATAGTTAACTATGGTTGATTCAAGCTAACCATGGTTGATTATGGTTGACCATGGTTGATTATAGTTGACTATGGTTGACTAAGATTGATTATGGTTCATTGTGGTTGACTAAGGTTGATTATGGTGGGTTGATTAAGGTTGGTTGACCAATGGTTGATTGTACTTGACCATGGTTGACTTAGGATGTTCATGGTTAATGGTGGTTGAACATGGTTCACATGATTAATCATGATTGACTATTGTTTATTATGGTTGACCATGGTTGACTTTGGTTGACCATGGTCGACTTCGATTAACCTTGGTAGACTTATTTGAAATGGTTGAATTTGGTTGACTTTGGTAGACCATTGTTGACTTTAATTGATCATGGTGTACCATATTTGACTATGGTCGACCTTGCTTGACTGTGGAACTAACCATGGTTGAGTTTGGATGTTCATGGTTGACAAAGGTTGACCATGGTTAGTTATGTTTAACCATGGTTGACTATAGTTGACTTTGGTTGACCATGGTTGACCATTTTTTACTATGGTAGAGTTTGGTTAACCATGGTTGTTCATTGTTAACTATGGTTTACCATGGTGGTTCATGGTTGACAATGGTTGTTCATGGCCAATTATGGTTGATTATGGATGTTTATGAATATGCATAGTTGACTGTGGTTGTTTATGGTTTATCGTGGTTATTCATGGTTGGCTATGGTTGACCATGGTTGATCCTAGTTGGTTGAAAATGATGGACGTTTTTACAATGGTTGAATTTGGTTGATGATGGTTGATTTTAGTTGACCATATTTAATTATGGTTAAACATGCTTGACTATGGTTGACCATGGTTGACTATGATTGACCATGGTTGACTATGGTTGACAATGGTTGGCCATGGTTGTTCATGGTTGACAATAGTTTACTATGGTTGTCCATGGTTAACCATGGTTGATAATAGTTGACTTTGTTTGACCATGGTTGACTATGGTTGAACATGCTTGACTATGCTAGAATTTAGTTGACCATGGTTGTTCATGGTTGACTTTGGTTGACCATGGTTTTTCATGGTTGGTAATGGTTTTTCATGGCTTATTATGTTTGATTATGGCTATTCATGGATGAGCATGGTTGAGTGTGGTTGTTTATGGTTTACTGTGGTTGTTCGTAGTTGGCTATGGTTGAGCATGGTTGACTATGGTTGATCCTAGTTGGTTAACCATGATTTAATATGGTTGATTATGTTTGACCATGGTTTACTATGGTCAGCTATGGTTGACAATGGTTGACCCTAGTTGAATATAGTTAACTATGGTTTACCCTAGTTTGTTCACCATGGTTGGTGATGATTTACCCTAGTGGAAAATGGTTTACTATGGTTGACTGTGATTAGTTAACCATGGTTGTTCATGGTTGATTATTGTTGTCCACCGTTGGCCATGGTTATTCATAATTAACCATGGTTGACAATGGTTATTCATGGTTGACCATTGTTGTCTATGGTTGTTCATGGTTAACTATGGTCAATGTTGCTTAACCATGGTCGACTATGGTTAACCATTGGTGATCATTGTTGTCCATGGTTTACTATCTAAGGTTCCAGGAAACTTGGGTACGGGGACAGGGACGGGGACATGAACGCCACTATTTTAAACAGGGTACTTGGGTACATTGGGGGTACTCTCTCTCTCTCTCTCTATATATATATATATAAAATATATGTCACAGTCACATCATACATGCATATTTCAGATTTCGTCATAAATTATGAATCATGATTCATAATTCTAAATTCAAAGATGAATTGAACAATGAACATTCACATTGAGAATTTGAAACATAAAAATTGACAAATCATAGATTCATGGTAGATATCAAGTGGAAGACTGGAAGTTACATAAAATTTGATAAATCATTGTACCACGCAGCTGTAACAAACAATCAAACTTAAATATGAAGGTACAATTGAAATCTGATTTTAAACACCTATTTGTATTGTTGTTACAAGCAATAAAAAGTTGCAAATATATTCCTAGGTTGATGTCAGTGTATTTCTTAGTATTAAATACATATGTATATTTTTTATGTGCACATTTGGCAGTCTAATTATGTTCTATGAGTGCTAAAGAAAAAACCATAAAAACATTCCTTGTAAATCAATGCAAAATCAGTATACCAAATTTGGACAATATTCATTGGAATTTGAACAGCATTACAAAGTGCTTGACATAAGTCCTGAACTAGACTCCATAAACAATTAGCAAAATTTAGTTATGTTTTGGTTGGGGGTCATTACATTTTTCCCATTATATTTGCATTTTGTTGAGTCGGTGGTACCCTCGAAGTACCCAAACACGGGGTACAAAGTACCCAAACAGAGGGTACATTGTACCATTTATCCTAGAAGTACCCCTTTTTTTATAACAGAGTCTCGGGTACGTAGAGAAAGTATGGGGTATGACAGGAAATGTACCTTACGGGTACATGTACCCATGCAACATATTTTATGTTGGTTGTGGAGCCAGATCTTCCAGTCTCATAGATGATATTTTCACAGCTGTGCACCCCAGAGGACTGTACACTCATTCCTCTACCTTAGGGTTCGGGGGCAATGCCCCTGAGAAAATTTTTTGGGGCTGTTTTCGCCAACAGTTTTTGGGCCCATGGTTTTGGGCATCTTGTGGTATTTTCCCATTGTATTTCCCTTATAAAAGAAAGACATTGTAATACGGCTAGAGTTGATGTATTAGGTATTATGCATTGTAAAGATCTCTAAGATCAAGAAGAGAGACTGTGAGATAGTGAAGAGAAAGTGCAGCGGTTGTGCTGCAGGTTGTATCCTTTCATTTTGCTAGACAGAATAATAGTAAGGACTGGCAACTTCAGTGTGGACATAGCCCATTTGGGTGAATCATGATATATCTGTGTCTCTCTTGTAATATGTTTGTGTGATTATATTTGCATTTATGTTTATTGTTATTTCTCTGCAATCCTGTTTTTCTAACATTTTACTATGATTAACTATGGCTGTCCATGGATGACTATGGTTGATTATCATTATTCATCGATGAGCATAGTTGTTCACAATTGACTTTGGTTGTTCATGGTTTCCTATGGTTGTTTATGGTTGACTATCCTAGTTGGTTGACCATGGTTTTCCATGGTTGATTATAGTTGACAATTTTTTTTCATGTTTGACCATGCTTTACTATGGTTGACCAAGGTTAAATTTCGATGTTCATTTTTTACTATTTTTACGATGGTTGACTTTGGTTGAACTTAGTAGATTTTAGTATAGAATGGCTAACTTTTGTTGACCATGCTTGACTATGGTTAACCATGGTTAATTAGGGTTGACCATGGTTGACTATGGATGCTCACGTTTAATAATGGTTTACCATGGTTGACTATAGTTGACCATGGTTGACCATGTTGGCTATTGTTAACCATGGTTGACCTTGGTTAACTTTGGTTGTCCATGGTCGAATTTTGTTGAGCATGTTTATTACCATAGGAAACCATGGTTGACTGTGCTTGGTTATAGTTGACAATGGTTAAATTTGGTTGACAATGTTTGACTATGGTTGACCAGGGTTTACTATGGATGCTCATTGTTGATGATGGTTGGACATGGATGACTATGGTTGACCATGCTTAACTATAGTTGGGCATGGTTGACATAGGATTTTCATGGTTGAGGATGGTTATTCATGGTTAATCATGGTCAATCATGGTTAACCCTAATTAGTTCACTATGGTTAACTATGGTAAATTGTGGTTGACTACTGTTGAGCATGGTTGATTATGATTAACCATGGTTTCCTAAGGTTAACCATGGTTAATTATGGTTGACCATGGTTGATTATGGTTAACTATGGTTCATTAAGGTTGATTGTGATTCATTACAGTTCATTATGGTTGAGGATGGTTGATTATGGTGGGTTGATTAAGGTTGGTTGACCATGGTAGAGTATGGTTAAACATGGTTGACTTCGGTTGACTATGCTTGAACATGGTTGACTTTGGATGTTCATGGTGGTTAAGAATGGTGTAGTATGATTAACCATGGTTGACTATGGTTTATTATGGTTGACCATGGTTCACTTTGGTTGGCGATGGTCGACTTTGGTTGAATTTTTTACAATGGTTGAACTCGGTTGACTTTGTTTGACCATGGTTGACTTTAGCTGACCATGGTTGATAATACTTGACTATAGTTAACCATGTGTGACTATGGTTGACCTTGGTTGACTATGGTTGACCATGGTTGACTATGGTTAACCATGGTTGACTATAGTTGAATTTGGTGGAATATAGTTGACGATGCTTGATAATGGTATAATTTAGTTGAACATGGTTCTTCGTGCTTGAATATGGTTGACCATGGTTATTTATGGTTGATAATGGTTGTTCATGCTTGACTATGGTTGACCATGGCTATTTATGGTTGATAATGGTTGTTGATGGATAAGCATGGTTAACTGT
Organism: Larix kaempferi; assembly: GCA_027924585.1. NCBI lineage: Eukaryota > Viridiplantae > Streptophyta > Pinopsida > Pinales > Pinaceae > Larix > Larix kaempferi. The sequence continues at coordinate 8,750,241 of BSBM01000591.1, read as the reverse complement.
GGATGTTTATGGTTTACTGTGCTTTTTTTAAGGTTGGTAATGGTTAACCATGGTTGAATTCAATACATTAATAAATCATTTAAATAATTGATTTAATTGGTTAACCATGGTTATGTAAACCATGGATTTATTAATAAATTCAACCTTATATCAATGTAAATCACAGTTTGACTTCAAACCATCGTTGACTTCACTCAAAGGGTGAATACAATACAAGGTTGACTTCAATCCATAGTTGACCTATAACATACCATTTTTGCTGAAAAACATTTTATGTTAGAAACATTATGTTAACTTTTATTGTAAAGTTTAATATTGGACAAGTGTCCAAGGATGACTGTAATTTGCACAATAATTTATTATTAAATAAATTAAATAGGAGACAACCACCTAAGGAGACTGTTGAAAGAGTGCTTACTGACCCACTAGGTGGAATGGAATCTGAGGTAGAAGGCAATGGATAAGTGGCAGCATCATGATGTAACTAACTAGCTGTTGGTATGGGACAACTCCCTTGAAATGTGGTCATAGTGCCCTGGAAGGTAGGACTGGAGCTTGAGGCTCATTTATTGAAAACTGACCACTAAAGACCTAGGCAGTCTATATAAGAGCCATCGAATTATGAACTGAGGTTCATCAATTTTCCTGATGAGGAAATTTACCTTGGGGTTTTGTTGTGCTTGCAACCAAGAGATTCAATGGGGGATATGCTGATTTTATGATCATGGTGTAAGTCTACCTATTATACTACTAGGTGTAGAAGTTATATTGATGAGTGCAGAAGTCATATTTTGAGTGCAGAAGTTATACTATTGAGTGTAGAAGTTATATTACTGAGTGCCTTGCTTCTACACAGAGTCCATCTACTTAGTGGTTCAGTAAGCAAGCTCAGGGGTCCAAAGGAAGCAAGTAGTTTGGATGCTTCTTCTGGAAAAGGTTGGGAGGAGTAGGCCTCCTTTGATGTTTGTTGGCCCTATCTTCATTTACAGGTTCTACTTGTCTTTTCTAATTCTAAGTAGTTAAAAGTTCTATCTGCAATTATAAATTTACTGTTTAAATGATATATTATTATATACATGCATTTATTTTAGTTTCTGACCTAATTAGGATTGTGTATAGTAATGATTATGTAAGATGAATCGAATAAATATATTCTCTGCATTTTTTCCTATGCTATTGTTTCTGCATCGTACTCTAGTATAGAGAAGGAGATTAAGGTAGATAAATTGATAGGCAGATTGCCAAATGAATGAGAAGATTAACGTTGTTGTATTTCATTAATGTTTCTTACCATTAATATTCTATAATAAAGAATATATGCTTAGGTTCAAAAAATTTAAAAGTATATAGCATCATAGGCACTATAATTATTCTTGCTTAAAAATAGAAATAATTATCTTATTCCTATACGAAACCTGGGATTTCCTTTCCTCATTAAAATTTCCTCATAAAAGATAAATTCTATGTTTTTCTCTTATCATTCCTTTCATCAGTTAAGTGTTTAAGGTTCTCTATATTTTTCTTTCACCAGTTTTCATTGAAAATAACAACTACAAAATAATTATTTCCTAAGTACGCAGTACTGTTATCCAATACTGCTAGTTAGTATATATAAATATAAAAACAAATAGAACTCTTTCCATTACAAACAAATGCATGATTATTTAGCACAAATTTTATGCATAGTATTCATTTCTTTTATATTATTTTATTATTTAAACTACAGTTAATCCCATTTACATTTGGCATAGGATTAGAAACCCTAGCTTGTTGTTTCATCAATTTCTTTATTCATCGCAACTACTAAACAAAGAACTAATATGTTATCCAAAACAGAGTTTCCTTTAAAAACTTAACCATCATAACAGGTTCATAACCCTTCATTGATCAAACCCTAGAAGTATCAACATCTACCTTTCAGACTAAGAGTTCAGTTAAGATTCCAGACCATCAATTAACGACAAAACACGAAACTAGTTATGATTTCATTACAGAGCTGCAAACATAAACATTGAATTTTGGCTCACAGCCATCACTTAAATCGACAGGAAAGAATAACAATGTGAAGCTTTCAACTGCATAAGCATAGTCACAAAAATGTTTATCATTTACATTCCTTAAGACTGAAATAATGAGCATCTTGGCATCAACATGACACAACAGTATCACAAATCTATTGAAAAATATTAACAGTAAAACCATACAATTATCTCGATTTAGATATCTACTTTCAGAAGCTCGACATTGTTATCAGAACAACAAAACATTTACCGAAAACTACATGTTAGGGTTTGACCATTTTAGCACAAGGCTAAACCCTTAGCTCTCGAAATTTTCTTAAAACACAATAGTTGAAAAATGATAAAATTCAATTGCACACAACTGGAGCACTGCTCTCAATCTCAAAACATAAACACCATAACATAGAAAAACACAGTTGCTTTATTTACCGAGAATAGTAGAAGGGTACAACCCTCTCCTTAGTTATTTTTCTTTTACATATTCTACAATGAAATAAACAAACACCATAGAAACAACGACGAAGGGGTCAAGGGTTTCATCTTCCCCAAGCTGCCAAACAGCTCACAAGCATTTTGACGAAGATCACTCTTCAGAGCCCAAGAAAACAAGAAGTCTCAGCAAAGCACACATGAAGGCACAATAGTCATCTAACCAGAGTAACAAGGTAATCACCGAGGCTTACCAGTCTATTTGCAGCTTCCAACTATCAAAACCTAAGCTGGGAAGTCGTGGATGAAGGGACCTTCCATTTAAAACAAGTAGTGGTCAAAATCAGTTTTGGAAAGAAGTCATTACATGCGAAATATCAATAAATGAAACTCTTATCAGAGTGGAAGGTACAAGGTTCGAATGCCAAAGACACTGCAAACTATACCCATCACTCCACCACCGAATGTAAAGAAGGGTGGAAAGGCAACTTTGGAAAAACTACCACTAGACAGACAAGAAAAGTCGAGTATTGAATCAACTTCCACGAAGAATCTGTCACTCACTCTGGAAATTTTTAATACTAGCTGTTACTGTAAAAATCCCATGACAGTATCGACCCTTAAGCTATCAGTAGGTCACGGTTTCGAACCATGGAAAATCACCACAAACACCTGCTATCGAAACCCTGAAGGCTCTCGGCCTGTCAGACTCTCCTCAGAGCCACTGCACCGAATGCCGAGGAACAAGAACTTAGAAAAACATAGTGGTGGTTAGGGTTAGATCCCAAATCCTAAGACCATGTTGATCAATGATGGAGATCACCCAAAGGGTATCATGTAATCCCAAGCAGCCAACATAGTAAAGACACCATTAAACCCTTGCCACCAAGGAGGACAACTCGAACAACTTCAAAACCTTAATACTTACAGCTCGTCTCATTGTTTGATTCATCACCATAACTTCACGTGCCTAGCACCACGACGATATCCACGGAGACATTCCAATGTCTCGGTGATTGGAATATTAAATGCAAAAGGAAACCAGAGTGCCTGCCAGCACAAAATCATAATGGCATTATTGCTTACTCATCCTAATGTATCGGTTCAATTGGGAAGTTCATAACTTTATCATATCATACACCTTGTGGTAAGTCAAGTTGGTATCAGTTTCATTTGCTAGGAATCCATAATGTTATAAAGGGTGACGTAGATGCACATATGATACTATATAATTATTATTCATAGGACTGTGTATAAGGCTCTACATATATATTTCAATATAGTATAGAAATCAAATAGAAATTTGTATATAGTTCCTAGGAAGCTAGAATATGAATATGAATTTGTAATTAGTTCCTAGGTTAGAATTTAAATAAAATATTACATGTAATCCTTAGGCTCTAGAGCATACAAGGATTGCATAAAGATATTGCACGTTATTTGTACTTAGCCATTATATATAGAAATTGATTATCCTTATAGTTTACATGAAATAGAAACTCAAGATAATAACATATGGAGGCAAGAATGAATCATCTTAAACCTATCTATGGTTTGAACAAGTAGTAAAAAGGACTAATATAGTATTATGAATTTTACCACTGACATACTTTTGTTTTATAAGCTAGTCTAACTGAAGTTTCTCACCCGATGGCGTTTTCGACATTTTGTCTCTAAAACCATTAAGGCTTGGAGATTATTGAAAACTAGTTAGAAACTCTTCGGTGACACGTCATAAACACTAAAGCTTTTACCTATAATCTGCGAAAAGGACGATTCAAATGCTTTAGCACGAATGCTAAGTAAGCCTTGGGGCATCCGTGGGATCCCTTTCATCATCAAACATAAGAACAATTGTTAAAATTTATAAACTTTATATCGTTGGATCAACAACAAAAGAATAATGAAAATACAGTTGAGAAAGTTTAACATCGAAACATAGATATTAATCATCTTGTCGCAAACATTACACTTTTGACCAACACAACATTTAGTACAGCAAGACAACATTTAAGCATTTATTATATTTCTACACTGTTAGATTATGCATTAAAAGCTATATTGAAAATTTTAAATTTTTGTGAATTTTGGGATGTTACATGTGGTATCAGAGCGCGAGTTCAAACTCTGGGCCTGAAATAGCCTCACACACGCAAACAGAAAATAAAAACCAGAAAGTTTATGTTACTAACTTTAATTTTTTTAATTTTATTTTTGTACAGAACGATTTGTTATCAATTTACTGGAGGAATCAACAGAAGATAGATGTCCTCATAATGAGCATAATAACAATGATAATCATGAAGGAATATATGTTGAATTAAATAACCAATCTTTAGAACTTCTTCGTACTATAAAAGATTTAAAATCTGAGATAAGAACTTTTAAGGAAAAAAATGAACGCATTATGAAGTCACAGGAAGAATTAAATTAGATTCTAATGGAGAAATACCATAATGAGGAAAGAGGAAGGAAATCAGAAGTAAAATTTGATTATGGTGCAATGTCTCACAAACATAAGAGTAAGAAAGTCAAGAATGGTAAAAATATTAGTTACTCTTCATCTGAATCTGATCAAAGTAATTATATTTCTGTTCATGACAACAGTGATAGTGATAACTGTTCTAAGAAGAGGAAACATAAGCATCATGAACAAATTAATGGAGAGTTTAACAAGATTAAAACACCAACCTTTAATGGTGAAAGTGAAAAAGGTGAGACAGTTGAAGCATGGCTGTCTGGAATGAAGAAGTACTTTAATATTTATGATTACTCTTCTGAGTTAAAAGCCAAGATGGCTATTTACAATCCGATAGGAAAGGAAGATATTTGGTGGCAGGATCTTAAAAGAATTAAGAGAATAAAGGAAAGAGATGTAACCTGGAATATATTTAAAAAGTTATTTAATAAAAAGTTCTTGTCACAACAGTACTATGAAGATAAGTCAAAAGAGTTTTATGATTTAAAATTGGGTACTGTGAACATGAAGGAGTTGTGCAGCAAGTTCCTTAGATTGCTGAGGTATGTACCTTACATGGTCGAAGAGAAGCCTAAGGTACAAAGGTTTCTAAGTTGTCGACCATTCAACATAAAAGACAAGATCGAGTATGATAACCCTTCCACTCTAGAAGAGGCTATGAGAAAAGCTAATTTCTGTTTTGATCAAAACAGAAAAAGAGAAGGAACAACTGGCTGGAAGAGTAATAAGTCTAATCATTTTGATCATAAAAAGAAGAGTTTTAATCATAATTCTAGAAGTTTTAAGAAAAATTTTAATAACAAAAAATTTTCAAGTAATGCACCACATAATTTTACTGCTGCAAGGAATGTACATAATAACAATAACAACACCAAATATGTTCAACAGAGAACACCTTTGAAGTATTTTGACTGTGGTGGACCACATAGGAAAGTTGATTGCCCACGTAACAAAAGGATAGTCAACAATATTCATAGCATACAAGCAGAGCCAACAGTTGGTGATGTGGCAAGAGAAATGCCAAGGATAAATGTAGCACTGGAAAATCGTCAAGCAGACCATCAAACCTCCATGGTCGAAATCGAAGGTATGCTACAAAACTGATCTATTTCCATTTTAATAGATCCAAGCGTAAGTTTGAGTTATGTTTCACCAGAATTAGTGAAAAGTTGTAAGTTAAAGGCAGAGAAATTCGATAATTCATGGCTAGTTTAGCTAGCAACAAGCACTAAAAGAAAGGTTAGAGACTTTGTTAAAAATTGTGATGTATTTTTGAATCAGTTGAAAACCCAAGTTAATCTGAATGTTTTACCCTTAGGGTCATGTGAATTGTTGATTGGCATGAATTGGCTTGAACAACATAGAGTAGTACTTAATTGTTATGATAAATCTTTTACTTGTCTGAATAATGAAGGTAAAACTGAAACAGTAAAAGGAATTCATAGGAAGATTTCATTAAGACAAATTTTTGCATTACAAGTTAAGAGAGCTGCCAGAAAGGGCTGTAAAATGTTTACTGTTAATATTATTAATGACAAATGTTCATCTAAAGAAGACAAGTTAAAACTGGAGGATATTCCCATTCTTGGGACTTTTCTGACGTATTCCCAGAAGAAATTCTGGGATTACCTCCGAAAAGGGAACTAGATTTCACCATTGAGTTAGTACTAGGTGCGGTACCAAACTCAAAGTCTCCCTACAGAATGAATATTCTGGAGTTAAATGAATTAAAATCTCAGCTGAAGGAATTAATAGATAAAAACTACATAAGGCCAAGTGTGTCTCCTTGGGGAGCACTAGTAATTTTCGTTAAAAAGAAAGACGGTACCATGTGACTATGCATTGATTACTGTCAACTTAATAAAATGACAATTAAGAATCAATATCCCTTGCCCTGCATAGATGATCTATTTGATCAAGTACGTGGAGCAGAGATATTCACTAAAATTGATTTAAGGTCCAGATATCATCAAGTTAGAATAAAAGACGAAAACATATTCAAAACTGCTTTCAGAACATGATATGGACACTACAAGTTCGTAGCTATGCCTTTTGGGCTAACCAACGCATTGACAGTGTTCATGTGTTTAATGAACAACGTTCCGCATAAGTATTTGGATAAGTTTGTAGTTATGTTCATTGATGATATTCTGATTTACTCAAAAACTAAAGAAGAGCATGACGAACATTTAAGAATAATTCTGCAAGTGTTAAGAGAACATCAACTTTATGCTAAGTTCAGCAAATGTGATTTTTATAAAGATAAGATATAGTACTTAGGTCATATAATCTCTAAAGATGGAATTTCTGTCAACCCTGATAAGATAAAATCAATTAACGAGTGGTCTGTCCCTAAATATGTAACTGACGTTTGGTCATTTATGGGGATAATAGGTTACTATAGAATTTTTTTTTTTCCAAGGAAAAAAGCGTAATTTCATTATATTCATAACCAAATTACATATAAGAGCTTCAAGAGCTCTTTCAAGTATAACCTTTTCAGCTGCTTCAAAAACGTTCAGAAGAAAAGAAGTGTGCAACTCAACAAGAGAGCTTCAAAAAACATTTTACAATATAAGGGACCATGAAAGTACTGTGGACGATCCATAAAAAGGAAGTATAACAAGTATAAAAAAAGTGAATTGTAGTAGCATCAGGGAGCATTGTTTGTAGTGCCCTCTATAAACGGTCTATGACAGTATTCCAGGAAATTTCCATTTTCCTATTCCAAAATTTTCCACTGTCCCAGTGGTAGTGTCAGCCCCTGCTTTGACATGAGATCTGACACCATGTTTCACTCCCTGTAAACATGTTTGCAAGAGAAGGTGTCAAACATCTCAGTGATACGTAAGGTCTCCTCAAGAATAGTGTTCAGAAATAGAATGTGACATCTCTGAAGTTTGTTAATCCAATTAATGATGATCATGGAATCACCAAAGACTTGTAAATGTGTGCAGTGGGAATCCAACGCAAAGCAAAGCAACAGTTTTAGAGTGAAGAGTTCTACAAAATTGTTTGTGCCATTGCCCAACCCCATTTGAATTTTGAAAAAATGAGAGTTTGTAAGATAGAGAATAGCTCCCCCTCCACATAAATTGTTTTGAGAGACACCGTCAAAATATGCCCATGGAATGTTGGGAATGATAAGTTCAGTGGAGGGACGACGGGGAATGGGGGAAGGTTTTTTCTGAGGAAAGTGGGAGAGAATAGTGAGCCATTGGTTCACTAGGATGGAGGGAGTGGAGGACTTGTCCAGAAATTTTTTATGGTTCCAAGCTAGCCAGATACCCCAATTGACGATCAAAGGGAGGGCTTCAATAAAAGAGGTGTTCGGGGAGTCGGACCAACGTTTCCAAGCCTCTTCAACATCCCGACCAGACCATATTCCATCAGGAGAGTGTAGACGCGTTAATTCAGACCAGACCTATTTCATGAAGGCATAAAAAAGGAAGAGGTGAGGTATATTTTCTTCATCTTGCCTGCACAGTGCACACCATCCCAGTCCCTCAATGTTTTTATTCTTAATACGGTCCCAGGTGGGGATCCTGTTTGAGAGAGTGCACCACATAAAAATTTTGTTTTTAGAGGGACAGTTTGTCTTCCAGAGATTATTCCACCACCACTGGGGTTCAACCTGTTGCTGCTTTAGTTCCATTAATAGTTTGTAAGCCAGCCAGGGAAAATTTTAGGGGCGAATTATAGCCCATGGGCAAAATTATAGGGGTCACCAAAAAACCCTGGGCGCATTTTTAATATGAAACGAGTTTTTTTAAATTTAACATATTAGCCACATATTTATTTAACCCATAGTCAAAGAAAATCGAATAGCTAAGTTCGCGAAAGAGGAAAATTTAATGTAGCCAAGTAAATTAATCGCGAAATGGTGAATTCACCCAGAATTTCGGGTAATGGAGGCCCCGAAGAGTTGGTTCGCCCACCATTTAGGGTAATGGAGGCCGCGAACAGTTGGTTCGCCCAGCCAGCAATTTCTATCTATGGAAGCTCATGTAGCACCATTCGCCCTTGATTTCGAGTGATGGTGGTTTCTAGAGTTACTATTCTCCCTCGATTTTAGGCAATGGCAATTTTTCGAGCCCCATTCGCCCTTGATTTCGAGCAGTGATAGTTTACAGAGCCCCATTTAGCATCCCCGATGGGTTTTTTCATTTTCCGCATGGTTATTAAAGGGAAAACAATATATGGTAATCACATTGAGTTTGATTAGCATTTCTCGTGGATTTCTACACCAGCGAATGAGAAAATTGAGTCTCGTCGAGTCATCTTTGCATATGTTTAGTCTATCTTTGATGCCACTGTGAGTTATAGGTTAGCCTTTCTTCCACATGGCTTATTGTAGTTGTCAAATATTGGAGCTGAAATCTTAGGGTTGAATACCAGAGAAAAGTAACATCATGGGTTCTCTGTATTTCCACAGTTTTATGTTTATTTCCATGCCCACTTCAATTTTGTAGATATTTCAAATGCTGTTGTAAGAATCAGGTTCTTATACCGATTCATGCTTGTTACTTTAGGCAGTGTTCTTTTGCAATGAGAATTAAGGATTTTTGTGAGTATACATCAGTACTCTCAGTTAAAATGGTCTTAAATTTAAGTTCCCTCCTAAATTTCTCTGCATTGTTAGGATGTGGGGGATTTATTCTATAGTGTACAATAACTGTCCTTAGTTAATAGGTTTTATCTTTTAAGAGATATCGAAGCTCCACACTGCATCAAATTCAAAAAATGATAATATTAGTAATGCAATCCATCTCACAATGTATCTAAGAATACATGAACATTATGAATATAGAAATTTCATGTACCCAGAACCGTAATAAAGATGTTTCAATTTTGAAGTGAAATTATATTGCACTAAATTTTTTATCACTACTTTAAATTTATCTCATTCACTATGTTGTAACCCAACCAAAGGTCCTTTAAATCCTTCTCCCTAATGTGCCAAGTCCCTTTATTTATTCTTACTTTACTCCCATTACATGAGAAAAATTAAAATCACTTTAGAAGCTCTCTTTCTATCTCAATATGATCAAGCCCAGTTCAAGTTATAAGTCATCTCTAGCTAACAAATGAAGTTCAAACTATCCTTTGCTCGCTTCCTTTATCTCAACACACTTTCCTAGTGCCATATCTATGTGCTATCTAGTCAACACTCTAAGTTCATATCCTTGAACTCACTTTCCTACCCCCAAAACCACTTCTTTTATTTATTGGCAGGTTCCTTGGATAATATGAATCCACAATTTGAAGAGACATTGAAAGGATCTCTTGACTTCCATTCATGAGCTCCCTCACATTTTTCAATATACAGGTACCCACAATTCCATTCACACCCTTTTTCCCATTCATTTCATTCATCCCTCAATGCCTAATTTCTCTTCCCACAACACTTCTGACCACTTAAGTGCTAGCACCTCTCAAATGCCTTTATCTCCACACATTTGGACAATCATCACATCTGCTAGCCTCTTAATTCTCTTTTGTTCCTTTAACATTTGTGATTCATGTCAAACCAAAACTTTAGTGCTTCAAAGTTGAGTCCAAGATATTCAAGGTCTATTTCCGTTGTATGCAAACAATCATCACTATATCAAGAGAGGTGAATACTAAGTTGAAAATGAGTATTACCTCTGCACTACCTTTTGTAAAATCTCCTCAGAATGTTGCTCTTCTTGATTTTCATTTTTCAAGGTGTATGCTTAGGAGACAATAGTTAAATAGTATTCTCATCGGGTGTTAAAGAGTCTAGTTTACGAGCATAAGATTTTTGTAGAACTCATGGTTCATATAGCAACTCTACCAAGGGATGAAGTCTAAATTCTTTAAATTGAAACTCATTATTGTTTGCATGTTTGGTGAGAGAAAACAGTAGTGTCTAAGGTAATAAAATTATCTCCTTTGGTGGCTTCAAGCAACATGATTCAAGCTATAAAAAATGGAACATGAAGATAATCCCCTACATGGAAAGTTTGACATAGCGATTATGAGTTTTGTCAGGCTGATGGATCAACTCCTACTCATTAATGAGATAATTCACAAGATTAAAAAAGGTAAAAGTGTATAGCAAGAGGAAGATTTCAATGCTAGTTGGTTTCAAGAAGAAGAAAAAGAAGAACAACATGCTCCTTGATTCAAGGCTTGGTGTAGAGTTTGTAGAGCTCATCTAGAGAAATTTTGTGATATTTTTAAACAAATGGCATGCCCCGAATTTGTCGAATGTGATGAGGGAATTTCCAATTCCAGTAAACATTCTAGCACTATAAAATATAAAGTATATTGTCGATTGTAATCCTAAGACAATGATAACGTTTTTCTTTCTTTTCTCCTAGAATTTTTTAAATTAACCCAAGGATAGTGTCCAAATGTCAATGAATGAGAATTTAATAACATTTCTATGCTCGAGGAAGATGATAAACCATAGATACTATCTTTCCTAACTAATTTTTTTTAATAGGATAATGAATCAATGGAGGGAATAGAATATGAAGCCCCTTAGATTATTGAAGATAAATCTTATTTTATTATTCTTCATGTAATGAAGAACATGTAGGTTTTAAAATGGATTCTACATCCCTCCATCATTCACACGATCCTTTTGTTGAAGCAACAACAAAGAAGCGCAAGGAAGAGGTAATGCAAATGCCATCATTGAAGAAATCAACATTCATAATAGCCATACCAATTTTGAGTTGGACAATGACAAATCAAGAGAACGTGATTATTATGGACAAGGCCATGAAGATGAAATTGTGACTTTAAAGAACCTTCACTCGTTGTTTAACTCATGAGTAAAAAAAGTCTTATTAGTGGACATCATCCACTCCAACATTCGCCCTTATGTTAGTTTCTTTACATGTTGCTATGTATGTGTTCTCCTTGTTGTTGTGGCACAATGTGATGAGCATAGTCTATAGCAACAGTAGACTTAGTGCAGCATACACAGTTTCCTTGCCTCAATTCCCTTGTGTTGCAGTAAGGATAGTGGACTAAAGGTGCAAAAGAAAGTGTCTTAGATGGGGTGCAACATAAGTAGACATTGATAAAGGTCCCATGCATGCCAGCATGCATTCATCATTCTTGAACAATTTGTATTTTTAGTTATTTTGAGAATTAGAAATTGGTTTTCTTACTTCATTTTAGCATTCATAGATTTAACTAAAGGAAGATTGAGCACATGATTTAGATATTTTTCCGGAGTTAGAATAGGGAACATATCCTTAGGAGTGAGGTACTCTCTTTCTTTCATGCATGCATTACCTCCCAGTGGACATTTTATTCTACAAAATTTACTTATGTAGGGAGGCTGCACTATTATAGGCAAGGTTATTGGAGATAACTGGATAAGAACTTGGACAAATGCATTACCCCTATTGGATATTTTATTCTATGAACTTTACTCCTGTGGGGAGGGCACACTATTATAGGAAAGGCTAGTGGAGAGAACTAGATAAGAACTTGGTTAAATGCATCACCACCCAATGGACATTTTATTATACCAAAATTTACTCCTGTAGGGAGGGTGCACTATTTTATTCTATGAAATTTACTCCTGTAGCGAGGGTGCACTATTTTATTCTACGAAATTTACTCTTGTAGCGAGGGTGCACTATCATAGATTTGTCTCACAATGTGTTCAGAAATCACTGATGTTGATATTAAACTCCTCACTTCTCCTTATGTTTGCAAACATTTTGATATTTGCTACTGTAATCATGTCAGAACATACACAGTTTTCTTTAGGATTAGGACAAAGCCCCATTGCTATTGTCATGGTATCCTAAAAAACAGAGTTTTATTTCCTTCTTCAATTATTATGGCTTTCAAGAGCATTTTGAAGACATTCTAGAAACTGAGAGGTTAGAAGCTCACAAAGTAGTTCAACTCTTTAATAACTCCATAGTATTTGAAACTTCAACATCAATGCTTGAAAAATATATTCAAGTCTGGAAAGATGTTGAAAAATAATGGGCTAAGGTGACTATGTCATGTGTTCTCTTACTATCCTTTCAAAACAGATCCCCAAAAACATTATTTCTAGTTCAACAGTAACCTCCTTTTTACCATGTCAATTTGCTATAAATAGATCTTCAAACTAGGGCACAACAATCCTTACAATTTAGATGCTCTTCATCAAAACCCTCCCATACTGAAATATGATGTGAGAAAAGAGGGACATTGTCGGTCCTCAAAGCACAGCAACATGAGTATACAGATCATTATTTTGATTTATATGACATATCCTACATCCATTGCAGTCCCTTCAATGGCCCATACTTGACCACTGGATATGCTACCTAGATCTTGCGCAAACTTGACCGTAATGATTTAGAACTTCTTCAGCTATCTTTTAGGCATACCCACATATTCTATAGGAACTTGGATAAATGGGTTGACTTCTTATTAATAGGGTGAACAGTAATTGGAGAGAACTCAATTGTGGGAGTCAAGGGTCTTTAGTCTTCTTTCCCTTGTCTATTTTCATATGTTCAGTGGCTTTCTTATCCTTGGAGCACCCAACAAGTTTATTTGCTTCTGGTCATTATGAAATTATGATTCATGGTTGGATGTAATTATGAAATTATGGATGGAAATAACAGAACTGCAACATTCTTGTTTTTTTATAGTTTTGGGGACATTTGTAATTAGCTTTTGAATCTTGAAGTGAAATCATAATTTTTCATGCCCCAATTCTTTTGAAGAATAAATGATGAAGTTATGGTTGGAAATCATTGTTCAATGTTCAACTATTCCTATCTTGATTACCTTGGAGACATTTACAGTTACTTTTGAAGTTTGAATTGTCGCGAAGATGCGAGCCACAGTACAAGTCCAATAATGTTCTTATCCCCACAACTAATATACAAGTCAGGGTACAAAACCTAGATCTTTAAAATACTCATGCTCCAAAGCACTATGAGCAGTGATGTGTTTACTGGGCTCCAGGCATATCCATAACATATCCCTTGTAATACGTTTTACCAATGCAGAAGTTGAATTATTATCATCTGCTAACATTACTGGCCTGATTGTCTCCATGGAAACATCATATAATTGATATTGCCACCAATAGTAACTGCATTGGTCGCACTTCCATAGCTATGGCAATCTTTGAGATAGCTTAACTTAGAACGAGAAGTATCCACTTGCAACCACATGGTAGACATTTCACCTACAAATTCTCAGAAAAAGCACAAAATCTTTTCTCAAGTTGAGCATAGCAAAGCAAGTAGCATTCCATCGTTTATTACACCAATTTCGATAACCAAGTACCTACTGGATATCCAAATTTATTATATCTTACTGAGCAATGTCATTCGCCATTTCAACAATTCTTTATAGCTCCTCCATATTTTCTCAAAACGTGTGTGTTTGGTAGCTTTCTCATGCTCTTCCCTTGCTGATGCCTACAATTAAATTAAAGTATTACTAATAGAAAATAAAGAGTGGTCTGAATAGGTCGATCTTGGAGTCTCTCTAATTGGTGCTGACAAGGCTAGGCCAGGAAAAGACGAGCAATTCCTGAATTGTAACCAGTGTTTGAAAATTATTAATGAGGCATTCTGATAATTGGATATGCATAGAGTTCAATTTAAAGAAAGCGAAGGCTTTGAATTTTCTAGTTTCAATTAACATTCTTCAAGTGTCTTGAGTATTTGTGGTCAATTTGGTGAGGAAACTTAAAAACATGGTTTAAATTTATATGTATGAAATCTATAGTTTCCTGAGATATTTAATATTTCCAAGACATGCTCTTTAGTGTGCAAAAATATTACAAGTTGATGCCTTTCAATGACCATTGCATCATGGTCTAACGCTGACATCAACATGTGCAGGGACTATTGCCGGAGGCATACAAAGACTCTATGAGAAGAATGTTCGTCTCTATAACAAGTTTTCTTCTTTGTATTACTTGTTTATGATGATTAGGTTAAAAGGAATTCCCTTCTCAACAGGTTCCATAGATTTTTACAGCTGTATTGAAAATCACTATAAAACACTTAATTGGGATATACATGCTTGCATTCTATAAAGAGATTAGATTCATATTTTAAATTAAGAAGGATATTGAATAGGAATTTATTTAAATGTTTAATACCCAATCTAAGTCTTTACTATCCAATTGTTTTCACAGCTCATGAGGTTGGGATGGGAAGATCTGGACTTGAATAACACTTGGACACCTATGTACAATATGTAAAAGCTAAGATGACCTTAAAAATGAGAAGAACAAGAGTAATATCCAGAAGGATCAGACCTTTGTAGTTGCATTTCTTTGTTTCTTGACATGGAGGATTTGTAACTTGTTTCTTGTAATGATGTTGCTGAAAAGACAATAGTTAAATCACTAGAAACCCAAATAAAAATCCATCATACACAACCCATATTTTGAGCTGCAACTTGCATGGATTCAGATTTAAATTCATAACAATACGAAAAGTATGGATGCGATAAATTGTCCAATCATCAATGTCCATTGTCAAAACTGAAGATACATGCCCGGAACATCTCCGAAATTTGCTTGGGACATTTCTGAAATCTACTTGGAATGTCTCACCGTTAGGGTTGTGCCCTATTTTAGGTTGCTTGTGGTTTCCTTCAAGGTTGAAACCTACTCCATAAGTTTGCACATTGATGAATGAGGACTTGTTCCAGCTGAGTACCATCACCAACGAGGAACACAAATGGGTCTGCCTTCCAACGCAACTGCAAAAGACCTCAGGCAGTGGTCTTTCTAAACATAAGAAGGTCCCCTTCTAAGGCTTCTATGCATTGCTCTTCTAACTTGTGAAGATATACTCTCTTAGGGATGCATTATTAGAGAGTGTTATAGCTCTTAGACCTTTCTTCTTCACTCCAATATCTACTCAGATTTTACTGTTTAAACCTTTCTTATGGTTTTTGGTTTTTGGTTTCTAGTTTCTGGCATTGGATCCCTCCGGAGTCACATTCTGCTCCAATATCCCATGCTACATACTCATGTGATATTCAACTAATATGTGCTAGTTTTTTTTATGGTGCAGTGGGTGTATTCCATTCTGTATCACTGCGGTTATGATGTCGAATTAGTCTATATTCCTATATATCATCGAGTATCAGGTAAGTCACACTACAAATACTCTGATGAGATGTCATATGATGTTGATAGATTTTCATGCGTTTCAATGGGATGTGGGATCATGTGCACTTGTGCATATGTGGTTGTGTGCTATAGTTTGTCATAGTATTCAAGAAGATCCCTCCAAATATCTTAATAAGAGAAATATAAAGAAACAAATCCCTAAGCAACCTGGTATTGCTCATATAAAACTTTGATTCTAATTCCCTCAACTACCCATATCATTCCACGAAACAAAAACATTATCCCACCTCCTTCATGGACTTGCACTTTGGGAAATCCAAACATATGGAGCATAACCTACATCTGCATCTAAGAAACCTGATAACCTTGATTGTAGGATTTTAGTTGTATATGCTTGGTTAATACATCTAATTGCAATTAACTTAGTTGTTCTTTGTACAATAAAATGGTATAGTACAATTGTTGCTAAAAGTGGCCATTGTCATGAGTGTTTGTCCTGAAAAAAAGGCTATTGTATTGGGTAATATTTCTGTCATCTAATATGTAATTGTATTTGATCTTCATTTATGTTGTGTACCCACTTGTTATTGCACCTCATCCATCTAAACCAAACCAATTTGCATTGGGATTGTTTGATGGGGGTGTGCAAGTTTTGGATCCCTTAGAGTCCGAAGGAAAGTGGGGTACTGGACCACCCATGGAAAATGGTTTGCAAAACAATGCTTCTACTTTTTTAACAACTAGAACTTCAGGTTCAGAGCAAGCCCCAAGGTGATTTGTTTCTATTTAATATTGCATATTTACACTGAACCAACTACAAGCTCTTACAGTGGTGATCACATATTTTAATTTGGGTCCCTCATTTGTTGTGTATCCTTTGAGTTGTCACATTGAGTGCCTTCTGTATTCAAGGTTTAATTGTATACTGTGATGCCAACTTACATCAATGCTAGTGCCTCCACATCTTTACTGATGCATGGGTTAAGCTGTCCATATAAAGTCGTTGCTGGAAATCCCTTTTGGATATCGGTAGTCAATATTGGTGGCCCATGTTAAGTTTGAAAATTTATGAGGCTCTTGAAGAGGAGATGAAGGATTCCAATGGAATTAATGAAGAACAAATTAGTGAGTCTGATATTCACCAAGAATATGAAGGACATAGAATTTTTGCCAATGCATCCCATCTGAAAGAAGAAGATAATGAAGGTAAGATATTACGATGAGGTTTATATCATTGACCAGTTTTAGATGTATGTCTGCAAATTAATTACTTGCTTCTTCAATAATGAAAAACTTGGCATGGAAGAGAAGATTCCAATTGCAAATTGATAGGCCACTTTTTGCAAACACATATGATGAAGATGAATCACATTATTTAAGCATTACTGAAGAAAATACTTATGAAGAGAAGATTACATAAGAGGAAGAATATGAGGAAGAAGATAATGAAGGTTAAGATATATTACGATGAGGTTCACATCATTTACCAGTTTTAGATGTATGTTTGCAAATTAATTACTTTCTTATTCATAAGTGAAAGATGTGGCATGAAAGAGAAGGTTCCAGTTTCAAATATAGATAAATTGATAGCCCACTTTTTGCAGACACAGATGATGAAGATGAATCACATGATTTAAGCATTGCTGAAGAAACCGCTGATGAAGAGAAGATTATAGAAGAGGAAGAATACGAGGAAGAAGTTAATGAAGGTAATATCTTGCAATGAGCATCATATCATTGATCGGTTTTAGATGTATGTCTACAAATTATTTACTTGCTTCTTCAATAATGAAAAATGTGGCATGGAAGAGAAGATGCAAGTTTCAAATATAGATTTGCAAATTGATAGCCCTTGTCCATCGCTAGAAGAAGCTTGGATGAGTGGCCAAAAGTGGGGTCAGATGACATTGGAGAATGGTTAACTCCAACAACACCTCGGGAGAAGAAAGATGCTAGTAATTTGAGAAATGGGGCAGAGATGAGGCTTGATTTGTGTTATGTTCAAAGAAATGCACAACTCACAGAATTACAGGTCAAGAGGGAGAAATTTTCATTCTTTGATAAGGATTTCTCAAGGGTGGCTGATCATATTTATTTAGGTAGTGATGCAGTCGCCAAAAACAGAGAGATTCTTGAAGAGAATGGCATTAATCATGTGTTGAACTGTGTTGGATTTGTATGCCCGGAATATTTCAAAAAATATTTGACATATAAGACATTGTGGTTGCAATATTCTCCATGTGAAGATATCACGAGTATAATGTATGATGTGTTTGATTATTTTGAGGAGGTAAGTGAGCAAGGTGGTAGAATGTTTGTCCATTGTTATTAGGCTGTATCCCGCTCAACTTCTTTGATTATTGCTTATCTCATGTGACAGAAAGGTCAGAACTTTGAAGATGTTTTTCAGTATGTAAAGGCTCAACGGGGTACCACAAATCCAAATATGGGTTTCGCATGCCAGTTATTGCAGTGTCAAAAGAGGGTGCATGCAGCTCCATTGAGTCCAAAATCTGTGCTAAGATTGTATAGAATGACCCCACATTCACCATACGATCGGTTACATTTAGTTCCAAAGATTATAAATAATCCTTCACCAACTACATTGGATTCCAGAGGTGCATTTATTGTTCATGTGCCTTCTGCAATATATGTGTGGATTGGACAACGTTGCGAGGACACAATGACTTTAGCAGCAGAGGCTTCTGCATCCCATTTTGTAAGATATGAGCAATCCCAAGGGCCAATTATTCCTGTCTATGAAGGAAAAGAAAACCCTAAATTTTGGGATGCTCTTTGCAAGGCCCCTATTCATTTAGACAAGCCTGGAATGGGTACAGAGGAAGCTGAGGAACTTTTAAAAGTTCATGCAGAATAATTTAGGCTTTTTGTCGAGAATAAGAGGGTAGAATCATATGATGAAGTCTTTGAGTTGTTCCAAACAGTAACTGTTGGAGGGGTTGTGCCCCCAGTTCCATCTTCAGGGGCTGTATCATAAACTTGTCTACCTGCAAGAGAAAATGGTTGGGGAATTCTGCATCATCAATTTTAAGTAGGAAACATGTAAGAAATGGTTTTTGTAGCTTCAAATACAGTTTCCCGGGCAGAAATGCAAAAAGATACCGAGTCTTCCAAACATGACATCAAACTCTCTTCCATGGATATTTCAACATCTTAATCTTCTCCTTAGTCTTCTCCAAGTTCTATTTCCTCAGATTCTAAACTTAGCTCAAAATATCCTTCACCCACTCCATCTTCTTTTCCATCTTCTCTTCCATTTACTCCCTCTTACAGTTCCTATGTTTCTTGGTTCCCATCCTCTTCTTCTCATTCATAATCTCCAGTGCCAGATTCAATGGAACCTTTTGAGAGATCTGTGAATCCTTCGTAGATCAGTACAAATACTTTTTCTTCAAAAGTGTCTCCAATGGCTTTGGCACAAAGAAGGGGGAGTGTTTCCCTTTCCCAATGTAAAATGATCAATCGATGACAATGAGGATTGTCAAAGTTTAATAGATCTGCATGTGCAAGCCCACCTTTACTCGTGTAACTTGTTAAATTCAGATCTGTGGTCAATATAAACCTTTTCTATGTTTATGAGAGGGTACTGTCCCTATTGGTACCAAAGGCAGGGTGTGGTCAACATAAGGTATAAATTATGGAGTATTCTAAACAAATGAAGAATTCACCTTTTCCAGCTGCTCAAAATAACGGGAATGTATTTTGTCTCAAATATGGTATGGATCATTTTGTATTGATGAAATTGCAGATATGATATGTTAATGTTACACAATCTGGTTGTCGTAGGGGTATTTGATGTGTTGAATCAATTTATGCATTAAAAACAATTTCATGAATCCAAAATTGCAATTTCAGTGAAGATTCCCTAACTGGATTCTGGTGATGGCCATCCAAAAAAGGTCAAAAACATAGAATGTTTAGCCACTTTTATAATTTATGTATCTACTTAACAAGCTAGTAGAAATCACAGTTGCTATCTCTTTGTGAATGCATGGATGCATTTGAGATTGGGTGTGTTGGCCAACACAAAGATATGTATATTGGGGCTGGCAATGGATTAAGTTTGTCCTTTTAATCTAGATGGAAGCATTCATGCCAGTTTTATGTGCAATTGATTACTATCTATTTTCTCCAATTAGGTACAAGCATATTGCTTTGTGACCAGATACGTAAGACACACAATATAAAGATTTCGGGTGGCATGTGTTGTTTATACTAGTATTCTATCACCAAAGCATATTGCTTTGTGACTAGATATGTAAGACACAAGGTGCCATATGTTGTTTATGCTAGTATTCTATCACCTTACATTGGGAGGTGTTTTGGATTCTCTATGTTGCCTTGTGATACTTCGAAATGTTTGCTTGTTGGATGGTGATGTTTTATATGAACTAGTGTGGTAGGTTAGCCTACTGATTGAATCTGGACAGACCAAGGATGATCTCAAGCTCCCTACTGATGAGCAGCTGCTGGCCCAGGTATTGAGATCAAGTGTCTATTTTATTTTGTCAAATTGCAAATTACCATTTGAATTTTATATTAAACTTGATTATTTATATTTACTCCTATTTTCACTTGATTAAGATCAAGGCTGGATTTGATGAGGGGAAAGACCTCATTGTAACTATTATGTATGCAATGGAAGAGGAACAAATTTGTTCCCTAAAAGATATTGGTCCAAAATAGTGATACACTCATGTGTCTGGACTGCAGAATCTCTTGGGAAACTCTCCACCTGTTGGATTTTCTTTCTTTTAGAATATCCAATATTCTAAAAAAATATTTCTATATCATTATGCACATATGCTTTAGAGGAAGGTTGATTGATATCCAAGGTATTGGTTTACTAAACAATCTGAAACTTTCCATAATTGCCAATTACTTTCATGCTTATTAGATTGATGCTCATTTTAATTAATGCAGGAAAACTAACTTTTGTTGAGTGTCATCCTAATTGCAAATGGTTTTATTTGTCTATTGACTTCACTTTTTAATATATGATAGATTTAAATTATATAATTGATTTCTTGGATTCTCCAAGTTCTTTCCAGTGATAATCCCAAATATGGTCACAATGCTGCTACAAGCAAGTATGAAGATTTGATGGAAGTTGGAATAATTGATCCAACTAAGGCAAGATGTTGGATCCTTTTTTTTCATAATATGTGGACTTGTACTAGCATTTACATAAATATATTTGTCAGGATGTCTAGGTTATATTTGGTTGTCAGAGTTTTGTGGATTTTATTTTGCATTTTTTAGTCTTTTAATAATTTGTGTTTCTGATATATATGAAATTTAACGTAAATGGCTTCTGTGAAAGTGACCTATTCAAATTTTAGTCACAATACGATGCACTGAAACATAATTACTATGATATTAAACCTCAACACACATAAACGCATAATTATTTGTTGTTTGTGCATGTTGTTGGCCATCATTTCTCTTTCTTTGGCCATTTGTTGGTATTTTATACTTGGTATGGCTATATGTTGTTTTTTGGTGTGTTGTTAATTGCATATATGCCCAATTATGTAGTATCTTTGCTGCAAAACATTCTCAATTGCTGTGCTTGAAAGTAGGTGGTTAGGTGTTGCTTTGAGCATGCGGAATCCATGGCAAATACATTCCTAACATCGGATGTTGTTGTGGTTGACATAAAGGAACCAAAACCTGTTACTTCTCCAAACCCCATGGAGAACTCAGGTCTAGCATAAGAAACATTTGATTCTGGGCCTGTTTTTTCAATTATTATTTCTTCGAATGAAGGGATTGCATGGGTTTAGCCGTAAATTTGATCTAATAGTCAAAATATGATTTTGTTGCAGGTTATGGGTACTAGATACAAATATGACCAATAAGCCAAAGAAAACGATTTTTTAATGTTTTTTTTTGGAGATGAGCCCTTATTAAAGGGGGTGCTTTAATTACATAGTGAATGGTGTGCATGACAAACATGACAGGGACTGTATTTCATCCAAAAGGGTTGAAAATCAACATTTTGTAGAAAGAGGATGGGCAGAGTATGGCTCCTTGCATTTCTTTGGCAAGTGCTTTCTATTTGAAAGGAAATTGTATGGTTCTAATATAGTTGGGGTATGATACTTGTGAGTTTCATTGTCAAATGGACTGTGGTTCTATTGTTGTTTTTCAATTTCATTGTTGTTTTTCAAGAATATTCCCAGAGTATGGTGAATTTCTATGTACTGTGATAGTTAGAGTGAGGTCCCAAACTACCACCAAAAGAGGGCTTGCTATGTGATGATTTCTTAATATTTATCTCCTATTAGTATTTTTTAAATATGTTTTCCTATTACTATATATGGTTTTAAACTTTATCGAAAAATTCATCAAGACTGCACAATATTTTATAATTTAGTAAAATATTTGCCAAGTCTTTATAAAGTTTTATGATTTTGTGAAAGATTCTCCAAGACTTTACAAGGCTTTATAATTTAGTGAAAGATTTGCCAAGATTTTACAAGATTATATAATTCAATGAGATATTCGCCAAAAAATTATATATAAATAATATAACATTGATAAAATAGCCTTCATATTTTCCTGTATATCATGGGGATTCGCCCAATTATTATATATAGAAATTTAAGAGGGGGTCTTAAAATTTTCCCTGAACCCAGCTTCGGAGTATAACTACTGTTCGAAGATGATGCCCAGATGAGAGCATTTGGGGAGTTGGATATGCTTGCATGTGATATTCTAAGAGCAATAAAGTAAGCATTCCATTATTCATGCAAATCCTCTGGCAGTTCAAGAAGTTCTGAAGAAAGCCAACCTTGTTGCCAAAAAATAGTAGTATTAGGATTGGCGATTTGAGAGAGATGAAAATACCATTGTTGGTGTAGAAATTCTAAGAGAGGTTCCTGGAGAATGTGACAATTTTTGCACCCTAGCCAAGGATCAACTCCGATACGAATATTTGTTCCAATACCTACTTTCCAAGCAAGTCCCTGAGAGATAATTGGGAGCGAGTTCAATACAGCTTTCCAGATGACAGACATACCATGGAGAGGTTTGATGGGAGTGCGAATCCATTGAAGAATTGAATTCGGAGTGATATATTTGTGTAAAACAACTCTTGTCCACAAGTTATCACAAGAGAGGTTTCACCATCCCACCTTGGTCGCGAGAAAGGTAGCAAAAATATGAATGTGTTTGAGGCCTCAACCCCCCAGAGCTTTTGGAAGGGCTAGTTGATCCCATTTGACCCAAAGAGCTATGTGATGCTCTGCATTAACTGACCGCAAAAAATGGAAGTAGAGTTTGTGGGATTTTTCCCAGATGTCCATGGGAATCCAAGCCAGGGACATCCAGTAAATCGGAATGGCTTCCAAAACATATTTAACGAGGACCAAACGACCAGCTCTAGAAAGCCAACGGTGGCTCCAAATAGAAATCCTTTTTTCTAATTTTGCAATGAGCCAAGCCCAGTTGCACATCTTGTAAGCATTTGGTTTCAGATGGAAACCAAAATATTTTAAACCAACATCCAGAGTGAGTACTTCAAATGTAAAGAGAGAGAGATACCTTTGTTGTTCCTCCTCTGCCATTCTATAGAGGGTGATAGAGGATTTGTTTATGTTAATGACCATCCTTGTAGCATCCTAGAAAATAGAGAGTAGATTGTCCAATATTTTTGCATCCTTGATGGACCCATTACAGAAGATTAGGATGTCATCTACAAAAAGTAGATGAGTAAGCCGAAGAGTGTTGGAGATGTGAAGTCCCTGAAAAAGACCCCTTCCTTTAGCATCTGTAATGGCCTAGCTGAGTCCTTCAGCAACCAATAGGAATAGGAGTGGAGACAGTGGACATCCCTGTCTAAGACCCCTCTCCGCACATAAGAAAGGTGAAGGGGATCCATTTATGAGTACAACAAAAGAGGCTATGGTGATGCAACTCATAGTCCATTTAATGAAAGAATAGTCGAACCCCAGATGAGTCATAAGAAGCCTCAGGTACAACCAACTAACTCTATCAAAAGCCTTTGGGAGATCAATTTTTAATACTGCTCCTTTAATGCCCTTCTGCTTTTGTGAGTGTAGAACTTCTTGTGTTACTCCAATAGCTTCATGAATCTGACGACCTTCCAGGAAACCAAATTGTTTGAGAGAAATGAATTTGGATAGTAGAACCTTTAATCTTTTAGCCGTGATCTTTGCCACCACCTTGTAGGTAATGTTACAGAGTGAGATAGGCCGAAATTTGTCCAGAGAGTTTGGTTTGTCTGCTTTTGGAATGAGGGCAATGAAAGTGGCATTTAGGGGAGGGTGAATAAGTCCACCTACCCTAGATTCTTCAACCAGCTACAAGAGATCATTGCCAATGATGTCGTAATATTCAATGAAGAATTCAATAGTCCATCCATCTGGCCCAGGACATTTGTCCTTTTGAAAGCTATGTAATGTGGATTTTAGTTCCTCCTAGGTGATCTCCTCCATGAGATTTTGATTATCAAGTTCAGTGACTGCTCCTGGAAAGTATTGTGAGAGTCTAATAACTTTAGAAATATTGGTACCCCGAGTAGCTATAAATAGAGATTTGAAATGATTGGAGCCGAGAGTGGCTAGGTCCTCAAAAGATGATACTGTCTCCCCCATGGGACGTTTGAGGTCCCAGATAGTGTTTTGAGACTTCCGACCTTTCGCAAAGGCTTGAAAGAATTTACTATTTTCATCATCACAATCAAGCCAAGTGGATCTGCTTTTTAAATGCCAAGAAGCTTCCTGATCGGCGAGGATCTTATTTCAAGAGCATTCTAGTGATTTAAGAGTGTCCAAAGAATCCCGTGAATGGTATCCACCACCATCAGAATCCTATAGAATTGCCAAGGCCTCTTCGATATGAGAAAGCTCTAGAGAATCTCTTTTCTTCTTTTGGTGAGCCCATGCTTTTAGAAGAGATTTGATGCAGGTGAGATTTTTGACAAAATGTGGAACAGCGAAAGTGCCCTCACCCGAAAGGAAAGGGATCTAGGAGTTTTTGATAATGTTTGCTACCTCCTCCTCCTGAAGTCAAGCCTCAAAAATTTTGAAGGAACTGGGAGGTTTTGTGGAGTTGCCCTGAATATCCAAATAGACAGGAAGATGATTAGAAATGCCTCCTGAGGCGTCCCATTGTCGAAACTTGAAGGGTTGATGAAGAAGATCCTCAGACAATAGAAAGCGATCAAGCCTTTTGTAGATACTCCCTTCCCCAACCCGATGATTGTTCCAGGTAGGTTTTAGAGAGGGTGGTTGTGGATCAATCAAATGGGTGTCTAGGAGAAGAGTATCAAAGAAGCCATCTAGAGTGTCCTGTTGAAGCCTAGGCCGTAGCTACGGCGAAGCTGGAAATTTTGAGGAAAAAGCACAAGTGTTGAAGGGAAAGTGCTAATTTTGAATAAGTACCAATTTTTGGGCAGAAGTAAATAAGTGTGCAGTACGGTGCCAGATGGACGAGCTTAGCGCAGATTACGGACCGAAAATCGCAGAGCTCGCACGCACACGTCATAGGAGAATGAATGTGGCTGAGTAGAAAGCTCAGCTACCGCAATAAATAAAGCAACGGAGTAGAGGGCTCAGCTACCCTCATTAAGGCTAAGTACAGAAGTTATGGTTGATCTAACCAAAGAAGAGCAACGGACCAAAGCATTGAAGGCGAAGGACAAAGAGCAGTGAATGATGAAGCGACGCAATCTGCGCCGAAAATCACGGAGCCTGCAGGAAGCAGTGACGTGACTGCAAGCGGTGCCTATAGTACACCTAGCCATGTACGCGGTTAGGGTTTTTGGGGAATATTGCTGGGAAAGGCCCACAGTTTTGTAAAGGTGCGACCCTCAGGGCCACCTATATATATGTATAATTGATAAGGGAAAAAAGGTTGGTTGGTTGGTTGTTGATTGTTTTATATTGTGTTGTTAGAAGACAAGAGTTAGAACTGGATAGCTAGGAAGCCAATCCCTGAGTTGCAGACAGTCTGAGTCGACGTCTGAACCATTGTAATCTCTGTAAGAGAAGAGACTAGATCTCGAGAAGGGCTCCCAGCTGTGTGCATGGAGTTTCCTGGAACGATCTAAGGCTGCAGCTGTGTGCGCAGCATTATTGTATAAGTTCCATTCGTGATTAATATAAGATATACTTCCCGTGGACATGGTTTCCCGTGGAGGCGAATTCCATAAGTCTTGTTGTTATGATGATGTTCCGCGTGAATGCATGTCTGTGTGCTGTTATCTGTGCTTTCATGAAAATTGCATTATCTTTATGAATATGTTTAAGTATGTTCTTGAAGCTTCCTTAGACGTTGTAATTGCTAAGTATCGAAGGAATCTGTAGAACGCCGTCGCTGCGGCGCTTGAGAAGTGTGTGGCTGTGCTGTGGCGCAGGGCCGAAAACGTTACAGAATCGACACAGAGGGTAATCGCCTCGTGCGTCGGAGCAGAGATACCGCGCGGTTAGACTGGTAAGTGCGGGTCCAGCGCTATTTCACTGAGAGGTCGGCGGAAGAGTAAGATGCTCCGCTTCAAAGAATCCTCCCGTAATAGAGGAGGAAGATTGCAGTCTCCGCGTCGCCTAGGTGAAGGAAGCCTGATTCCTTAGCCCCCCATAGCCACTTCGGGTGAGACCTCAAGCTGCTGCGTAGCTCGTTGCCGAGAGGGCCAGTGCACCAAGGGGTTTTGTTGTTGCGCCTCATTAAAATCCGGGTCTATCCAAAAAGCATCCAACAAATGGTTCCGTTGCCTTGAGACTTCTTATTCTGGCGACGTGGGAGATTGATGCGCAACCTAGAGAAAAGGAAGCCAACAAATGGTTCCATTGCCTTGAGACTTCTTATTCTGGCGACATGCGAGATTGATTTGCAACCTAGAGAAAAGGAAGCCAACAAGATGGTTCCGTTGCCTTGAGACTTGTTACTTCGGCAACGCGCGAGATTGTTGCCTTATGGTTGGTTAAGCCAACAAATGGTTATGTTGCCTTGAGACTTGCTCGGCAAACAAATGCTTCTGTCGTCGGCTTCAACATTGTTATTTTGAAGGCAATGTGCTATTGGAATCCTACAGCTAAAGAAATTCAAGACTGGTTTGATTCAAAGGCTAGAGAGTTTGCTGGACGAGAAAATAGAAGCTTTAGGCTTCAGACAGAAGACTAGTTGCAGAAGTATATTTATACAGACCTTCACGAAATTTTCTTTGTCACATTTGCACTTGCGTTGCATGCGTGGGTAGCCAAGCTAGCAGATACTAGACCCACTGTGAATGTTGCTCAACCCGTCGCTTGGACGCCTGAGCTAGTCAGCATTTTGAAGTAGGTAGATAATTCTGTGTCCCGCGCAGTCGAATTTTGGTTGAACAGTCTGCTCAAAGGTTTCATCACCGAGTTTGCAGTAGATACGAGAAAGAGCTTCAGTGAAGCTGAGAGGAATTTCTTCCAAGCACACAGGGGTAAGTTCTTAAATTCTCTGAACTTATGGCTTAAAATGCTTTTGTATGAAAAAAGAAAACTATGCATAGCTTCTGATGAGTAGCATAGACAAGTAATGTCCACAGATTCTGATAGTGATCTTGAAGCTATTGGTTGTACTCGTAGTGGAAAACGATATAAAGTAGGCCTTGACCAACATTCTTTTGAGTCTAGCCCAGAAGATAGTCAAGGTCCTAGAGCAAGCCATATAGAGAGACAAGGGAGTGCTCATATCCCTTATCACCCTTTTACACCACAAAATCCAGACGGGGCTCAGTATGACCTCGCAGTAACACCTTCTAGTAGCCCGCACGACACTTCTAGTACCTCAGCATCACCTTTATTTAACCATCCCGGAGGTAGTGCTACAACACCTCCACATCAACCTAGCGCAAGAAGGATGGGTGATGACATGAAGCTACCAACTTTTAGGGGAACAGGGCTAGAAGACCCTGAGTAGCACTGGTTCCTATGTGAAGCTATTTGGACAATTAAGCAAATTAATGACGATGCTATTAAGCTGGTTTAGTTAGCAACCACACTAAGAGAAAGAGCCTTAACTTGGTTTATGAAATACTCAGCAGCACAGAATAGGATGCTTGCTAAGGTAAGAAGTGATATGATTAAGGAATTCAAGAAACCTAAATTAGAATCACAGTGTATAACAGAACTCAAAGACATAAAACAGTTACCTACAGAGTCAGTATGGGACTTTGACTAGAAGTTTAAAGCCTTGATAGATCAAGTAAGCTTTGAGTTTGCACCGCAACAGCATAAGGAATGGTTCATTGTTGCGCTGCTTCCACACATTAGACTTCCTCTTATGCAACAGAATCTCACTACTCAGGAACAAGCTCTAGAAATGGCTATGAAACTAGAAGCTTCACCAATTGCTGGAACAAGCAACGATGTTGCGCAGTTGCAGAACCAGTTAGCAAACCTAACCTTGCAAGTCCATGATATTAAGAAGGGAAAGGATATTAAAGAAGAAATTTGGTGTACAAAGTGTAAAGCGCAAGGTCATTCAAAGGACCATTGTCCCGTTTTCATAGAGTATATTGCAATTGGAGCACCTAACCCTTTACCACAGGCACAGGGGCCTTGGTGTGAAATCTGTAGAATTAGAGGTCATAGACCACAAGAATGTCACTTGTTACAGAAATATGTACAAACTTCAAAGAATCTATATTGCAATTTCTGTAAATCAGTAGGCCACAATGAGAACAATTGTAGAGCATATGACCTTATGATGGAAAGAAAACATGATGTTTATAGAGTACAATCAGAGGCACAAGGACCCACAGTAGGTCCGCAGTATGATCAAACTCGCGAAGGCCGAGGAGGAAATTATAGGGGCCGTGGACGTGCAGCAGGATTTGCTCGTGGAAGAGGATAGATCACTTGTTATAATTGCAAAGCTCAAGGACATTATGCAAGGGATTGCCAATCCTACAACCATCTGCAGATATTGTAAATCTTATGATCATGTCATTGAAGAATGCCCTCAATTGATGGCTAAGATGCAAGCAAAGACGCCACAGGTTAACCAGAATATTCAGTTGATTACAGCAGAAAAAAGAGCACCAGATCCTACAGTTAATATAGTGACGCGCCGTGGAGCAACTACTGGTACGCCAGAATTGGGAACTGGAAAGCCATCGACGCAATGGGTGCGCCGTGCTAATCTTAAACCATCTCCGCTCAACCTGTAGAAGAAAAAGGAAGCATTCAAGCAAGCTCAAGAGTATTTCTCAGATCCGAGAACTTCAAGTTCTGTCGCAATTCCGCATAATGATATAAGATCGCAAGTGCTAAGACAAGACAACCTAGTGCAAGAATAGGCAACTACATCTGGAAGGCCTGATGATGAGGAGGATGCACTAGGCAGTGTCCATGCTTTCCTGAGAAACTGCTTAAAGTTGTTGCGCAATGAAAAAGCAACTATGGAACTTCAACACCTATTGGATAAGTGTCAACAATCTGCTTCGATGAATACACCGCAGCATGCTGTTCACCAGATTGGAAGTCATACTAGAACTGGAAAAGAAATGAGACTCACAGCGCATATTGTAGCATTTGAAATGGATGAAGTCATTTTAGATTTAGGCTCAGAAGTCAATGTTCTCACCATGCAGACATGGGAACAGATGGGTTGCCCTCAGCTTACAAGATCTCCTATCCAACTAAGACTTGCAAATCAGCAATGAGTTTCTCCATTGGGTAGACTACCCAATGTACGTATTGATATTGAGGGAGTAAGAAGTTCTGCAGACTTCGAAGTAATCAAAATTCTGGATGATAGTAGACCTTATCTAGCACTCTTAGGCATAGATTGGGCATTTGATAATTTGGCTGTCATTAATTTGAAGAAAAGACAGATGACCTTTGAGGATGAGCAGATCAGGGTCATCGCACCGCTTGATCCACTTCAAGGACCACGGTATATTGAACCCATTCGAGCAGAAGAAGAAGCGCGCCACATGGAAAGTTTGTATCAGATGACTGCTAGTCATAACGACTATGTCAATCCCACAGCGGATGACCATATCAGCTGGCGATGCGATAGTTCATGCACATCAGATTCAAAAGCAGGACTGGAAAACTAGAAGAATCGCTTACATGAGGTTTCTGCAAGGCGTTGCGCCATGATGACTAAATCTATTCGATGGATCAGCACAGAATTGAATGACACTCCAATTTTTTATGGTTTAACTGAAGTAAGTGAATTTATACATACATATGAACAACAGATTCCAGATGAGCAGCGCATACAAGCATTGGATGTAGCACTGCACGCTACACCCGCAAGATGGTGGGGTGCGCATAAAGAGAATATTCACACATGGCAAGACTGTCACAGATTGATACTGCGCAGATTTCAGGGAACTACAGCAGAAGTGTTGCACAAATATGATGGACAGAGTGACCCCAGGTCACACGTTGAAGCATATATTCAGCAATGGTCAGATATTCCAGAAGATGAGTGGGTTCACCTATTCATCCACACGTTGGATACAGTTCCAAGGAATTGGTACACTGAAATAGAATTGCACAAAGGCACTATCACTTGGCCGCTTATGATAGAAAGTTTTCAGCTTACCTTTAGTTTTGAGTCAGAACATCCAAGTATTGACCACGCTTTAAAGTGTATTAAAAAGAAGGTATTTGAACAATGTCCAGTACCAGAATATTCTCAACCAGATTGGGCTGTCCAGATGGAACATGCCCTGGAATGCTATAATTTCACCACTGGTGAAGAGGAAGATGATCCTCGCAACATCAATATTCCAGAATCAGAAGGGACGTGCACCGTTGAAGGTCCTCAGCTTGATATCCCTGCCATTACAGAACACATCAATCTCAAAAAGATTAACATCGGTACAGAAGCCGAACCCAAGTTTGATTCTATAGGAGATTATTGGGATGACGAAACTGTTGCCCATATTTCAGATTTACTGCGTGACTACCAGGATATCTTTCCTACCAAGTTTACAGAAATGAAAGGCATCCTGGGAGATTTAGGAGTTATGCGCATACCTCTGAAAGCAGACGCCAAGCCAGTAAAACAACGCCCGTACAGGTTGAACCCGCGATATAAAGAAAAGGTTAGAGAAGAGATTGATAAAATGCTCGCAGCAGGTATTATTGAGCTAGTAGAGGAAAGTGATTGGATTAGTCCTATGGTGGTACAAGAGAAAAAGGCAAAAGGTGAAATAAGAATCTGTGTGGACTTACGCAAGCTGAATGACGCATCAGCGCACGATCCATTTCCTACTCCCTTTACAGACGAAGTGCTTGATAATGTTGGAGGACAAGAGGCTTATGCCTTCACTGATGGCTTTTCGGGATACCATCAGATCAGAATCCATCCAGAAGACCGCCATAAGACCACTTTTGCGACTGAATGGGGATCATTCCAGTATACGGTAATGCCCTTTGGTCTTAAAAACGCACCTGCTATCTTCTCGAGAGTCGTTGTTGCTGTTTTTAAAGAATTTATTCATAAGTTTCTCGAAGTCTATTTTGATGACCGGACTGTGTTTGGTTTACTAAAAGACCATATAGGAAACCTGCGCATGATGTTAGAAAAATGTAGACAGTATCAGATTTCCCTTAACTTGAAAAAATGTATCTTCTGTGCTCCTTGTGGTATTTTGTTGGGCCATATTGTATGCAGACAAGGACTCCAGATGGATCCTGCGAAGGTTGCCATCATTGCTAACTTACCTGCGCCCAACTCAGTTAAGCAATTGCGCACTACATTGGGACATACAGGATACTACAAGAAATTTATTAAGGGATATGCAAAGATAACTACGCCTATGGAAAGATTGCTGAAAAAGGATTCAAAATTCCAATGGACAGAAGAATGCCAACAGAGCTTGGATACACTTAAAGAAAAGATGATCACTGCACCTATTCTAGTTTTCCCAGACTGGAGAAAACCCTTTCATGTTCATGTATATGCTTCTTCCATAGCATTGGGGGTTGTGCTGACACAACCGGGAGAAGGAGTTATTGACCACCCCATTGCTTACTCTAGCCGAAAGCTGTCCACAACCGAAAAGAACTACGCCACTACAGAATGAGAAGGAATAGCTATGGTGTATGCCCTACAGAAATTCAGACACTACCTATTGGGCACACATTTTAAAATGTATACTGACCATTCTGCTCTGAAATACTTGGTCAATAAGCCAGTGTTAGGGGGAAGAATTTGTAGATGGCTACTACTCTTCCAGGAGTATGATTTTCAGGTTATTGTGAAGCCAGGTAGATTGAATGCAGGACCTGACCATTTATCTAGGATAGAGTCAGGGGAGGAACCTACAAATCTGGAGGACAATCTTCCTGATATGCATTTGTTTTCTGTTCAAGCAGCCGATGAGTATTATTCTGATATTCTTGAGTTTCTCACTACCGGGCAAGTGCCAGTTGAGTTTTCAATACAGCAGAAGAAGCAACTTGTTGTCAAAGCTGCAGACTTCACCTTGATAGCTGGCTAGCTCTATAAGTTGGGTCCTGATGAAGTCTTGCGTAGATGTATCTTACCACATGAGAAGAACTCCATAATCGCAGAAGCGCACTTAGGAGCCGCAGGAGGCCATTTCGCAGGAAAGCGGACTGTGCAGAAGATCTTAGCCGCAGGACTTTGGTGGCCAACATTGCACAAGGATACTAAGGAATTCTGTAAATGTTACGATGTATGCCAGCGGACAGGAAAACCCTCAAGAAGAGATGAAATGCCGCTAAGACCCCAGATAACACTACGTGCTTTTGATAAATGGGCCATTGATTTTGTAGGACCTATCAACCCACCAGGAAAGAGAACCGGCGCAAGATACATCATTACGGCTACTGAATACCTCACCAGATGGGCTGAGGCGAAGCCAGTTAAGAATTGCGACACTGCCACTGCTGTGCAGTTCATTTTTGAGAACATTATCACTAAATTCGGATGTCCACTGATTCTACTGAGTGATCAGGGTACACATTTCCTGAATGAAACTATAGAGGCCCTTACTGAAGAATTGCACATTAGTCACCATAAGAGTACACCCTACCACCCTCAAGCTAATGGTACGGTGGAGGCATTCAATAAGATCCTCGAGAATGCCCTGACGAAGATCTGTAATCAACAAAGAGATGATTGGGACCTTAGAGTCACAGCTGTGTTATGGGATTACAGAACCACATGCAAGAAATTAACAGGTCACACACCTTTCAGTTTGGTGTATGGACAAGAAGCAGTTATGCCCATGGAATACATTGTTCCCAGCTTCAGAATTGCGCAAATTACAGAAATGGTAGATATTGATACTATGAGTGAGAGACTTTCACAACTGCTTACCTTAGAAGAAGACAGACTTTTATCTGGATTCCATCAACAAGTACAGAAGGCAAGACAGAAAGCTTGGCATGACAAGCATATTAAGAATAAAGTCTTTCAACAAGGAGACTTGGTACTCCTCTATGATAGTAAATTCATCAAGTTTCCAGGCAAGTTTCATGTACATTGGTTAGGCCCTTTCCGGGTGATAAAGATAACAGAAGGAGGAGCAGTTCAACTTACAAAGCTTAATGGAGAATTGCTGCCCACAATGATCAATGGGAGTTGGCTCAAGCTTTATCGCGACGGCCACTCCGCCCTGTCGACTTAATTAAGTGCTAAAGACGTGCAGATGTCCAGTGTAGTTGAAAGAGGCATTGCATTATCACAGTCTACATGGAAGTCGCGAGACACTTTCAGTCTCTGGCTTCCCACGTAGTTCCTTGAAACATCTGCGCATGGCAATAAAGTTTGTGTGGAACGACCCTATTTGCGCTCTTGCGAAGTTTTTTCTGCGTTGTCAAAACCGTCGCTCTTGCGGTGTTCCCTTTGTCAATTTGCTGCTTGAGGAGTTCTCGTTGTGGACCCATCTATATGCACAGTTACCTATGTTGAAATGACCCACTGAAAATTTGAATTACAGCAGTTATGTAGCCGCATCTGAATATTAATGAAGGATAAGCTCGCCATTTAATTGTAGCCGCTCTGACAGATTCGGCTTGATCTCCCCAAGATTTGCATTTATGTCATGCGTTGAAAGCTTTAGCTTCTCTCGGAAGGCTGTCAGAGCCTGTCCATCACAATTAATGCACCGCAGAGGTGCGGGGGATAGGGGGGTTGTCAACTCATGCATAGGTACCGACGGCTATTAACCCCACTTGTCCACATTTACTATCGCCTTTAGCTATAAATACCCCGCACTTGTATATTTTCGGGTTACTTTTCTCAAGTTGCATAGTGCCTCGTTTGAGAATCTAAGTTATTGTTTTCAGAGCTGAGTTGTGCAGACTGCTTCCTTTGTTTCAGCGTTCGTATTCTACGCTGTTTCGCCATTCGTCTGTTCAAGTCCTTGTTGTCTATACTAGTTCACGACGGAGAACCTGTCAACTGAAGAAGTTGTTCATCAATTTATGCGCTAAGGCTTAGATTTCGGCATGACTACTCCGGTGACGGCCTTGACTTACACACACCCTGGTTGGATTGATCCCAGACAATCTCTGGGCACAAGGGCATCTCAGCCACAGCAGCCGGAAGAACCCGTTCCAGATCCCTTGGCCACTATGGTGAATTACATTCTACCGCGTCCAAATGATGCACCCGAGGTGCATATCCCGAAGAATGCTAAGTACCCGATTCCGTTGCCTCCAATGGCGGAAGTCGTGCGAAAAGAAGGGTCCCTGCTTGGACACCTTCCACTGGTCAAGTTTTCTGATTTCAACCTTGGAGATTACAGAACGTATCCTCAGTTTGCGCCAGATCGCTATCTGACGGTAATCTACAATCCCACCAGAAAGGTTGATGAATTCGTCCCGAAGGAATTTGCCGCAAATCTTGAGCGGCCTGGACTTTTGAACCTGCTAAAGCTACCGCACTTCGGGCGTAGCAATGAAGTCAATGCAGTTGTTAAGGCACTGCTATCCTGCATTCATGGAGGTTACCTTTGGCTGGGGAAGCCAATCGATTTGAATGTCGATTTGATTCATCGTGTTACCGGCCTATCTAAAGTTGGTAAGGACCCCAATATTCATTTTGTTGGAAAAGACAAAGACTGAAAATTGGCTGCACAGATGGTGCAGAAATATAAATTGACAAGAGGAGGTCGGGCTTATGACCTCATTATAGTCGAGGATGAAGCACTTAGATTTATAGGTAGTTTGCTTGCAGGCAGACTTCTCATGAAGTGCGGACCTAAAGAAGTTACTAGAGCTGTCGTGGAGCTCGCTATCGCAGCTGCGGAGGGAGAGCAGTACAACAAGTCTCTCTTCCTCCTCAATTCTTTCTTGGAAGACTGTCGGAACGTCCAAGACAACCCGGGTCAGTTGTTCCATTTTTCTTGGCTTTTAATTTTATGTGCTTTTGTCGGGTGAAAGGAGCCCCTAAACACTCAGTTCCTTCCGCGCCGCGTAGGAGAGGCTATCGGAATCCGCTATGTTAACCTCTGGGATTCTAACAATCCTGCGAAGCGCAAGATGAACCGCGCTGTGTTCTATGAATATTATTATCTCCTCAAAGATACCATTCAGGAAATGCCGAGGCTAAGTGAGGAGACAGCCCAAATATATGAAGGGAAGTTGGTTTTTTCTGCCAACTTGCATGAAATTTACCTCCGCCCTTGCGGCATTCAGGAAGAATGGGTTGTAGGCCTTTACAGGATGACTACTGAAGATGTTGAAGAAACTATCAAGTCTTGGTCGGATGAATGGAGGGAGGCCGCTGAAGTCGCATCCGCGATGCCACCCCCTTCTGCGCAAGAAAAAGATAGAGGCAAGGAAAAGGCCGCGCAGGAGACTGATGAACTTTCGGCAGGACAACCCCGAAAGAAGCAGAAGCTGTCGCACCCCGCAGAAGCGACAGAAGACCCCGCTGAGACCCTTGCCGTGGGGATCGGCAATTACTTGAGGGAATAATTTCGCGAGCTACGGACCTCACACGCTCACATCAGAAGTGTGCTGGACCTGCAGTTTGTAGCAATAAAAGGTCTCGCAGGACGAATTGCGTAGACCCATGCGCCAGCATCCAGTTCGCAGGCGCCACAGGCACCTACAAGCACCGAGCGAGTTGAAGCACTTGTCGAGAGACATACTGTCGTGCACATCCTGCCTACAAGCATGACACTTCCGGATCCTTTGGCCGCACTGCAGGTAAGCGCAGTTGGCCCCATTGAAATAAATTTGTTTGTGATTCCGATAGAAACCTTGCAGTTAGTGCAAGAGAAGGTCTCTATTGAGCTGAGAGCTAGAGATCTCTCCACATTCCATGCAAACCAAAGACTGCAATCGCAGGAAATAGAGCTGAAGGCAGGCTATAAGAACATCTCTGAGAAGCTTGCACACTATGAGGCACAAGACACTGGGATAAGAAACATAGTTGATGAAATCACCCAGGAGATCCCGGCCTGCGAAATTCAACCACACCTTCCTCTGGTTGAGAAAGTTCAAATTATTGGAGGAAGGGTGAAAGCCTTAGAGCAGGAAATAGTTGCTATGGCTGAAGACCATAGAACGCAGATCGCCGAGTTGGAAGCTCGTGTTGCAGCGCATCCTGAAGATGATAGCCAGGAGAGCAGGGAGCTTCATGACGCAAGCTATGGAGGCTTGGATGGAGCTTGAGATGCTCCCTTTCAAAGTTGGCCTTTTGGAACAGGTACAAGCAACAGAACAGTCCCTAACTATTCTGAGCGAAGAAGATAAGACCTTAGAAGGCTTAGCAAAGATGATGAAAATGAGCGAAGTGCACAGAGTACAACAACAACTGCACAAGCTCAGAAATGAAGATGCTAAACTCACCAACAGCATTCAGCCATTTATGGATGAGTATGCTGAACTTGCTTCCCAAGCCGAGGCAAAGATCAAAGAATTTGCTGAATCTCAACAGTTGGTTGATGGCATAACTAAAGAAGAAGCCAGTTCAGACATGGTCCACATAGCTGTCGAGTGCGTGGATGAAATGGACTTCGCTATTGCGCAGTGGAAGAAAGCATTTGCTGAGACCTAGGCAAGGCAGATGCGCAGCTGAAGCGACCACACACTAGTGCGAGTGGCTCGGGGACGAGCCACAAGTAAGTGTTAGGGGCCTGTTGGAGCCTAGGGCGCAGCTACGGCGAAGCTGCAAATTTTGAGGAAAAAGCACAAGTGTTGAAGGGAAAGTGCTAATTTTGAATAAGTACCAATTTTTGGGCAGAAGTAAATAAGTGTGCAATACGGTGCCAGATGGACGAGCTTAGCGCAGATTACGGACCGGAAATCGCAGAGCTCATGTGCACACATCAAAGGATAATGAATGTGGCCGAGTAGAAAGCTCAGCTACCACAATAAATAAATCAACATAGTAGAGGGCTCAGCTACCCTCATTAAGGCTAAGTACAGAAGTTATGGTTGCTCTAACCAAGGAAGAGCAACGAACCAAAGCATTGAAGGCGAAGGACAAAGAGCAGTGAATGATGAAGCGGTGCCCATACCCGCAATCTGTGCCGGAAATCACGGAGCCTACAGGAAGCGACGATGTGACTGCAAGCAACGCCTACAGTACACCTAGCCATGTACGCGGTTAGGGTTTTTGGGGAATACTGCTGGGAAAGGCCCACAGTTTTGTAAAGGTGCGACCCTCAGGGCCACCTATATATATGTATAATTGATAAGGGAAAAAAGGTTGGTTGGTTGGCTGTTGATTGTTTTCTATTGTGTTGTTAGAAGACAAGAGTTAGAACTGGATAGCTAGGAAGCCAATCCCTGAGTTGCAGACAGTCTGAGTTGACGTCTTAACCATTGTAATCTCTGTAAGAGAAGAGACTAGATCTAGAGAAGGGCTCCTAGCTGTGTGCGTGGAGTTTCCTGGAACGATCTAAGGCTGCAGCTGTGTGCGCAGCATTATTGTATAAGTTCCATTCATGATTAATATAAGATATACTTCCCGTGGACGTGGTTTCTCGTGGAGGCGAATTCCATAAGTCTTGTTGTTATGATGATGTTCCGCGTGAATGCATGTCTGTGTGCTGTTATCTGTGCTTTCATGAACATTGCATTATCTTTATGAATATGTTTAAGTACGTTCTTGAAGCTTCCTTAGACGTTGTAATTGCTAAGTATCGAAGGATTCTGTAGAACGTCGTCGCTGCGGTGCTTGAGAAGTGTGTGGCTGCGCTGTGGCGCAGGGCCAGAAACGTTACAGCATCGACGCAGAGGGTAATCGCCTCATGTGTCAGAGTGGAGATACCACGCGGTTAGACTGGTAAGTGCGGGTCCAGCGCTGTTGCACTGAGAGGTCAGCGGAAGAGTAAGACGCTCCGCTTCAAAGAATCCTCCCGTAAGAGAGGAGGAAGATTGCAGTCTCCGCGTCGCCTAGGTTAAGGAAGCCTGATTCCTTAGCCCCCCATAGCCACTTTGGGTGAGACCTCAAGCTGCTGCGCAGCTCGTTGTCGAGAGGGCCAGTGCGCCAAGGGGTTTTGTTGCTGCGCCTCATTAAAACCCGGGTCTGTCTATAAAGCAGCCAACATGTCCCGCTGAGCATGCGTTCCCCAAACCTCATGGTTTCCAAGGGTGAAATTGAGATCACCTCCCACAATCAGGTCATCCCTAGAGCAGAGTGGGTTTAGGCAGAAAGAGTTCCAGAAGAATTCACATTCCAGATAAGGGCCATAAATATTGACAACCCTGAAAGTTCTGTTGAGCGAGGCATGAAAAATCTCTATACCCAGTCCTGAGGGGAAGCCCCAGGTGTTGAAAACATTGATGGAGGATTTTTTCTAGCCAGTTTCCAGACCTCTAGAGTGACCACGTGCACTAACTGCAACAAAAGCGTAGGAAGGAAAAAGAGTTGAAAGGGAGGCCCTAACATCTGAGTCAGAGCCCATGGTTTCTTGAAGCAAAAGGAGATCAGGTTGATGAAGGGTGATCAGCCTGCGGAGAGCAAGTTTTTTAGGAAAGAATTTTCATGTAGTAAACCCCGGGAGGGCTCGCACTACTCTAAGTGCCCCAACAATGGATTTTTGTTTACCATCCGCAAGATCCAAAATAGCCTATTGTTGAGATGATGCTAAGTGAGTGGGTCTGCCACGACCACAGGTGTGTTTTTGTGGTATGGGGTTTTGACCTAGTTTAGAGCCAAGGGAGGGAGAGGTTGTGAGCACTGGAATATCCCTAGTGCATAGGTGAAAACGGATAGGGGGAGGGAAAATATGGGTCACCGAGGAAAGAGGCAAATTGCTGACCAATTTCTCAGGGAGGTGAGAGGAGAAGGAAGGAATGGGCAAAGGGAAGGGGGGGTCAATATCTCCAGTGGGAAGTGCAGGGGTAGGGAAGTTCAATGGGGGAGGGGTACCAAGGAAGGGGAATTGTGTGAATAATCCAAAGGAGAGGAGGTGTTTCCAAAGGAGTCGATCTGCAGAGTGTTTAGCGACGTTTCAACAAAAGAGCAAAAAGAGAGAAAATAAGTTTGCTTACCCGGCGAGGATGGAGTGACCAAGGGTGCCGAGGGTTCCATAGAAGCTACTGAGGCAACAACTGGGGGAACATTGACATGAACCTGTAGATCCTGATCAGAGAGTGCAACTTGTGGTAAGACAATATCCGCCTTAGTCCTGCTATCTTTTGATAGAGAAACCCCTGCTTCAAATACCTTTCCGTCCACTCATTTACGGGATGGGTCCAATTTCAAGTGGGAAGGTAATTTGTAGTGCTTTTCAAGGTGCCCACATCCATGGCACTGATGACAACGGAATGGAATACCTTCGTAGTCAAGTTTCTGCATCCGTCGGGCTTGTCCCCAGGAGAAAGTGAGTACTGCATGTAACCCTTCTCGAACATTTATGGAAACCAAGATCTGTGCAACCGTGAACTTTCACGTCTTTAGAAAGGACAGATCTGCATCTATGAAGGAGCCCAGGGCGTTTCCAATGTCCCGAAAAGAATTCATGTTCCAAAATTCCCAAGGCAAACCAGGAAGCCGGACCCAAACAGGAATAACATCAAACTTCTCTGTATCAGCATCAAACATTGGGGTCCAACATTTGAAAAGGATAGGCATGTTACCTAGACTCCAATTTGATGTTAATACACGACTGGCATCTGCACGGGATTGAAATTTAAAAACGAACCATCCTCGTGAAAGAACCATGAGCTCAGGTTTATAGACAAAGAGATGTGACCAATGTGACGAAATCCAATGATCCAGAAAATCAGAGGTTGGGTATTTCCCCCTAGCTCATACCACAAGTGCAGTCTCCGCCATGTTGAGAGAATTCACCACTGAGACATCCTTACCACAAATAAGGTTAATATGGTTTCGAGCCGATTTCAAAAAATTACCTTTTGGCTTCTGCACAGGGGATTTTTCAAGGGAAAGCGGTGGTGTAGGGATATTGTTGTGCACCACATTGTAGGGAGGTGGGGTAGAAGTTACCCTAACCTCTGGAGAGCGTAAAAAGGAGTTGATAAGATCATTAGAGGAGTGTTGCAATGTGGCCTCGTTGGGAGGATGGGTTGGAGAAAGCGATTGAGCATGATGAGGCCAGTCGGTCGAAGTGAATGCGGCAAGAAAAGAAGGGTCCAGGGTCCAACCTTCGGGGTCTGATTCTGCGTGGATGATGGTGGAATCCACAGTGAAGGGATCGCCCAGCTGATAGCGCATGGGAGAATCGAAAAGCGAGAAGGGAGCACCCCCAAGGTGTTGGGGTAAAGGTCGGGAAACAATAGTCTCACCAAAGAAAGCTCCAGTTGATACCGAATGTGAAGGTTCAGAGCAAGAAGAAGCCTCCAACAGGGGATCCATTATAGATTTCATGGAACCATCAGTGGAGCAACCGATTAATAGCAGTGAGGAGTAACCTGATGAGAAAACCGTTGTATCCCTGTCAAGAATGTTCTGCAATTTGTAATCCCTAGAACGGTAAAAAATAGTTTTACCCTCCAGTGGATCCGAGGAGTAGTCTACCAAATCTGAATTGTGGTAAACCGCATCCATCATGTGGGAGAGTGTGTCAACCTATCCAATGCTGACCGCCGCCATTAGAGAAAGTGGTACAGTTTTCGCTAGGGTGTGCAGGGTGCAACCCTGCCAGGCTGCGAAACCCTAAGCCGTCCCATCAAAGCTATCCTTCCCATCACAAATTGTGCCTTTACATCCAAAGACACTTAAAAAATATACTACATAAATTTTATTGAAGGGTTCTCATGAATTGCAAATCCCATCACTTCTTTGTAGAAGAAGGGGAAGAAATTCATAAGGGATCAAAAGTGTCAAGAAAGCTTTAATAAGTTAAAAGAATTATTAACCACTGCACCAATTTTAAAAATTGCTGATCCTAACAAAGACTTCATTGTATGCACTCATGTGTGCAATGATGGACTTGGTGGGGTCTTAACTCAAGAAGGTCATGCTATTGCTTTTGAGTCTAGAAAGTTAAAAACCCATGAAAAGAATTATGCAACTTACGATCTTGAGTTGGCAGTCGTGATACATGCACTAAAAATGTGGCACCATCACTTGATTGGAAGAAAATTCATACTAACGACAGATAAGAAGGGCTTAAAGTATTTGTTGGATCAAACAAATCTTAACGCAAGGCAAGCTAGATGGCTAGCTTTCCTTAGCGAGTATGATTTCGAGATTCAACACATTAAGGGGAAAGAAAACAAAGTTGTTGATGCCTTAAGTAGGAATGCCAGATTAAGCTTTGTGGCAGCAATCAACACGTTTAAGATAGATTTGGAAAATCAAATTGAAGAAGGAATTAAACAAGATGAAAATGTTCAAAATTTGTTTGGTAAAGTTGCTGAAAACTTATCTGAAAATTTAATAACAGATTAAAACATTAATAAAAAGGGCTTAATGACTT
Source organism: Larix kaempferi (assembly GCA_027924585.1). Lineage (NCBI taxonomy): Eukaryota > Viridiplantae > Streptophyta > Pinopsida > Pinales > Pinaceae > Larix > Larix kaempferi. Next base: position 8,708,353 of record BSBM01000591.1, on the reverse strand, counting down.
ATAAAAACAGAATTTATGTACCAAATGTGTCAAAGGTTAAGCTGTTAATTTTGGATGAAGTTCATAAGAGTCCTTATTTAGCACATCCAGGTTATCAGAAAATGATAACTATGTTAAAGAAGGATTAATTTTGGCCCAACATGAAAAATGAAGTGGCTGAATACATAGCTAGATCTTTTGAATGTCAGACCTTTAAGGCTGAACATCAACACCCAGCTGGACTATTGCAGCCATTGCCAATTCCAGAATGGAAATGGGAGATTATAAGTATTGATTTTATTACAGGTTTACCTAAAAACCAGAAACATAATGACTCCATAATGGTGGTTGTGGACAAGATAAGTAAGGCTGCTCATTTTATTCCTGTTAAAACCGCTTTTAAAGCTTCTAACATTGCAGATGTATTTATGATGCAAATATTTCACTTGCACGGAATTCCAAAGGTAATTATTTCTGACCGGGACTCCAAGTTCACTGGAAATTTTTGGAAATCATTGTTTAAAGGTTTAAATACTAAACTAAATTTCAGCACTTCTTTCCACCCACAAACCGATGGTCAAACAGAAAGGGTAAACCAGATTTTAGAAGACATGCTAAGCATGTATGTCAAAGATAAGCCATCTAAGTGGGAAGATTATTTACATTTAGCAAAATTTGCATACAATAATCATTATCAAGCATCTGCTAAGTTTAGTCCATTTGAGATTTTGTATGGAAGAAAATGTTGTACTCCTATTTCTTGGGATAACCCTGTAGATAGATTAATGCTAGGACCAGATTTATTGAAAGAAATGGAACTAACCGTGAAACAGGTTCAAGGTAACTTAAAAGTTGCCCAAGATCGGAAAAAGAGTTATGCAGATTTGAAACGCACTTAAAGAGAATTTCAGGTTGGAGACCATGTTTTTATAAAGGTAAAACCCAAGAAAAGTTCTTTGAAGCTTGGGAGTTGTGCTAAACTAGCACCAAGGTATTGTGGACCATTCAAAGTTCTATCAAGGATTGGAGTTGTTGCATATCAGTTGGCTTTACCATCTGAATTAAAAATCCATAATGTCTTTCACATTTCTGTTTTAAAGAAGTATGTGTACGATGCTACTCATGTGCTGAATTGGAATGACAAATAGGTGGAACCCGAAGGATATTTTCAGGTGGAACCAGAGTTTATTCTCGACAGGAGGGAAATTATGCTTCGAAATCGTACCATAGGGTAGGTAAAGGTGCAATGGAAGCACCTTAGACCTGATGAAGCTACCTGGGAACTGGAAAGTAAAATATGGGCAACATATCCAGTTTTGTTCTAGGAAGGATCTGATGAAGAATAAGCAACATCAAGGATGCTATTGAGCTTAAATGGGGGTGTTTGTAACATACCCTTTTTGCTGAAAAAAAATTATGTTCGAAACATTATGTTGACTTTTATTGTAAAGTTTAATATTGGACAAGTGTCCAAGGATGACTATAATTTGCACAATATTTTATTATTAAATAAATTAAATAGGAGACAACCACCTAAGGAGACTGTTGAAAGAGTGCTTACTGACCCACTAGGTGGAATGGAATTTGAGGTAGAAGGCAATGGACAAGTGGCAGCATCATGATGTAACTAACTAGCTATCAGTATGGGACAACTCCCTTGAAATGTGGTCATAGTGCCCTAGAATGTGGGACTGGAGCTTGAGGCTCATTTATTGAAAACTGACCACTAAAGACCTAGTGAGTCTATATAAGAGCCATCGAATTATGAACTATGGTTCATCACTTTTCTTGACGAGGAAACTTACCTTGGGGTTTTGTTGCGCTTGCACCCAAGAGATTCGATGAGGGGACATGCTGAGTTTATGATCATGGTGTAGGTTTGCCTATTATACTACTGAGTGTAGAAGTTACATTGCTGAGTGCAGAAGTCATATTTTGAGTGCAAAAGTTATACTATTGAGTGCATAAGTTATATTACTGAGTGCTTTGCTTCTACACATAGTCCATCTACTTAGTGGTTCAGTAAGCAAGCTCAGGGGTCCAAAGGAAGCAAGTAGTTTGGTTGCTTCTTTTGGAAAGGTTGGGAGGAACAGGCCTCCTTGGGTGTTTGTCGGCCCTATCTTCATTTACAGGTTCTACTTGTCTTTTCTAATTCTAAGTAGTTAAAATTTCTATCTGCAATTATAAATTTACCGTTTCAAGGATATATTATTATACAAATGCATTTATTTTAGTTTTTGACCTAATTAGGATTTTGTATAGTAATCATTATGTAAGATGAATTGAATAAATATATTCTCTGCATTTTCCCCCATGCTATTGTTTCTGCATCGTACTCTAGTATAGAGAAGGAGATTAAGGTAGATAAATTGATAGGCAGATTGCCAAATGAATGAGAATATTGCATCGTATTCATCGCAACTGCTAAACAAAGAACTAATATGCTATCCAAAACAGAGTTTCGTTTAAAAACTTAAACATCATAACAGGTTCGTAACCCTTCATTGATCAAACCCTAGAAGTATCAACATCTACCTTTCAGACTAAGAGTTTAGTTAAGATTCAACACCATCAGTTAACAACAGAACAAGAAACTAATTACGATTTCATTACATAGTTGCAAACAGAAACATTGGATTTTGGCTCACGGCCATCACTTAAATCGACAAACAAGAATAACAAAGTGAAGCTTTCAACACCATAAGCATAGTCACAAAGATGTTTAGCATTTACATTCCTTAAGACTAAAATAATGAGCATCTCGGCATCAACACGAGACAACATATCACAAATCTATTGAAAAATATTAATAGTAAAACCATACGATTATCTCGATTTAGATATCTACTTTCAGAAGCTTGACATTGTTATCAGAATAGAAAAACATTTACCGAAAACTACATGTTAGGGTTTGACCATTTTAGAATAGGGCTAAATCCTTAGCTCTCAAACTTTTCTTAAAACACAATAGTTGCAAAATGATAAAATTCAATTGCACACAACTAGAGCACTGCTCTCAATCTCAAAACACAAACACCATAACGTAGAAAAATACAGTTCCTTTATTTACCGAGAACAGTAGAAGGGTAAAACCCTCTCCTTAGTTATTTTTCTTTTACAGATTCTACAATGAAAAAAACAAACACCACAGAAACAACGACGAAGGGGTCGAGGGTTTCATCCTCCCCAAGCTTCCAAACAGCTCACAAGCATTTTGATGAAGATCACTCCTCAGAGCCCAAGAAAACATGAAGTCTCGGCAAAGCACACATGAAGGCCCAATAGTCATCTAACCAGAGTAACAAGGTAACCATTGAGGCTTACCAATCTATTTGCAGCTGCCAAATATCAAAACCTAAGCTGGGAAGTCGTGGACGAAGGGACCTTGCATTTAAAACAAGTAGTGGTCAAAATGAGTTTTGGAAAGAAGTCATTACATGCGAAATATCAATAACTGAAACTCTTATCAAAGTGGAATATACAAGGTTCAAACCTGAGAAACATTACCTTTTATTTATCCCCGGAGCAGAACGCCAAAGACACTACAAACTGTATCCATCACTCCACCACCGAATGCAAAGAAGGGTGGAAAAGCAACTATGGAAAAACTACCACTGGACAGACAAGAAAAGCCGAGTGTCGAATTAACTTCCATGAAGAATCTGTCAGTCACTCTGGAACATTTTAATACAAGTTGTTACTGTAAAACACCCATGAGAGTATTGTCCCTTAAGCTATCAGCAGGTTACGGTTTCGAACCATGGAAACTCACCACAAACACCTGCTATCAAAACCCTAAAGGCTCTCGGCCTGTCGGCCTCTCCACAGAGCCACTACACCAAATGCCAAGGAACAACAACTTCGAAAAACATAGTGGTGGTTAGGGTTAGATCCCAAAGCCCAAGACCGTGTTTATTAACGGTGGATATCACCCGAAGGGTATCACGCAATCCCAAGCAACCACCATAGTAAAAACACCATTAATGACCCTTGCCACCAAGGAGGACAGCTTGAACAACTTCAAAACCTTAATACTTACAGCTTGTCTGATTGCTTGATTCATCACCATAACTTCATGTGCCTAGCACCACAACGATATCCACGGAGACATTCCATTGTCTCGGTGATTGGAATACTAAATGAAAAAGGAAACGAGAGTGCCTGCCAGCACGAAATCATAATGGCATTATTGCTTACTCATCCTAATGTATTGGTTCAATTGGGAATTTCATAACTTTATCATATCATGCACCTTGTGGTAAGTCAAGATGGTATCGGTTTAATTTGCTAGGAATCCATAATGTTATAAAGGGTGACGTAGATGCACATACGATACTATATAATTATTGTTCATAGGACTATGTATAAGGCTCTGCATATATATTTCAATATAGTATAGAAATCAAATAGAAATTTGTATATAGTTCCTAGGCTAGAATTTGAATATGAATTTGCAATTAGTTCCTAGGTTAGAATTTAAATAAAATATTACATGGAATTCTTAGGCTCTAGAGCATACAAGGATTGCATAAAGATATTGCACGTTATTTGTACTTAGCCATTACATATAGAAATTGATTATCCTTATAGTTTGCATGAAATAGAAACCCAAGATAATAACATATGGAGGCAAGAATGAATCATCTTAAACCTATCTATGGTTTGAACAAGTAGTAAAAAGGGCTAATATAGTATTATGAATTTTACCACTGACATACTTTTTGTTTTATAAGCTAGGCTAACTGAAGTTTCTCACCCGATGGCAATTTCGACATTTTGTCTCTAAAACCATTAAGACTTGGAGATTACTGAAAACTGGTTAGAAAATCTTCGGTCACATGTCGTAAACACTAAAGCTCTTACCTGTAATCTGCGAAAAGGACGATTCAAATGCTTTAGCACAAATGCTAAGTAAGCCTCAGCGCATCCGTGGGACCCTTTCATCATCAAACATAAGAACAATAGTTAACATTTATAAACTTTATATTGTTGGATCAACAACAAAATAATTATGAAAATACAGTTGAGCAAGTTTAACATCGTAACGTAGATATTTATCATCTTGTCGCAAACATTACACTTTTGACCAACACAACATTTAGTACAGCAAGACGACATTTAAGCATTTATTATATTTCCGCACACTTAGATTATGCATTAAAAGCTATATCAAAAAATTTTAAATTTTTGTGAATTTTGGGATGTTACCAAGGTTGACTACAATCCATAGTTGACTTCAAACGATAGTTGGATGCAAAAAAATGGTTGGCTTCAATCCATAACCACATTTTAAGAAGTCATTAATTGACTTGGAATCATGGTTAACTTCAAGAGATAGTTGAATATTAAGAAACGTTGAATTCAATCTAAGGTTGGCTTCAATCCAAGGATGGCTTCAATCCAAGGATGACTTCAATCCATGGGTGACTTCAATCCATGATCAATTTCAAGGTTGGATTCAATCCAAGGTCGACTTAAAGGTTGATTTCATTCCAAGGTTGACTTCATGACAATGTTGACTTCAATCCATGGTCAACTGCAATCCATGGCTGAATTCAATCCAATGGTTGAATTCAATGCATTAATAGTAATAACATTAATGAATTCAATCCATGGGTGTCTTCAATCCAAGGTCGAGTTCAATCCAAGTTTGAATTAAAGGTTTGTTTCAAGCCAACGTTGACTTCAATCCATGGTCGAATTCAATCCATGGTTGACTTCAATCCAAGGTCGACTTTAAGGTAGACTTCAATCCAAGGTTGACTTCAAGCCAATGTTGAATTCAATCCATGGTTAAATTTAATCCATGGTTGAATGCAATCCAAGGTTGAATTCACATCCATTGTCAACTTCAATCCATGGTAGACTTCAATCCATGGTTGACTGCAATCCATGGTTGAAAACAATCCAAGGTTAAATCCAATGGTTGAATTTGGTTGGTCATAGTTGAATATGGTTGACCATGGTTGAATATGGTTGACCATGGTTGACTATTATTGTTCATGGTTTAGATTAGTTGACCAAGGTTGTCTTTAGTTTACCATGATTTAGTTTAGTTTTTCATGGTTGACTATCGTCATGGTTGGCTATGATCATGTTGACTTTAGTGGAATGTTGACTTCCATCATAAGTTGGCTTCAATCAAATTGCTCACTTCAATCCATTAATAATATAATATTAATGAATTCAATTGATGGTTTCCTTTAAGCCATAGTTGAATTCAATCCAAGGTTGACTTTGAGCCATGGTTGACTACAATCCATAACCACATTTTTAAAAGTAGTTGACTGACTTCAAACGATGGCTAACTTCAATCCATATTCAATTTTTAAGCAATTTTGAATTAAATCCATTGCTAAATTTAAACAAGGTTGACTTCAATCCATGGTTGACTTCAAACCATGGTTGACTTTAATCCATGGTTGAATTCAATCCATAGTTGACTTTTAAGCAAGGTTGACTTCAATCCATGTTAGAATTCAATCCAAGGTTGAATTCAATCTATGTTTTACTTCAATCCATAATTGAATTTTAACCAAACTTGACTTCAATCCAAGGTTGACACCAATCCATGGTTGACTTGAATCCATGGTTGACTTCAATCCAAGGTTGACTTCAATCCATGGTTGCATTCAATCAAAGGTTGACTTCAATCCATAGTATACTTTTAATCAAGGTTGATTTCAATCTAAGGATGGCTTCAATCCAATGTTGACTGCAATACATAGTCGACTTCAATACAAGGTTGAATTCAATCAATGGTTGGATTCAATCCAAGGTTGACTTCAATCCATGGGTGTATTCAATCCAAGGGTTGACTTTAGTGAATCATGCTTCATTATGATTAACTATGATTGACTTCAGTCAACCATGGTGGATTATATTTGCTTCATGCATGACTTTGGTTAACTATGGTTGCATCATGGTTTACTTTAGTTAACAATGGATGACTATGTTTAACCCTAACTCACCACATTTGAAGGTTGATTATGCTTGACTTTGGGGCTAGGAATGGTTGAATTTTTCTAACCATGGTAAAACAATGGTTGACCATTGTTTAGGCATGGTTGACTTCAATCCATTGATAATTTTAAACCAAGGTTGACTTTGAACCATGGTTGACCATTGTTTAGGAATTGTTGATATTAACTGAAGTTTGACTATATTAAACCTTGGTTGACCATTGGAGATGTTTCAATAAAGTTTTTGATGTTTGACCATGGATTACTTATGATGTTTGACTATGTGTGACATTGGTTGAATATGGTTGACCATGGCTAATTATGCATTACTATGGTTGACCAAGGTTGGCTATGTTGACTAGGTTCACTAAGGTGTTACTATTGTTCACTATGCATTACTATGGTTCAATTTGGTTGGGTATGGTTGAACATGGTTGATCATTTGTTACTATGGTTGACTATGATTAACTCCAGTCAACCATGGTTGAGAATGGTTGACTATTTCAATAATATTGACCATAGTTGACCATGTTTAAGATTGATTGTGTAGCATTAATATGTCCATCAAGGATTATGTCGACATGACATTGTTCCTCTTGTGTTATGATAGATTGCAACAATGAGATTGTACTGTGGCATATTATTAATGTTATTGATTTCAATTTTATTAATGTTAATACTATTAATGATATTATTAATTTCATTGATGTTATTAATTATATTAGTAATTTTAATAACATTGTTAATAATAATATAATATTAATGTTTCATAACATTGATATTAATGTTATTTAAGCAATAATAATGTAAAAATAATGTTGGAATATTATGACAAATTGTGTGAGGGAAATAGTTAAAAATTTTCAATTTGTGATAAAGTGAAAAAATAATTTTTAAAACTTTTGCTATGCTCAAATTATTACAACATATTATTATATTCATATTAATTCTAATGTTTCATATTATTATAACATTGATATTACTATTAATAATATCAATTTTTCAAATTAAGATTAAGATTTGATATTATTTTATCGTAAACATTAATATTTCATGTTTAATTTTAATATTGATGTTCAATATTAACTTAATGGTTTTTATTTAATGTTAATATTAATGTTAATAATCATAATCATATGAATATTAATATTTCCTATTAGTATTTCATGTCTCATGTTATTATGTTTAATATTTATTATAATAATATTTAATGTTTTGTATAATAATGTTTAGTAATGTTTAATATTTTTTATTAATATTAACATTAACTATTTTATATTAATAATAATTTTTTTATATTAATTTAAATATTAGTTAATGTTATTATTAATTATATTAATAATTTTATTAACATTGCTAATGTTAATATCATATTAATGTTTCCGAACATTGATGTTTAATGTTAATTAAACAATAATAATTTAAAAATAAAGTTTGAATATTATGACAAATTATATAAGTGAAAGAGTTAAAATATTTCAAATTGTGAAAGTGAAAGAATAATAATTTTAAAAGGTTTGTTATGGAATTGATGTTTCTTGATATTTTATACAATGTTTTATATTAATTTTAATGTTTCTTATTAATATCAATTCCCTCTAGCTCATCTTCTTAAGGTATGGATCTAGTAAACAGGGTGACCCGAGTTCAATTCCTCTTAGAGGTGACTTAGTTGGGAGACCACACCTAAAAACCCAAACTCAAGTTAAGACAAGTCACACAAATTCGAGCAAATAAAATAAAATAATAATGTTTCACATTAATATCATCATTAATAATATAAGTGTTTCATATTAAGATTATTGTTTCATGTTTCATTTTAATATTAAAATTAATGGTTTCTAATTAATATCAATATTAATATTTGTATTATTATTATTGTTAATAATCATATTGATATTGATATTGATATCTTTAATATTTCATGTTTCATGTTTAATATTTTTTATAATAGTGTTGAATATTTCATATTAATGTTTAATATTTTTTATTAATATTACTATTACTATTAACTATTTCATATTAATAGTTAGAATAAGTCACTTAGCTTATATTACTATTACTATTACTATTACTGTCACTTAGCTTATATTTGGGATGCTTACATCTCGAATTTAAACTTTGCAGGTGTTAGAATAAGTCAAGATCCGGATCTGCTTATTTGGGGGGAAACCCTGTCACTGGTCTTGTTACAGCACGATCTGCATATTCTAGAATAGCTCAAGACTTGTATATTTATCCACAGGATTGGTGGTATAAGAGCCTCTGGCACTGGTCTATCCCTGAAAAACTTAAATGTTTCTGTTGGTTGTTATTGCAAGATAAATTGAAGACCTGGGACAACCTGTGTAAACGGGGTTGGAGTGGACCCAGCCTATGTATACTTTGTAAAAATGAAGCTGCGACAAAACAACATCTCTTTGTAAATTGCATCTTCACTTATAAGATCTGGGACGTGGTTTCAACTAGTTTGAATATTTCACAGTGCTGGGACGTGGGTGATTTTAACAAGTGTTTATTAAATTGGTTCAGATGCAGCAGAAAGCATTTTTACATTGCTATATGTATTCCCTGGGCTATTTGGTATTCCATAAACTGTGCCATATTTCAGAATGTCACTCCTGATTACCTTCTATGTAGCAGGATTGCTTTAAACATGTTTGATACATGTAAGGAAGATGAGCATAAGTCAAAGACAGGCAGAATCAGTTTATTTAAGTTCAAAGTGGATCAACCTATTCTCTTTTTTGATGGAGCTTCACAATTTGGTTTATGTGCTATTGGGGGAGTCATTTATCTGAACGAGTCTCATTACTTTACTTTTAGACTCAATTGTGGATCCGGCACAAACATGAAAGCGGAGTTAATGGCTCTCTGGTGTGTTCTTAAAATTGCTAATATCTTTGGTTTGGTTAACATCAAGGTTTATGGTGACTCCAGGGTTACCATCAAATGGGCTGCGGGTGATTTCAAACTTAATGTATTGAACTTGAGACATTGGGCTCTACGGACTCATTTTGAAATTTCAAAGCAGCAGGGTATCATTTTCGAGCATATTTATAGAGATCATAACTCCCTCGCTGATAAGCTTTCAAAACAAGCCTTATCTCGTGTAGAAGGGCAGCTGTTCTGGGAGGAATGGCTCGATAATTGTCTACAGGACTGTGGCTCCACCTACTTTTTTGACTGATTTTAGGTGTTTTTTTCTAAACTGTTGGGTTCATTCTCTACGTATTTTGCTTTTATGTAATGCTCATATGTAGTGATGCTAGTAGCTATGGAACCTTTAAGGGGTTACGAGATTGATGCAGAAATCATGTCATTCTGTTTTGAGTTTTCTCAAGCTACTTGATTCGGCTACTGAATCATGAACTTCATTGTACTATTTGATTCATTTTTGAATATCAATAGTAGTTTTTTTTCGCTGGAAAAAAAAAATAAAAATTCATATTAATAATAATGTTTGATATTAATTTAAATTTTCACTATTGATATTAATATTAGTATCAATATTTAATATTTAATATTATTTAATATTTAGTATTAATATTTAATATTTAATATTTAGTATTTAAATGATAATATTTGATATTATTAAATATTAATATTTTAATTTAACATCAAACATTATTATTAATATGAAATTGTTAATACTCATATTAATATATTTATCCAATAGAAGTAGCAATGTGAAGAAGATAACAATCATATTAAAATGTATATATTTTTCAACAAGAACTCGACACACCCATGTGCAATAGTAGTGCTCTGAAGCATTTACAAAAAGGTGTAATAAGGAATGGGTCACTAATCCCCCTTTAGAAATGGGGATAATGCCATACTTACTATTGAATGTATAAATGCACACAAACAATCAAGAGGACTACACCCTCACCATTATTGAAACTCACCATTATTCAAAAGTGAATATATAATTGCATACACAAATCAATTAAAGGACTATGTCCTCTTCCAATTATTTGCACATAAGAAAATACACAAGGGAGCGTGAGGCTGGGCCCTCTCCCAAATGCACATATATTATTGCGACATTAGATGCAAGCTAGGGATGCACCCTTCCAAGAGGGATTGCCAACTCGATTGCAACACATCACTACAACACACACAATTATCAACTATGGATACCAATAGTAAAGGGGCTACGCCCTCCTCAAAAGGAATCACCCTTATAATTAATTGCAAACATTCATGCCCCACACATATACATACAGTGATCCTAATTATCAACGGAAGAAGGGATGCACCCTTCCTAAAGAGGGATCGCCCTCCCATCGGTAATCAAGTTGGAAGGGTTGTTCCCTTTTCCCATTCTCTAGTGAGTAACATTTATAACTAAACAAAAATATGTTGTCTACATCCAAGTGATGCAATCCTCAATGCTATGCCCTCTCTATTTGCAAGCAATCAACACAAATAATAGATTGCATCCTCATAGAGTTGCACCCTCTCTATTTGTAGGGATATACCCTCTCTTGCTGTAACATCCCAAAAATCACAAAAATTAAAAATTTTTGATATAGCCTATTTTAAAAGATAAATGCTATCTGCGGAATAATAATTAATTAACTAATAGATAATAACTGCTTCATAAAATGCTCGTATTTATTTTTAAACATAAAAAGATACTTGGTTGTCAATGAGATGCGACAGAACAATGTTTATTTCCTTATGTGTAATGATCTGGTGACATTATTGATGGATTGTTTGCATATTTCTGAAGGAGTTCCTACCGGGTTCCCTTGGGTTTACTTAGCTTTGAAAGCTAAAGCATTGGATTCATTCTTTCATAGATCTGCAGGTAAGGTAATAGAGTAATTCTAGATTTTACAAGCCAAGTTATAAGCTTCAGCTTGTAGTCTGTATGTTTAAGATAATTGTATAATCTGCATGAAGATGTCGATGGTATGTAACTTCAGTTTAACTTCATCAACTTGTATCGTCTTTATAGTAATATTTGTATGTGTCGCTAGCAATGTTATAAGTCTTGAAATGCTAAAGTGATGATGTTCGGTTATATCATCTTGTAAACTGGATGCTACTAGACATAATCGCATGCGACACATAGGATTGGTGTCAAACCTTAGCTATTAAAATTGTAATGTGACCTAGCTATTATAATCATAATGCATGTTTATTTAAATACATGAGTTTGAATGTTAAACTTTGTGCTAGTGCCTATAATACTAAGGCATTGTATTGATTTCTTAATACATGCTTGATATATAAAAATATATCAATTTATTTGATTTGATAACATATGAAAACTATGTTAATAGCATTGCTGAAATACTATATGTAAACCCTATGGTTCGATTGTGCATTGCATATGTGCTAAGTGAACTTAGAACATGACTTATACTTATAGCGTGAATGCAATGTCGTGATACTACCTTATGGTTAGAACTATGCATCATTGTGTTATGGTATTGATATATACATCCTATGGTTTGATAACTTATATCATGATTGTAATACAGTTGTAAAGCAGTGATACCATCTTGAGAATTTCGCTGTCACCATAAATCAATGCTGATATGAATTTAATGTTGTTGCAGTCGAGGGTCTGGCAGATTTCTACGTGAGATCTCAGCATTGAATGTGATCCAGTGTGATGTTAGTGGTTGCTAAGCTGGCACTTATGTGTTCTGGCTCCATGTGATAATAGTGGTAAGAAATGGTGATGCTTCACCGAGTTGTAAGCTCAGCCCTGGGTGATATGGCATCCGACTATTCTGGTTATTAAATGAGGTTATTGATTATTGTTTGGTCGTATGTCTGCCTTGGTACTAACGTGGCTTGCTGGATCAATCTTGATCGTTGATCTCATTGTCTCGATCGTTGAGATGTGTAAAACCCTAAGTCAATATTGCCATAGCGTTATTGTTTCCTTCACGCATTCATTTTGTGTTTTTCATTTGGGGAAGAGGCCGATAGGCCGCTGGTTTGCAGGGCTCAACCCTGGGTGGTTGTGGATGGCACTGTGCCTCCATTATCTGTAATTTTATGGTGAAACTACTGTATAAGTGCTTTGAGTTTACTGAGTGTGTAACAATGAAGCCCTGTGGCTTTCGTTTGGTGACAGTTTTAGGTTAGTGGTGAGGTTTTTGACTCCAAGCTTGGTTATGGTTTAGTTGCATGACACCTTTGTTGCGTTGGTTGAAGGATTTGGAAGCCAGAGCATTCCATCCGACTATTAAATGTAAGGTAAGTCATCTCGTATCAAATTTTATGTATTAAGTTTGGTTTATCAATGTTTATTTCAACTCGTTATTGACTCCTTGCAGTTCATGTGGCAGGTACTGCCATCGTTTTGTATTCACAGTGTTGGGTTTAATGGCAATGGATAGCATGAGAATAAATTGGGAATCCCCGGTGGCAAACCCTCGTAGGTTCTCCTGGCAGATTCGTGGCAAACGTTGAAGTTGTATCACATGTTCTGGAAATCGTGGTTTGAAGTCTGTGTTAGGATACTTCTTGGTTTTACATATTCGATGTAATAGTTGATATGTTAATGTACAGGGTTTGGGTTCTGGGTTTTTGAACTTGGCAATGTTCCTCCATTTAAAAGGTTTTCAAACTCTGTTGAAATAAGAAGATTATTTACAAAACTATGTTGTCGTGACTGTTTTGTGTTTTTAGTTTTGGGGCTTGGCTCATGAACGAAACTTGTCACTCGTCAATTCATAAAATGGAAAGAATTTATATTTTAATAGACCTATGCTTTTGAATTTAATGTAAAAGGAAAATGGTTTTGCAACTAGGTTTGAATCACGCCTGTTGCTTTCATTTCTTTAGGGATTGTGAACTCATGAAAATGTTTAAATGTTTGGGAAAAGAAGCGTATGCTAAGTGTATAATGAAAAACGCTGCTACTGTTATTTAATCAATGGTTATGTATTGTAATATGTGATGGCTTTGGCCTAAATGCCTCATTGTCGATTTGTATGAAATGTTTGTGATTTCGATTTAAAAACTCGTGAGGAGTTAGGGTTTGGTCATGCCTAAAATATATAGATGTTGATGTGCTCGTTGATACGTTTTCGGCATCAACTCGTATTTGTGATTTTGTTTGACTCTGCTCCTATAGTCGTATAATATCTTAAACCTTGGTAATGATATTTGAAATAAATCTATTCGACCTACAATAATGATTTTGATAAAATATGTTTGGTTTGTCTATTGTTAGTAAAATAATGAAAGGATAGTAAACTTGAGAAGAAAATAAATGGAAATCTACAAACCCTAACTTGAAACTCGAAATGATATATCAATTCTATTATGATGAGATTAAGCAATCATTTATAAATTCTGTTTTCAACAATGATCTCAATAATCATTATAAAGAATAGTGATAATCTTTTAAGACAATGAATTTCTATTTGATGAAGTAAAATATGGAAATAAAAATAGTAATGTAAAGGAATGAAAAAATAATGCTAACTATTATCAGTAGATAAATTAACTAAATATACAGAATGGTACTTCTATCATCTTGGCAATGTTGCCTATCATATCTATCTACCTTAATTTGTCTCTGTACTAGAGTACGATGTTGTTCCTTTTTGCATGGGGAAAAATGCAGTGACTATTTTATTCAATCATTTCGATTTATACAGAATTATAAAATTATTCAGGAAATCTGAAATAAACTTTATGAAATAAACAGTAAAAACTAGTAGATAACAGAACTTTAAAATATACAAAAATATATAAGACAATAGAACCTGTAAAAGACGATAGGGTCGACAAACACCCAAGGAGGCCTGTTCCTCCCAACCTGATTCAGAAGAAGCATCTCAACTGCTAATCCAATAAGTGGGTGGAATCTATGTAGAAGCAAGGCACTCAAAAATGCCTTCTCTACTCGGCATCAACCTCCTGAAATAAAATTCCTTCTCCACTCAGCATCAACCTCCTGAACTCAATAAGAGTTTGGCAGACTCACAACATGATCAACAACATAGCATATCCCCTCATCAAATCTCTTGGGTGAAAACACAACAAAACCCCAAGGTAAATTTTCTCATCAGGAAAAGTGATGAACCTCAGTTCAATATTTGATAGCTATTATATAGACTACGTAGGTCTTTTAGTGGTCAGTTTGGAAAAAATGAGACTCAAGCTCTAGTCCCATCTTTCAGGGCACTATGACCACATTTCAAGGGAGTTGTCCCATACCAACAGCTAGTTAGTTGCATCATGATGCTGCCACTTGTCCATTTCCTTATACCGCAGATTCCATTCCACCTAGTGGATTAGTAACCACTCTTTCAACAGTCCTCTTAGGTGTTTGTCTCCTATTTTATTTATTTAATAATAATATATTGTGCAAATTACAGTCATCCTTGGACACCTGTCCAACATGAAACTTTACAATAAAAGTTATAATAATGTTTGCTAACACAAAATGTTTTCCAGCTAAAAGGGTATGTTACAAACACCCCCTCTTAAGCTCAACATTGTCCTTGATGTTGCTTATTCATCATCAAGTTCCTCATGGAACAGAACTGGATATGTTGCCCGCATATTACTTTCCAGTTCCCAAGTAGCTTCATCAAGGCTAAGGTGCTTCCATTGCACCTTTATCTGCCCTATGGTGCGATTCCGAAGCATAATTTTCCTTTGGTCGAGAATACAGTCCAGCTCCACCTGAAAATCTCCTTCGGGTTCCACCTGTATGTCATTCCAATTCAGCACATGAGTAGCATCATGCACATACTTCTTTAAAACATAAACGTGAAAAACATTATGGATTTTTAATTTGTATGGCAATGCCAATTGATATGCAACAACTCCTATCTTTGATAGGATTTTGAATGGTCCACAATACCTTTATGCTAATTTAGCATAGCTCCCAAGCTTCAAAGAACTTTTCTTGGGCTTTACCTTTATAAAAACATGGTCTGCTACCTGAAATTCTCTTTCTATGCATTTCAAATCAGCATAGCTTTTCTGCCGATCTTGGGCAACTTTTAAGTTACCTTGAACCTGTTTCACAGTTAGCTCCATTTCTTTCAATAAATCTGGTCCTAACATCAATCTATCTACAGGATTATCCCAAGAAATTGGAGTACAACATTTCCTTCCATACAAAATTTCAAATGGACTTAACTTAGCAGATGCTTGATAATTATTATTGTAGGCAAATTCTGCAAGTGCAAGTAAACTTCTCACTTAGATGGCTGATCTTTAACATACAATCTTAACATATTTTCCAAAATCTGATTTACTCTTTCTATTTGACCATCAGTTTGTGGGTGGAAAGAAGTGCTGAAATTTAATTTAGTATTTAATCCTTTAAACAATGCTGTTCAAAAGTTACCGGTGAACTTAGAGTCTCGGTCTGAAATAATTACCTTTGAAATTCCATGCAAGCAAAAAATTTGCTTCATGAAAATATCTACAATGTTAGAAGCCTTGAAAGTAGTTTTAATAGGAATAAAATGAGTAGCTTTACTAAGTTTATCAATAACAACCATAATTGATTCATTCTGCTTCTGATTTTTAGGCAAACCTGTAATAAAGTCAATGCTTATAATTTCCCATTTCCATTCTGGAATTGGTAAGGGCTGCAATAGCCCAGCTGGATGTTGATGTTCAGCTTTAATAGTCTGACATTCAAAGCATCTAGCTATATATTCAGCAACTTCACTCTTCATGTTGGGCCGAAAGTACTCCTTTCTTAACATAGTTATCATTTTCTGATAACTAGGATGCCTTGAATAAGGACTCTTGTGAACTTCATCTAAAATCAACAACTTAAACTTCGAAAAATTAGGTATATAAATTCTGTTTTTATAAGTTAAGAATCCTTTTTCATTAATACTGTAATCTGTTATAACATTTTCAGATGAATTTTCAACCACTTTATCATGTAATTTTTGGTAATTTTCGTCTTGCTTAATTCCTTCTTCGATTTGATTTTCCAGATCAGTTTTAAAAGTACTGATTGCTGCAACAAAACTCAATCTAGCATTTCTGCTCATTGCATCAGCAACCTTTATTTCCTTTCCATTAATGTGATGAATCTCAAAATCTTATTCACTAAGGAAAACTAATCACCTAGATTGCCTTACGTTAAGATTTGTTTGATCCAGTAAATACTTTAAACCCTTATTATCAGTCATTAAAATGAATTTTCTTCCGATCAAGTGATGGCGCCACATTTTTAAAGCATGTATCATGGCTGCCAACTCAAGATCATACGTTGCATAATTATTTTCATGTATTTTTAACTTCCTTGACTCAAAGGCAATTGCATGACCTTCTTGACTTAAGATCCCTCCAAGACCTTTGTTGCATGCATCCATGCATACAACGAAATCCTTATTAGGATCTACAATTTTTAAGATGGGTGCAATAGTTAACAATTCTTTTAACTTATTAAAGTTGTCTTGACACTTTTGATCCCATATGAATTTCTTCCCTTTCTTCTGCAAAGAAGAAATGGGATTAGCAATTCTAGAGAACCCTTCAACAAACTTTCTATAATACCTCATTATTCCCATGAATGACCGTACATCAGTTACATCTTTAGGGACAAGCCATTCATTTATTGCTTTTATCTTATCAGGATCAACATAAATACCATCTTTTGAAATTATATGACCCAAATACTGAATTTTATCTTTATAGAAATCACACTTACTGAACTTAGCGTAAAGTTTGTTAGGATATTCCTATTCTCCATCCTAGTCCCACCAGTATTTTGATCATTTACATTTTCAGTCATGCATGCACCTTTAGGGTTTGCATGCATCCCAGTCATCAGTCCAACACCTAGCCCTCAGTTAGCCAGCCCCCAGGAGCTTCTCACTATTTAGTTTTAGCCCTCCAGTTGCTTAATGCACCCTTCTTCCTTGATTTTAGGGAGCAACTCGCCCTTCTTCACCTACCAGTCCAGTTGTCTTCAGTTTACACTCAGTTACACTTAGTGACACTCAGTTACACTTAGTTACAGTCAGTTATACTCAGTTACACATAGTTACACTCAGTTACACCTACCAGAGTTAGTTTGACTGATGGTTGATAGTTACTTGAGCATTGATGACTCCACTGATGATGATGAAGACTTCCAGTTGTGCTTTGATGATCATGAGGACACCTAGTTGTGCTTCGATGACACTCTATTGATCTTATGATCACTCTGAGAGGCTAATTAGAATTGCCACCTTAGGAATTTGAATCCTCTCTACCATTGTACTATTTATTTGTCCATATTGTGATTAATTAAATAGTGTGTGTGAAGTATTATTGGTTCTATCTGAGTTCTACTGTACCATATTATTCTATTGCTCATTATACTGTATTGTTCACTCTTCTTCTATTTTCCTGCTTAATCATAATTACTCTTGTGAGGTATACATCATCTCTTAGATCTGCTGTGAGGATTTTCACATGGTATCAGAGCATGTTGAGAGTATTGTTTATCTCCATTCTTGAGAGTTTTTTGCAGGTTATTATCAAGATTTTGAGTGCAGCAGCTGCAGTAGTTTCTGCATTTTTGCAGCAGTAGCAGTTGCAGTTATTCTATATTGTTTTTGCAAGTCTTCTACAACTTCAATGAATTCAGAAGAAATCACTCCTCTTTCTCCTTTTTCTCCTCTTAGCTATGATGATTGGAAAACAAAAATGATAGCATACTTGAAGAGCCATGATCTCTTTGATTGTTGTTTTGAAAGAGAGTTCGAATCTTTTGAAGAGAAGATTGATGGATTAAATAAAGTTGATAAAGCCTTTGGATCAATGTTGGATGCTATGTCTGATTGGATGTTATATGACCTCCCTGATTTTTCATCACCAAAAGAGCTATGGGCACACCTTGATGAAATATTTTGGAAGAGAGAATGAAGGACTTGGTCCCAACCCATTCGAAAGCAAACAAAGTGATGCATTCGCTCCCCCTGATGGTCTCTCAGATCATGAACCAATATTATCTCATATAGAAGTTGTTGAAAAAGAACTTGCAGATTCTCCACTCATGCTAAAAAAAATTTCTCTTTCTGTGCCAGCTCACACTCTAGATATTGCAGAAGGTCCTAAATCCTCTCTTGCACCAGAGTCTGTTGGTTTGCATCATGATCACATGATTATTTCAGAGGTCAAAACAGCTATTAAAGGTAATGCATTCGCTCCTCTCCAGCTATCTCCTCTTTTATACTACTATATGATCATAATTCCATGCTTTCAGAAGGTCATTGAAGAATATGGCAATTGCCACTCGCTTGGGAATATTTCTCATGCATCTCATGGTTTTGATCTCACCCCTGTTGGTTCAAAGGAGATCTCAAGAAACTGTGGCCATTCGCTTGGGATAATTTCTCATGCATCTACTGGTTTTGATCTCACCTCTCATGGTTCAAAGGAGATCTCAAGAAACCATGATTCAAGTCTTGTATCTAATTTGGGTTCTAAGCAATTACTGCTTGGGATAATTTCTCATGCATATGATAGTTTTGATCTCACCCCTGCTGGTTCAAAGGAGATCTCAAGAAACTATTTTGAAAGTCTTAAATCTGATTTTGATTTCAAGCAAACATGTAATAGTTATTTTTGGCATAATCTCACCCTTGGTGGTTCGAAGGAGAAGACAAAAGACTATATGCACTTTCATAGATTTGATCCTACCTCAGCTAATTCGAATCACAGGTTCAAGGATCATTCTCATACTATTGGATTTGTTCTCATCACATTCGATCTGAAGAGCAAGTACAAGAAAATGCTTTTTGAGCATGATCCACTTCTTCCCAAGAAGAAGATACCTCTAGACATATGACCAAGCATCACACCTGCTTGAGCTTGGAGCATTTATTTTTATGTGTGCCTTACAGTCTATTTTTTGAGGAGGGGGTATGTTTCCCATGAAATTTTCCTACTTCCTTGGTTTATTGATTGTTATTATTCATTGTATTGGGTGACCTTTGGTCTTAGTTACCAGGGCCCAGGATGGATTAAGGGGGGGTGTTAGGATATTCCTATACTCCATCCTAGTCCCACCAGTATTTTGATCATTTACATTTTCAATCATGCATGCACCTTTAGGGTTTGCATGCATTCCAGGGTTTGCATGCATCCCAATCATCATTTCAGCACCTAGCCCTCAGTTAGCCAGGCCCCAGGAGCTTCTCACTATTCAGTTTTAGCCCTCTAGTTTCTTAATGCACCCTTCTTCCTTGATTTTAGGGATCAACTCGCCCTTCTTCACCTACCAGTCCAGTTGTCTTCAGTTTACACTCAATTACACTCAGTTACACTCAGTTACACTTAGTTACAGTCAGTTACACTCAGTTACACTTAGTTACACTCAGTTACACCTACCAAATTTAGTTTGACTGATGGTTGATAGTTACTTGAGCATTGATGACTCCACTGATGATGATGAAGACTTCCAGTTGTGCTCCGATGATCATGAGGACACCTAGTTGTGCTCCAATGACACTCTATTGATCTTATGATCACTCTGAGAGGCTAATTCGAATTGCCACCTTAGGCATTCGAATCCACTCTACCATTGTACTATTTATTTGTCCATATTGTGATTAATTAACTAGTGTGTGTGAAGTATTATTGCTTCTATCTGAGTTCTACTATACCATATTATTCTGTTTCTCATTATACTGTATTGTTCACTCTTCTTTTATTTCCTTGCTTAATCATAATTACTCTTGTGAGGTATATATCATCTCTTAGATCTGCTGTGAGGATTTTCACAAAGTTGATGATCTCTAAGTACTTGTAAAATGATTTTTAAATGTTCGTCATGCTCTTCTTTAGTTTTTGAGTAAACTAGGATATCATCAATGAATACCACTACAAAGTTACCCAAATATTTATGCAGAATGTTGTTCATTAAACACATGAACACTGCCAGTGCGTTAGTTAGCCCAAAAGGCATAACTAGGAACTCGTAGTGTCCATAACGCGTCCTGAATGCAGTTTTGAATATGTCCTTGTCTTTTATCCAGACTTGATGATAACCCGACCTTAGATCAATTTTAGTGAATATCTTTGCTCCACGTACTTGATCAAATAGATCATCTATGCGGGGTAAGGGATACCGGTTTTTAATTGTCATTTTATTAAGCTGTCGGTAATCAATCCACAAACGCATGGTATCATCCTTCTTTTTAACAAAAATTACTGGTGCTCCCCAAGGGGACACACTGGGCCTTATGTAGTTTTTATCTATTAATTCTTTCAGCTGAGATTTCAACTCATTTAATGTTAGGAACCTATGTCAACCCTTCTCTTTACTATGTTAGTATATTGTTATTCGACGCATATGCTTTGTAAGTCGTCCCGTAGTATTTGTTGATCCGTAGTTTATATTAGCCCATAGTATTGACCCATAGTATTGGACGCATATGCTTCGTAAGTCGTCCCATAGTATTATATGTCCCATGGTTTTGACTCATGGTATTGGGCATAGACTTAGTATATAAGTGTGTGTTGAGGTCATTGAAGGCACCGTGAAGTTAATTGTATTGAGCTTGCTCAAAGGAGGTTGCCCCCTCGAAGTGGCCCGTGATCAATATAAAAGCGATTCTGTTCTATTATTTCTGATATCTCGTGTATTTGCATTAATTAATTATTGCAGGTACATCACATTTAACTCCATAATATTCATCCTATAAGGGGGCCTTCGAGTTTGGTACCGCATCGGGTACTAACTCAATGGTGAAATCAAGTTCTCTTTTCGGAGGTAATCCTGAAATTTCTTCCGGGAATACATCAGAAAAGTCCCTAAGGATGGGAATATCCTCTAGTTTTAACTTGTCTTCTTTAGATGTACACTCATCATTAACAACATTAACAGCAAACAATTTACAACCTTTTCTGGCAGCTCTCTTTACTTGTAAGGCATAAATCTGCCAATGAATTCCTTTCACTGTTTCTGAATTACCTTCATTATTTATACATGTAAAAGATTTATCATAACAATTCAGTAAAACTCTATGCTGTTCAAGCCAATCCTTGCCTATCAACAAATCATATGACCCTAAGGGTAAAACATTAAGATTAATTTGCGTTTTCAGCTGACTTAAAAATACTTCACAATTCTTGACATAATCTGTAACCTTTCTTTTAGTTCCTGTTGCAAGCTGAACTAACCATGCATTATCAAATTTCTCTATTTTCAACTTGCAATGGTTTACTAAAGTAGGTGAAATATAACTTAGATTTGCACCTAGATCTATTAAAATAGAAATAGACTCGTTTTGTATCATGCCTTCAATTTCGACCATGGATGTTTGATGGTCCACTTGATGGTTCTCCAATGCTGCATTTATCCTGGGCATTTCTCTTGCGATATCTCCAACTGTAGGTTCTGCTTGCATAGTATGAATATTGTTGGATGTCCTCTTGTTGCATGGGAAATCTGCTCTCTTATGTGGTCCGCCACATTCATAGCACTTTATGGGTCATTTCTGTTCAGCATACCTATTGTTATTGTTATTGTTATTGCTGTGATTATTATTATTAGGTACATTTCTTGCAGCAGTAGAGTTCTGAGATGTACTATTCCGGTAATTATTAAAAAAAAAATTGTTATTAAAATTTTTCTTAAAACCTCTAGCATTCTGATTAAAATTCTTCTTTCTATAATCATACTGATTAGTCTTACTGTTCTTCTAGCCAGTTGTTCCTTCTCTTTTTTTGTTTTGATCAAAACAAAAATTTGCCTTCCTCATGGCTTCTTCCAAAGTGGAAGGATTATCATACTCAATACGATCTTTTATGTTAAAAGGTAAACAATTAAGAAACCTTTGCACTTTAGGCTTTTCCTCAACCATGTAGGGAACGTACCTCAGCAAGCTAAGGAACTTGTTGCACAGTTCTTTCATGTTCATTGTACCCAACTTTAAATCATAAAACTCTTTTGACTTATCTTCAAAGTACTATTCCAACAAAAAATTCTTTTTAAACAAACTTTTAAACATAGTCCAAGTTACTTCTTTTTCTTTTATGCTCTTGATTCTTTTAAGATCCTGCCACCAGATATCTGCCTTCTCGGTCAGATTGTAAATAGCCATCTTGGCTTTCAATTGAGAATAGTAGTCGTAAATATTAAATTCTTTTTCATTCTAGACAGTCAAGCTTCTGCTGTCTCACCCTTCTCACTTTTTCCATTAAAAGTAGGTGGCTTAATTTTTATAAATTCCCTAGTAATCTGTTCATGATGCTTATGTTTTATCTTTTTAGAGCAGCATTCACTGTTATTGTTGTCATAATGTATGTCTTCATTACTTGAATCAGATTTAGAAGATGAGTAACTGTTCCTTTTATCATTTTTTGTTTTCTTATGCTTATGTTGGTGGGACATTATTTCAGAATCAACCTTAAATTTGGATTTTCTGCCTCTTTCACCACTATGATAGTTTCCTTTTAAATTCTGTTGTAACTCTTCCTGTACCTTAAGGATCCATTCATTTTCTTCTTTAACAGCTTTTAACTCAGATTTTAAATCCTGTACAGTGCGTAAAATTTCAAAAGACTGGTTGTTTAACTCAACATAAATTCCTTCAATGTTATTATGATTAATACATTCATTACGAGGCGATATGTCCTCTGTTGATTCCTCTGGTATTTCCATACCTGGAATTAAAGGTCAATCTGTTATGTGCAAAAATAAAATTAAATTACAAAAGTTAGTAACATAAACTTTATGATTTATTTTTCTGTCTGCGCACATGAGCCTCAATCAGGCCTAGAGTTTGAACTTGTGCTCTGATACCACATGTAACATCCCAAAAATCGCAAAAATTAAAGAAAATTTATATAGCCTATTTTAAAAGATAAATGCTATCTACGGAATGATAATTAATTAACTAATAGATAATAACTGCTTCATAAAATGTTCGTATTTATTTTTAAACATAAAAAGATACTTGGTTGTCAATGAGATGCGACATAACAATGTTTATTTCATTATGTGTAATGATCTGGTGACATTACTGATGGATTGTTTGCATATTTCTGAAGGGGTTCCTACCGGGTTCCCTTGGGTTTACTTAGCTTTGAAAGCTAAAGCATTGGATTCTTTCTTTCGCAGATCTGCAGGTAAGGTAATAGAGTAATTCCAGTTTTTACAAGACAAGTTATAAGCTTCAGCTTGTCGTCTCTATATTTAAGATAATTGTATAATCTGCCTTGCATGAAGATGTCAATGGTATGTAACTTCAGTTTAACTTCGTCAACTTGTATCGTCTTTATAGTAATATTTGTATGTGTCGCTAGCAATGTTATAAGTCTTGAAATGCTAAAGTGATGATGTTCGGTTATATCATCTTGTAAACTGGATGCTACTAGACATAATCGCATGCGACACATAGGATTGGTGTCAAACCTTAGCTATTAAAATTGTAATGTGACCTAGCTATTATAATCATAATGCATGTTTATTTAAATACATGAGTTTGAATGTTAAATTTTGTGGTAGTGCCTATAATACTAAGGCATTGTATTAATTTCTTAATACATGCTTGATATATAAAAATATATTGATTTATTTGATTTGATAACATATGAAAACTATGTTAATAGCATTGCTGAAATACTATATGTAAACCCTATGGTTCGAATGTGCAATGCATATGTGCTAAGTGAACTTAGAACATGACTTATACTTATAGCGTGAATGCAATGTCGTGATACTACCTTATGGTTAGAACTATGCATCGTTGTGTTATGGTATTGATATATACATCCTATGATTTGATAACTTATATCACGGTTGTAATATAGTTGTAAAGCAGTGATACCATCCTGAGAATTTCCCTGTCACCATAACTCAATGCTGATATGAATTTAATGTCGTTGCAGTCGAGGGCCTGGAATATTTCTACGTGAGATCTCAGCATTGAATGTGAACCGGTGTGAGTCAATATCACATTTATCTTATAATCATCTAGCTACCATCTATGCTAATATGTAAGTACAATAAATACAACTCAATAGATTTTCCTCATAAAGCAGCCTATGACCTATTGAACGAAAAACTGAATAAGAACTTAAGCTTTACATAGGGATTATCCTTCTTTTCAATAGAAACCACCTAACAAAGGGAACATCAACATATCCCTTCATGAATATTGTGATTCCACATAGCCCTTGAGGAATGTAGTAATTCAACACAATTCAACTAAGAATAATGTCACAATATGACAAAACCAAGGGAATATGTTAATTTGATATAAGTGAACCAATATTGATGTTGCAATGCAAGATAAGCATTATCGAACATGATATTATATCATAACACTTGAGGAATGTCACAACACAACATTATTGAAGTGTTGGTTGAACTCATGCTAGTAATAGGTATCTATTGGGATTGATGTAGAGGCCAAATTGGCAGTATTGCTACCTCCGACAACTGTTTGAAGTTGCGACGATGTATTCCCTTGTGTTCTCGATGAAGCCATAGGGTCAATTTTTGAATTTTCCATATTAGTCCAATAATTGAAAAGAGGATTGATGGAATCTAATGGCTCAATGTGAAATACCCCTGGGTCTAAAATATTTGTCAAAGGTGGGTTTATGTGAGTAGCTGTGTTGTTCTGTAGTGTTTCAATTTCAAATGGAGCAAGGTTGTCAACAATGTATGTGTTTTATTTGTTAGGTGAAGTTTAGTATTTGTTTGATGTTGTTCTTCTCTATTGTTGTTGATTGAATCTCGAATTTGTTCAATTTCCAAGAACCACTTATACTATGAAACGAGAATTTAGACATAAAAACGATGATTTTTGCAAAAAAAACACCAAAAACACCCCCCAAATAGAAAAGTGTTGATACTAGTATACACCATTTTTTTTTGGTAAAAAATAGAGCCATAACCTAAACATTCCATACTGTTGTTTAGAAAAACTTTAAAATCAACCCCTAAATTGGAAAAATATTTTTTTCTTCAAGAGATAAATTACAACTTTTTTGAAACTTGCATATTAAACAAACTAAAAAAATTCATAAATAATTTCACCACTCTAACCAGATAAAAACAAAAAAATTATGATGCGATTCAAATGAAATAATATATTAAACCAAACAAGAACACATGATTCATATAAATATTCAAAAACTCATTTAGAATTTCAATTACAAACATCATACTAATAAAAACATCTAAAATGATTCATGTTCATGAAAAGATACTACCAAAGCTAATTGAAGTTTCATACGAATAATACAAAACTCACATTTCATTGACTCCAAAGTTGCTACAAATGTTTCAAAAAAAAGAACAAACACGATGACATTGGATAATGCCATATCAGAGGTTAAAGAGCGAAGTTGAAGTGAATTCAATATTGAACATATATAGAATTTAGAGAACCATGACGCCATGTTATTTCATTTCATGTTAAACTATTTTCATTTCAACTTCATTTGAAAAAAAAACTAGATTTAGTATAATGTGGTATAGTAAAGTGCGGTCATAATTCCTAGTTTTTTAATCACCAACACTTTTTTCCCTTTGAAGTGTTGGGCCAATTTTTATATACACATTTATGAAAATAGTTATTATGAAATTGAAATATTGAAGGAGTCAACTCACGTCCTTGTTTCAGTTGCCTCTCACTTTAGCATTCATGTTCCTAAGCACACATCGGAGGAGTCAACTCATGTCCTTGTTTCAGTTGCTTTTGCGGAGATTTAAATCCTCTAATGGCATCAACTTCATTAGGAAGGCGTTGCTAAATAACATGATAGACGACGCTTAAGAAGAGTGTTTCCCACTGAAGTTGATAGGAGGTTGTGTACTGCGCCACAACAGAAGTTACAAATTAATTATTGAAACATCCATAGACTTTTTCAAAATTCCAATTCAATTTAAATCGTGCAAAATATTTTTTATTCTCTCTTGCTTTAAATTTATGAAATGTATCCTCGTCTTCATCCTCAGTGTAGGTATAGAAACAAAAACATTATGAATTGAAATTTCAAACATATTGTTTCATTGCAAACTCATTACAAATCTCCTTTAAAAATAATAATAATTTAATCTTCCCCAAAAATTAATATGAAACTTGCAAGAGATCAATGAACAACTATAAATTTATTACCAATATTGCAATAATGTACCACGCTCATTAAACGATGACCCAATGTTCACACTCAGTAAATTATGACCCAATGTTTTTCCATTGTTCTAAAAACTCACGTTCCTTGAATTGTTACCAAATCAAATTATCTTGGGAAAAAAGTGGTGGACTATATATATATATTTTCGAAAAATACTTACAATAAACCTTTTGCATACAAGTTATAAACGGCATATAAAATAAAGAATTGTTGTGGGGTCCATTATTGTAAAACAAATTTTGATATAACCTAAAATATCTACATATAGAGTATTGTTACCCGGTTACAGCTCGAGCAGCAGTGCTAGTACCAGCTTCCCCGCTAGACATACCGAGACCCAGAAGCAGAGATGATAGAGCCAACATCAGCAGTAGTAGAAGAGCCACCATTAGTACCAGTAGTTTAAGTTGACCAATTTTAACGAGAAGCAGTAGATCCAAAGCCATAACCTCCAGATCACATTGACGTTTATCGAGTCCCATTCATTGGGGATCCCCATCAAGCATATTGATATCGAGTCGGACTATAATCTATAAACCGAGAGGAGGTATAAGTGGAGATTTTATATAAACTTATGTTGTGGGCTAAGGAAATGGATCAACCGTAACAAACTATTATGATGCCTGATTACATGGCTGTATTGTTAGCCATTACATGCATAGTTCATGGTTAAATGATACTGTATTGATAATGTATGAAGGGATTTGCTAGTTATTTTAATTTACTCTAACAAATAATAGAAATTATCTCTACAGTAAATGAAAATAAAGCCTAATGATCAATGATTTAAGCTTTCCGAGTTCTTGATTCTCGTTTTTTAGTGTCAACAGGTCCAAAGGTTATTTTTTAGTGTCAACAAGTTCAGAGGTCTTGTCTGCAAATAATAAAATATCGTTCAAGAATGCGCCCAACCACTTTACTTATACACCAAAATCCAAGCAACAAAAACCATGCTATTACCACCATCAGTAGGACAGAAATCTCACATTCAAGTTCCTTGTCAATCGCCTCGTTAGGTGAGGTTAGCTAGGGAGGAAGTTGGAATATTTGGTCCCCGCCTCACCGCTGGAAGTGTCCACATTTACCATACTTTGAAAGGTCATTGAACTAGAATAAAAGGACCACAAGTAAAGAGGGGATATTACCACCTATTTCCTGAACTAACGTTACCTACAAATAGTCCAAAAATGCTTCATTACCATGACAGGATTCTATAAATTCTCGGCATGCCAGATCAGTTATACTAAACAGAAGCTCCAAAAAGCCATTGGAACCATTGGCAGAAGCACTCCACGACCTAAATTTCTCTTGAAATTCAGCAGTTAATGGATAATAGGAACTGGAAAGGACTAAGGGCCGCACAGCTCACTTGGGAACCAAAGGGCCTCCCCTCACAGTCGGCCTGATGCTCAGCATTGCGCCGCCCGAGCATCGCGCAACATGGTTTGTCGGAGCTTCCGTTTAGTATAATTGATCTAGCATGCCGAGAATTTACAGAGTCCCATCATGTAAATGATATTGGTTTTGTTATCATGAGTGATTGCTCCACTCACTTGGGCGCCAAAGGTCCTCCCCTCACAACCGGCTCGATGCTTAGAATCGTAGTGCCCGTGAGGGGCAGCCCTTTGGCGCCCAAGTGATCTGAGTTTCTCTCACTTGGGTGCCAAAGGGCTGCCCCTCAAGGGTGGCACAATGCTGAGCATTGTGCAGCATGGCCTATTGAAGCTTCCATTTAGTATAACTGATCTGGCATGCCGAGAATTTACAGAATCCTTTTGTGTGGTTAAGCTATGATATGGCAATACCTAATTATTCATATATGATGTCACCTATATAATTTCTATCTATGAGACATGGATTCACCGAGTTTGAGGATCTTCACTGGTACACTCGGATCTTCTTCATAGCCAATAGCCATGAAGCTAACTACCTCGATTTCCCATAAAGACGTTTACACCTGGACTAGCCATATCTACATTTTCACATCTGATATTGCCATACCTATGACTATGACCTCTGACTATAAGAGCTTCTTGCACGATAACCCCATAAGATTCATGACTATATTTATAAACAATAATAAAAACATATAAAAAATACAAAATTTATGAAAATACAGTAGAATTTATGAAAACTCCAACTTCTTACATGACTAGATTTTAGTAACAAAAACTTACATTTCAATTATGATATATATATTTCCATGGAGACGTTGAACCCACTGCTTGCCTAAAACTGCCGCTAGTCGCAGGTGCTGATGCCAGAGGAAGCTCTCCTAGAATCTAGTTCTGGTAGCTTCATACACAATGTTGGCATAGATACGTTTAACTTTCCCATAGGTAGTGCAATAATATTAGTTCTAATTGGATTCACCTGCCTAGTCTGAGGATCTTCACTAGTGGTGCCTATGTGGTCATGACAACCTATTGTAGGCCTCTACGTAGCCAGTCGTGGTAATGAAGCATTTTCCGACTATTTGCAGGTAACGTTAGTTAGGAACTTTATGTTTATGTTACCTAGATATATACTAAACTTTTATGAGATGGAGCGAGCAGGGTGAAACACATTTGATACCTAGATATCTACTAAAAAAAAGTTTTTGTTACCTAGATATATACTAAAATTTTATGAGATAGATCGAGGAGGGTGAAACACATTTGATACCTAGATATCTACTATAAAAAAATTAAAAACTCTAAATTATTTGAAAGTACTTGAAGTATACGTATTACTTGATTTCTTTTCAAAGAATTTAAATAAATTTATTAATTATTTTGTATAGATATGCTTAAACAAATTAAAATAAAGTTGTTAAGAAATTTAGACTTTTTGACAAAGTTATAAACACTGTCAAGTGGGACTTGTAAATAAAACAAGAAAATATTCAAAACATATATTTCAGATGTATTAGAGGAGTGAAAAATTATGGTTATAGTTATTTATCTATATATATGACATTGATATCAGTCAGGAAATAAATTATATCATGTAAGGATATAATTTAAGAGAAAAGTAATCTTTTAGTTAGGACAAGATTAATATGAGGGCTTAGAAGGATTATGGAAGTGTTTGGAATATCAATACTTACAATTAGTTTGATAAAAAAAATATATTTTCAAGGTACCTATGTCATGAAAAATTAAGACAAGTATTAAAAATAATAGTTTTATCAAGTTTCAAAATTTTTTCAAAATTTTGGTGTAATTTTCGAGGTTGTG
The DNA here is from genome assembly GCA_027924585.1 of Larix kaempferi. Taxonomy (NCBI): domain Eukaryota; kingdom Viridiplantae; phylum Streptophyta; class Pinopsida; order Pinales; family Pinaceae; genus Larix; species Larix kaempferi. The sequence continues at coordinate 8,678,091 of BSBM01000591.1, read as the reverse complement.
ACATTGTGGTATGTTCAAATAAATAAAGTATCACTTGATATCGATGGAAACAATTAAAAAGACAAAAACCTAAATTTTGGAAATCATAATTGGATTCTATCCATGAAGCATATTGACATAAGAATTTATAAATAATAATAGGGTAAAGGTAATATTGAATTACCATTATTTTTATGTTGGGAACCAAATATCATTACATATATAAATATTGTAGGCTTGATTTTATTTTGAAAATAAAGATATTATAAATTTATGCAATTATAATATTTTGGGATTGTGTCAAGTGTATGTACTTTGAATAGGTATTCGACCTAACCTCCATCCACCACTTGAACGACACCTCAGATAGCGTAAGCATTGAGAATGAAGGCATGATTATCCATCCTATGCGGAGGTAGATCACATGGTTAACTTTAAAAATTCTATTAACCATTAAACCTCTCGAGTCGGGCCGGTGGGGAAATGTCCTGGCTTACCACGTTAACTTATCGGTTGAGTTTGGTAATGCCTAGATAATCGCCAGCTAATGTTTGGTAAACTGATAGAAAATCCCATGCATCTTTCGCTTAATGTCCACAAAGCCCGCCTTTACGACAATATTGTGGTTTAGTCTCTAGCCATGTTGTTATTAATGTATTTGATATGGTGACATCCGAAATGTAAACCACCATTTACATGTCTGAGTATTAAAGGGTGAAATGTTATGTGACCATTGTTTTATAACTGAATAGGGAAGTACATGTGTGTCTAATTGTCCAATTATGAGATAGAGCGAAAAGGGTGAAACACATTTGATACCTAGATATCTTATTACCAACCTTCATTTATCATTGGATTTCATATAAAATCTAACAGTTAAAATCCATTTCCCCATCAATTCTTACTACTGGATTAATCAATTGTTTATTGAAATGTTTTGCTTCCATACCATGATTGTATTAATTTTGTATATATGATAAGAAATATAATTGCAACATAATAGATATTTTCGTTATAGATGAATTTTTTCAATAAAGGAATAAGAATTTTAAGGAGAGGAAAAAGGCATAGGCCTAATGTATTATAGGAAAAAGGTGGGAAGAATATAATTATATGCTATATTCATTTTGATGTTGAGTTCAATGAGTTTAACTCACTCATATAAAATGGCCATTTGTTTAGGGGTAGGTTTTAATTTATTTTTTTATTTTTTTATTACATAGTTTAGGGGGGGTTTAGGAGGGGTGTTTAGAAAGGATCACTTTGGTCATCTTGCAGACATAGAAGAGCCAATGGAAGAGGACATTGATGTCCCTGAAGAAAGCTAAGCTCCATAAAATTCCAATTTCAATGAAGAATTTGGCCTGGATGATATTGTTGATTAGTTTCATGTATTGAAGAAAATGTTAAATTTGACAATTTTTTGATAAGACATATTAGTAATGTTTTGAATTTCAGACCTTATTTTAGAAATAAATTTTCTATATATGATATTTTTAATATGTTTTTTACCAATATATGGTATAGTTTTTCTTGAATTTATGTGAATCGTCACTTTTCGGAAAATAATATGAAATAGTATCATTTTTATATAACAAATCACTAAAAATTCATTGAAATGGTATTAAATGTATTTATTTTCTGGAATTTTTTACAATTTTGTCAATAAAAATGTCTTATTTTGTCCATAAAAATGTCTTATTTTATAGAAAAAATTCAAAATGTATATGTTTTTTATTATAAATTGCTTATAAATGTAGGTTATTTTGTTAAATTTCTAAAAATACACTTGAAAATAGAAATTAAATATAATTTACGACAAAGATAATTCAAAGGCCCAACAAAATGCTTCAAAATGAAATTGTGTGATACTTGTATCAACCCTTTTTGAAAAAGAGGTAAAAATAGCTACTAAAATTAGGAGAGAGAAAAATGAGAACTGTGTTGAGTTCTCGTTTCATAGTATAAGTAGTTCAAGTCACAAAGGTTGGGTTTTCTGTATCCATCTCTGCGATGTAGCGGGGTGTAACATACCCCTTTTCTGAAACATTTTATGTTTGAAGAAAACATTATCTTAACTTTTATTGTAAAGTTTTATATTTGGACAAATGGTCAAGGATGACTGTAATTGCACAATATTATTATTTAATAAAATAAAATAGGAGACACTGACCTAAGGAGACTGTTGAAAGAATGTTTACTGACCCACTAGATGGAATGGAATCTGGGGTAGAAGGAAATGGACAAGTGGCAGCATCATGAACTCAGTAACTAGTTGTTGTTATGGGACAACTCCCGTGAATTGTGGTCATGGTTCCTTGAAAGATGGGACTGGAGCTTGAGGCTCATTTATTTGGAAACTAATCACTAAAGACCTAGGCATCTTTATAAAGCAATCGAATTGAGCAGAGGCTCACACTTTTTCTGACGAGAAAAGTTACCTTGTGGTTCTGATATATGCACACAAGAGATTCGATGAGGGGAAGCTATGTTTTGAGTTGCTTTGTAAGTTTGTTCCACTTCTACTAGATGCAGAGTTATTTCATGTTTAGGGCAGACGTTTTGAGGTGTATTGCAAGTCTTCATTGATTGCCAGAATTACAACATGAGTGCCTTGCTTCTACATGGAGTCTTCTACCTAGTGGTTCAGTAAATAGGTTTGGGGGTCCAAAGGAGCAAGAGATATTGGCTGCTTCTTCTAGAGAAGGTTGGGAGAAAAAGGCCTCTTTGGGTGTTTTTTCACCCTATCTATAGTTGGAGGTTCTGCTTGCTATTTCATTTCCTAATTAGTTATAATTTATTTCTATAGCTGTTGAGTTAGTATTCATTAGTTAAATATTGATAATGCACAAGTAAATGTTTGATTTTCTGATCTGTTTATGATTCTGTAGACTATTGAATGATCATATGAAATGATAGAATGAATGTCTTCCCTATATTTTTCCACGTACTGTTTGTGTACCGTACTCTAGTACAGGGAAGGGAAAATTAAAATAGATAAATGATATGCAGTGATTGAATAGACTAATTCTGTTATGTTTTTCTTGAAATTTCCCTTATCTATTATATTCTGCAATTTAAATTATCTTATGTCTAGTCTCATAAAAACATAACAACTTTCATATTATACAGACATTATAATATTTCTATAGCAATAGAAGTAAACATCTCTTATTCTACACAAAACTTAGGGTTTCATTGTAGGTTAACTATTTCCTTATAGTAGATAAATACTATACACTCTCCTATCATTTTGTTTCATACATTATAGTATTCAAACTTCACTTTATTCATTCATAAATATTTATGAAATTAAACAGCTGTAAAACAAAATACAACTAATATTACAGAACTATTGTACAGTATTGATACATTTTTAGTCTTTCAAATATTAAATAGACCTTGATACAATACTTCTTGTATTTAACAAAACAACTCTAATTTTGGACGAATGTCCCTAACAATATACATTATTAGGTTAAACATAATATCAACCATTTAAATCTTCCAAATAAAGCCCGAGTGTATGAAGGCCTTTCATTACAGTATGCAAATATTTTCATGGGTTTGAAACCCTCATCATCTCTAAAAGTACAACATATTAACACAGAAAATTTCATTGGACGAAAGGGCTTAAGGCCTTTAAACTTTCAAACAACCGTTCATTGCAGGACAAACCTAGGGTAATAAACCCAGCTCTAAACAAAACAAAATAGACATGTCACAGTAGCAAAATCAACTACTTATTGATAACATTCTTTTATATAAACAAAACTGAGTGTGAAACTACAGTTTGAGGAACCAAGCCATTCAACTCTCAACCCTTGAAACCTTATTCAATATCATAGTCACGCATAGAACCAAGGGCTCAAGGCCATAAAAAGTTGAACAAATCCATACATCGAAACGAAGTTAGTTAAACGAGACTGGGTCTCAACTTTTAGTTCGACTTCTTAAACCTATCAAAGTAATTCTTTAGCAAAAAACAAGTTCAGGGTTTGAAACTCCAACACGAGACATTTAGCCTTTGGCTCTCGACCTTTAAACGATACAAAACATTTCATAAACCAAGCATTGAAATAAAATAACATAGGTCCTGGAGCATTGCTCTCAGACATGACGCACACAAAAGTATTAAGTTGCCATTTAACCTTTTTCATTCCATCAAAACGATCGAGGGTTAAACCCTTGTTACATTGTCAACAAATAAATACACAGAGAAATGTTGTAGAGCTAACATCGAAGTAGGTCGAGGATCCCATCCTCCCCACATTTGTCTTTTGGCTCATAAAACATTACAACGATGACAACACCTTCATCCATACATCAAAACCATAGTTTCGGCTAACACCCAAACAACGACCAACAGTTGCCAAGAGTAACCTATAGGAAAACCACCGAGGCTTACCAGTTGTGTAAACAACATTTCCTGATAGCTTCAATCATAGCACCCTGTAGACGAGTTCTCCTGCCATCAAAATCATTGGATGGTTAAAATATGCATTACGAAATTTTGAAAACAAATAATAGACAACAGTAACTTTTTAGAAAACTGAGACATTACCTTCGTAGAGAAACTGTGGATTGAAACTGAGCACTCCCATGACTAGCGTGAATCCTAAGCCATTCAAACCATCAAACAAGTGCAGAAACCCTCACTTCTTGACTCGGCTCTTAACATTTAACAAGTGATAGTATTCTCCCTCAAGTCGCAGTTTCGAACCTTGGGAGGTGCTCTCAAAAACCAGAAACGAAACCCTAAAGATCCAAAGGCCTGTCGGCCTCTCTACCACATCACTCCGGAACACTGAATGCAAAATGGTTATGCCATCGAAGTGGTAATCCTGAGAGTTGTTAGGGTTAGCACCATAACCAAGGAGACCACGTGAATGCTACCACATTGGATGCCACTAGGCATTCCACTAAGGAAAGCTTTAATGCACTTTGTTAATACAACTACCACAAGCACAAAGGACCGTCAGCTTGACTATGCAACATGATGGTGGATAGATCACCTATATTTAAACATTGCAATATTAGTATAGCAAGGTCGCCAATGGGCCAAAGTCAAACATTATTATATAATCCAAAGTGTTACACCATCGTTTAATAACCAAGGTAAGACCTCGACCATAGATATGGAGGCTTAGGAACTTAGGTCTTTAGAGTCATATATTATGGTTACATACTATTAACACTAAGTTATTTTGGCATGTTGCCAATCCATACTTATATCAAATTAAAATGATACGAAGACCACTCTTTTTTCATATATAGTATATAAAATATAAAGACTATGTTAATACTATGGTTTAGTTACAATGTTAAATATGCTATAGGATCTATTTTATCAATGGTACAAACTATAGAAGAAGCGCACTTAGTAGTCAGTTTATAACTATAGATAAACTGACAAATACTCTAGCATTAACATAACCAGTACATTATGGGTTAACACATATAATGCATAGGATCAAGGATAGACTTAGAATTACATTAAGGATATTTGAACTTAGGATATGATCCTTGTACCATGGACATTTAATACTTATTGTAATTCCTTCAAGTAGGGTTTGAAATACTTAAATGTTTTTTTCGATGCTCATTTTGTAACAACGATCAAAGCAGATCTCACCCTGAAATGTTTTGCAAGCTATTCTACTTCTCTTTTTAAAACTTGGAAAGCTAACTGACGACATTTAGGACCTTCGTATTTCACTTTCGAAATACTAACTTTCTCTTACCTGTGATCTGCGAAAAGAACGTTCAAATGTTTTAACAAATAGCTAAGTAAGCCTTGGGGTGCCATAGGACCCCTTCATCATAAAAAAGAAGAACAAATAGTTAACCCATTTAAACAATAGCAAATAAATGTATAGAGCATTGACAACATTTCATAAGTAATATAGGATGTACAACTAAGGCAAGAAAACATCCAATAGCATCCTAGTGTAGACATAATTACATTTCACACACATCGTAAAACAATACATATGTATGATCGTCACAACATTTTATTTCAACATGATGAAAAACAAGCATTTAATATATTTTTGCATAGCAAGTATAGTATTTAATGCTATGTTGAAATTTTTGTAAATTTTGTGAATTTTTGGGATGTTACACGGGGCCTTCAATTTCTGGTGACTCACCTTGCTGCCAGCGTGAGTGGCAGATCGGGAGAGTATCCACTTTGAATAATTTGTTAAAAGGATGTGTTTAAAATGATATTCTTAATAAAAAATAGAATCAAACAATCCTAAGGAAGTCTAGACTCAAGAAAAAGAAAAAGTGTCCACACAGTACAAAGTCCTATGAATCCAAGCAAGCAATATACTTTTCCAAATAATCGAAGCTCAATGAAAAGTTGGATTAGAGGGCCTTCTGAAACTAGTAGTTGCTAAGGGATATCAAGCCTCAAACAATTACTAATAGCGAAGGTATGAAAAACAATTACAATAAACTTTAATCACCACGGGTGCAAGTATTGGTTCTTGACCAATCACCCTCCCAAGGAGTAAAATATTCAAATTATGTCTTGGGTACTGTAAGTGTCCCCCACTCACAATAGCCTATGTGATATCCTAGGAATAGCAACTAAGGTTACCAGTTCACACTTGACGGTCGGGCGGAACAGTTCTAAGTCTAGGACAACTCTCATGATGAGGTACTCTAGAAAAGTGATGTCACCCCGAGGACTTGTCACTTTACATAAAATTCTGTGATGAGTTCATGTCCCACTAAACAATCAAGAGGGGGGGAACCAACCTTACTTATCTATATTGACCTCACACTTGATGCATGTGTTAGATGCGCTTTCCTGACAAGCGTTTTTTTCTACTGATGGATATAAACTCTCAATAATCAATGCTAGTTTCAAAATTTTTGTAGCCCACGAGTGTTAAATCTTCAAACCTAATTCAGGGCACTAACCTATTCTTGTTGGTGATATGAAAATGAAATCTTGGTTAGTTTTAAATTAAACACCAATTTTAATGGTAGTTTGTTTAGTTTCAGGAGTGGAAGTGAAAATGGTGGTGTGTTGACTCAAAAAATATGAACCACACAATGAAATATGCTAGGCTACTATACCTTTCAATTTGATGAATGTTCTAAATTAATGAAAAGTTAGAGGTTCATGTGTGTCTTTCAAACAAGCAAAATGTTTTTGAGTAGATTTTTGATATTTAGGAATAGTTCTTCTAAAATATGGATAATGATTGATTTCAAAAATCAATGTAAACCAAACAAATATATCATTGAAAATGAATCTAATTCTATTACACGGGGGATCTTCGTTTCTCGTTTGCAGGGCCACGTGAAAGTGCAAGCAAAGAGGATATGTAGAGCCCTTTGAAAACTGAAGAATTAAATTCTCACACTTGAGATCTACTTTCTCATTCACAAGATCGCTTGAAATCCCAACTGAAGAGGATACAATATCTTGAGAAATGTATGTAAAAATTGAAATATACTCTATTACAAGTGAGATCCACTTTCTCATTCACAAAATCACTCGAAGGCCCAAGTGAAGAGGATCCAGTGGCTCGACAAGAAAATGCTTGAAAAAATCAAATCCTAAACTATTACAAATGAGATCCACTTTCTCATTCACAATATCGTTCGAAATCCCAAGTGAAGATGATACATTGGCTCAGACACATCTTATCACAAGAAAATCGAGATCTAAAGCTACAACTTTCTCTAATTGTGCATAAGCATAATGAAATATTGTAGATCCAAAACAAAATTTGACTAATTAAAGTTTGTATTTGGTTTTGGAGGGAAATTGTTTTCATAATGTCTCAAAGTGTAATGTTCATTTTTTTGTTTTTCAATGCAAATATATTTTTGAAATGTGTTCAAATGATATTTTCATATGTCATAATTGAGATCTGGTTTCATGTTTCAAATAAGCAAGTGTATGAGATTAAAAAATAAAGGGCATTAAGGTTCTTTAAACAAATGTTTATGTTTTTTCAATTTTCACTATTTGCAAACTATGAAATGAATCAAAATTCTCTAGGGATCAAACCTAATCCTATCAAATCAGAGATTTGAAAGAAACATATTACCTCAAGCATACAAATTTACAACAAATTGTAAGAAAAAATTGAAAAAATGTCAATTTAAGCCATCTTTAAAGGTTTTTGGAGGGAAATTACAAATTTAAGGATATCAAACCAAATCCTCCCAAATTTTCCAAATTAGTGGTAAATTGATCCTAAAAAGTTTTAAAATCCATAAGAAGGTTTTCAAATACAAAAATGAAGCCTCAAAGTAGCCCTAAAACAGTGAAATCTCAAAACTAGTTGACAATTCTTGCAAATTTGAATCAAGAAAGATTTAAAAATATTTAAAAATATTCCAGATATTTAGATAAAGAGGGTCCAAGTAAGGTCCAGACTCTAATCTAAGGGGGATTCCTCATCCAATCAAAAAATAAAAAATCACAAAAATCGAGACAAAAATGAAGAACGGAGCTTCAAAAGATCAAGAAACTGGACAATGCAGCCACTGAAAACATAACAGAGTGGTGTTGGGGCGGTGACGCACCTTGCACACATGTAGGGTGTGTTCGTGGCACCCTTTTTTCAAGGACATGGTGTTTCACCTAGCTATCATTTCTCTCTATGCATATACATAGTGCGTTGGCCCTGCAAATCAAGAAAGCGAGAGATTTAAGCTCTATTTTCAAGATTTTTGGTTGTTTAAGAGTTGATTAAGGTCGTTTTTTATCTTATAAGGGTCTTTAATCCTGGAAAATAGGTTATATAAGAGTTTTAAGGTGAGATTTACGCATATTGGTAAGATCGAAACACCAAAAATTAAATAAATTTTCAAATAAACCAAGAAGTGGAGTCGCTAGTCTAATAATAGCATTTAAGGTAGGGATGTGTCTACACTTAATTGACTATCTTACTATGAATTAGGTGAATTTTAATGTCAGAAATGAACAATTATCTAACATTTCCTAAGATATTTAACCATTATGAATTCAAACTAAACTTGGAGGGAAAAACTTTAAACTCATGACTGGAAGGAAGATTGAATTGTTTCATATTATGCCAAAGGATGAAATATACTTACTTACAATTTTGCTTGAGATGAATCCATCCTCCTTTGCATTTATCTATCCTTATCCATCCTTATCCATCCTTTCCTTTGATGAAGTTGATCTTTCCAACCTCAAAATCTCCCCAGCATGCCTTCTCTCACTTTCTATCCCTTACCATGCGCCAAATGCCTTTGTTTTATAGTATTGGGAAATGGGAATCCAAGTTTCACTTTCAATGTGGGATAATTCCTTTTTCTTGATTTTTGATTATTTTTACTCAAAAACCCACTTTCCATAGTATTTTCATGTTTTTTTCACAAATTCAGAATGCTCAATCACTTTTAATGCAATTTTGTGCATTTATTCTCACTATTGGCTGGTGGAGACTAGATTTGAGCCTTCAAGTGAGCAGTTCAATTACTGAACCTTGCCTCTTTAGGATGTACCTATTCCTACACTCCATCCTTACTATTATGGAATTAGTGATTAGATAAGAAAGGACTGTTCTCTTGTGTACTTGTGTTATGTCTTCATGTTTTGGGCGCATAGTAAAGATATGCTTCTACCTTTTACTTTGTTAAGGGTGTTAATTTGATTGTTAACATATATGCTAGCAGATGATATTGGAGAAGTAAACTGAGGTTCAAGAACTGTATTTAAAGGAGTCTGAGGAATGTTGTGCACATTATGAAAATTATCTAAATCTTCAAGAACTTTGTGATTTCTTACTATAGGAGATATCGAATTAGAATTTAAAATAGGAATACCTCTCCATTGAGCAGTATGAATGTTCCTCTAGTGAGTTTGAGAGTCTCGTAGGCTCCAAAATTCCTTTTATTAAGGATTGGATCTTGTATGTCTCTAACTAGGATCTAGCTTGATACAATGGAGTCTCCAGGTGAAGATTCAACCACTATGTCTATTCTGTTTCACCGCGGAGAGCTCATACTGTATTCAATTTGTAACAAGGGAAATATTTCTTTCACTTGCGTTCTCGAGTATGGTCGCCATTTTTCATGTTGGTCTCAGAGATGAACGAGGATGAACTGACTCATGCCTGGGCATGATCAAAGCTCATTTATTTATGGATACCATTCAAACATGGTGGAATGCCCAAAATAGAAAATTGAAAGATGATCTAATTGACCAATATATGATCTACATGTTTGGTAATACCTTCAATAAAAGAGGTGTCACCTCGGTAGTTGGCTTGAATTTTAAATATGTGAGGGGCCAGTATAGGGTTAATTTTCAAAATAACCTTAAGTATGAGCGTCCTCCAATGATTCTAGATAAGGATTGGAAGTCCCTCATAGATGATGCAAAGGAGAAGGAGCTAAGAAAACAAGGAAAGAATCCACATGGTTCAGGAAGGTATGGTGCATATGTTATTTTCAATGAAATATGTTGTTTTTTTAGTTTTAAATAAAAATTGTGGTATCTAACATATTTCAAATCATAGGCTCCACGACACCTTTAAAGCAACAAAGGCGAGATTGGAAAAACACGGCCGACACAAAATAGGCCAAGGTGGATATCAAAAACCAAAAGCACGAATTTTAAGAGTCAATTGATTAATTGTAACCAAATTTATTTAACTGTAGCGAACAAATAAATGATTTATTACAAGCAAATTTCATGATGTTATGAATTGCACAGAAATACATTCCAATGAGCTACCACCAAAGAAGACCTAGAGCTCGGTTTCAAGTATGGTTTTCAAGGTGTGGTGGAATATCGAAAAAGCTTGGGGCAGAACCCACTTTCCCCATCAATGCAAACATAGGTAAATAACATCAATAAGGAAAACTTTGTAATATACTTGTAAAATCTATTCATGATTAATTATATATCACTAATAAATAAATTTGTTTGTTTGTTTTAAGCATGAGAGACACAAAAGAAGTGAGGGTAGTGGTACTGAACAAGTACCAGATGACAATGGGTAGCTACCTCATGATGGTGGCCATCATCCTAGCCATTCAGGTATGTATGTTGTAAAATTAGAAGAATTTACTATGATTATAAATATTGAATTGCTGATGTGCACTTATAAATTTGCTTTTTCAATGGAAGAGCATGCTTTTGATGAAGCTCAACTAGAAGAGGAACAAATGGCACAACCAATTAATAGTCCAATTGTCTCAGCTATTCCAACAGGTTAACAAAATTGTAATGATATTGGAAATAATGAAATACTTATATCAATAATAACTAAGCATATCTATATAACTGATTTTATTATTGCAGTTGATGCCCCTTTGCAGCGACCTCCATGGAATTATCATCGAAGTACCATACATACTGTATGTGAGAGCATGCAAACTGAATCAACACAAGGAGAGGACACATCAAATACATTGTCGGATGTAAATAATGATGCCCCAATCATGATTTTTTTGGTCAACAAAATACCAAAATAGAGAAATAAGTGATTGTATAAATTTAAGACTTGTATTTTTTATGACAATCTTTATTAATATAAAGTTTTTGTTTGAACAATTCTTGTTATGTGCCACTTTCCTTCTTATGCATGAATGTTAATTATATATATGATTTGTATGTTCAAAAGAAAAATTGCACACAATACATTCAATTATTTTCATGCGCAATGGATTTCAAAGAAATTAAAGTACATGGTATAACCAACGATCTTAAGGTTCACCTCATTGTTTATCTAGATATCTCAATGTTAGTGGATATATGGTTACATGATCACCCATCTTTCAAGATCACACATTTTTCATCACACTCTACAATGTCACACTAGATAGATTGGGTATGGGGAATTGAGAGTGATGTGAGGGGGGTGGGGCGCCCATATGCACTTCCACCTTCATGTGGTTGGTGCTGCTCAATAGAGAATAACTTGTTCTCGAAACAAAGAGGAGATCAATAAGGTATTCCACTTTAGTCTTATATAGTCTTGTACATGTTTGAATGCTTCTTTATTTGCTTAATTATTATTTAGTCATAAACTATTTTAATCTTTAATGATTTATGCAGGTCTTGGCGATGGAAATGCAACTCGTGGTGGATGCATATTAAATCATCACCAAAAGAGGGTATGTTAGTTTATTTATTCAGTTGTTTATTCTATAGTTTATTTATTTAGTATTTTATTTATTTAGAGAATGCATATCTTCATCCCTACTTGATCCACTTCAAACAATATGCTTTCACATGAGAGACAATCACCACCACTTAACTATTGAACCAAGACATCATACAAAATTGTACATAATATTGACATTATTTTTTTTTATCTACTTCATTGCATGCTTATTTACCTTAGTAGTTCAATCAAATGATAAAATTTGTGGGGTTTCTTAAAAAATTTATGTCACAAGTTTCATTTCATAGCACTTCAAGGTAAAAAGTTAAAATCAATAACATCTTTAAGGGTTCTATCTTTGATTTGAAGTAGAAGTTGAAGGATACATTTGAAATGATTGACCTAGGTATTTTCCATTTCATTTTCAGCATCCAAGCGTTATATATCAATGATGGTATCTTCATTTATCAACCTAGATATGCATTTGAATTGTTAAATGATTTATTGGTTAATTCTAAACCTTGTCAAAAACCGTTTTTGCAAGGTGTTAAAATGAATGAGTGTCATTCTCCAAAAGTTGATGTTACTTTATACATGCAACTTGTGGGGAGTTTGATTCCTTTAATTCATTTTGGTCACAATTAGTATGGTTTCTAACTTCATGCAAGACCATAGGGAATTAAGCGATTTGAAAACAATCAAGAGCATTGTTCATTTTGAGAAGGGAACATCTCAATTGGGAATTGAGATTATGCCAACCAATATTTACAGTAGATCAAGTATATTGAATCAAATTGGGCTGGTTATATTGATGACTATAAACTGACTTATGGTTATGCATTTAGCCTTGGGTTAGGATCAATTGTGTGGTAATGTAAGAAGCAACAAGTTATTTCTTTATCAACCATATATGTAGAATAAAAGGTTGGAATGAATGCAACAACATAAAATCATAAGGAGTGGGGTGGTTTAGGTTTTGGGTTTTTTTTTTAAATTTGATCCATTTAAACATTTTTTTAGTATAGTTTTCATTGTTTCCATTGTTTTCTCTAGTTACGCAAAGGGCTTGTAGTTGGGGTAGGAATTCTCACATATTATGATTTGAAAATTATCAAATGTCTAGTTGTTCGAATGTTAGTCTAGTCATGATGATCAATGGGATTGACATGGTCTAGAATTGTTGTTGTTTTCAAGTTCAGAATTGTAAGCTAGTGATAAGTACATGATATAGGTATTCCATACACTCCATTATGCCATACATAAGCAAAGAAATGACCACAAAAGGATTCCTTTTTGTAGGGAAGAATGCAATTTTATTTTTAATTAAACAAAGTGATTTAGTAATTATCTTTTTTGTGTTTTAGCATATTTTGTTTACTAATCATGTGAATAAAGCTATGTGTGGACAAAGCGCAGGTAAATAGGAAGGATGGCGATACTCGAGCTCCAGATTAAGGATCACAAGAGACATGATGCTCCTGTTTATCCTAATTTGTAGGAAAGGATCCCCTTAATTGGGGTCATGATTTCCAATGTTGAACTAGGGTAGAAGCTTGTAATAAATAGAGGCACCTGAGTAGCAGGGGGGCTAACTCATAATTTTGAAAATAATTATTGGTATTTCAGTTGTGATAGTCAGTTTACAATTTATACGGCTGTGATGGATCTTATGAATTCTTAATGAAGGATCAACGTTATTTCCAACTTGTGAGTTTATAAGTTTCATTCTTCTCCTATGATGCGCATTGGGGAGGGCCCCCTCAGTGCGTAGCTCAGGATTTCTATGTTTTTATTTCTATATTTTTATGCATTATGCGGTTCATTTCGAATATATGTATGCATGGATTAGTTTTAACCTTATTTGATATTATATTTCAATTCCCCGTATAAGCGTATTTATTCTGTAGTTCTATAATATTGCATCTGTAGTCCTGCAGCTACCATCCACGACTGCAATTTCTAGATTTACATTTCCATTTTTTATATGGTTTTCTTAGACTAGATCAGATTTATATTCCTGAATGATGATTTCCTGTTTCCAATTAATGAGATCTTTGGTTCCATTAGGTCAAATTCATGTGCTTTAGAAAATATTTACTTTGGATTTCATAAACTAGGCTAAACATTGTTTTGGATTTCATAAACTAGATAAATGCTTTGATAGAATAAATTCATGATTTCTTAGATTAAGTAAATGCTTTTATAGAATAACCTCATGCTTTCTTATATTAAGTAAATTATTTTATAGAATAACTTCCTTCTTTCTTATATTAAGTAAATGATTTTATAGAATAACTTCTTGCTTTCTTAGATTAAGTGAATGCTTTCAAAGAATAACTTCCTACTTTCATTTTTCCTTTTGATTGTGATAAACCTTATGTTATTTCATTCTTTTTAGAAAAATCCTCATTATTCCTTAGGACACATTGAACACCCAATGATAAATATTCTCTTAACATAGTGCACATATATTGCTTAGTACCTTCAAATTTTGTACATTCCCTGGTCGATATTTAAAGTGAGCTTCCTGAGCGAATACCTGTAAAAAGGTATACATTTCCAAAGGCCACCACATTTTGGTGCCATTTTTGGGGAGGTTCTTAAAATATAGGAGACATCTTGAAAAAAAAAACTTTCGAAAATCTAAAAATGCCATGAATTCCTCGGCGAAGGAGGGATGGATTTGGATGTTTTCTACCTAACTTCCCTATGAGCAATAACAATTATGAAAACCTTCAATTTGAATTTCTCAATACTGACAAAGAAGCTGATCCCAACTATAACAAAGACCTTGATAACTTCTTTGCTAGCTCTAGTTCAAACACTACCATGGAATATGACGAAGAAGAACACATGGAATTGTTTACCTTCCCCATAAGTGTACCCCTTAGGGATGTTAGAATGAAAAATATCAATCCTGCTAATATCCCAAACTTCCATGGTTTAACTTCAGCAGACCCAGACACGTTCTTTTTTGAATTTGAATTAATCTCAAGATCCTTTGGTTACACAACAGATGCAAAAAAATTAAGAATTTTTCCCTCCACACTAAAATAAATATCGCTTAGATGGTTTATGAGCCTAGAAGGAAATAGTATTTTCTCTTGGGATCAAATGAAACCAGACTTTTTGGAAAAATATAGAGATTACTGTAAATCCAAAGACAACATGGATGAGATTTTCAGGATGCAACAGGGAGAAAAAGAATCATTGGAACATTACGCAAAGCGGTTCCAGCTCAGCTATAAGAAGGCTATTCATTGTAACTTGGATCAAGAATCACTAAAACTTGTAATTCTAAGGGGAATCAAGAAGGAATACCTAGAAATATTGAATTTATTAAGATATGGGGATATCCTTCAGAAAACCTATGAACAAATTCTGCAAATATTTAAAAATTATTCCACATCCAGAAAAAGGAAAAAATGGAACACGAGATATACACCCAGTAGCAGGGGGGTCATCCTTTTCAAGCCCAAGCCTCACAAAATCCAATTTGGGGAATCTCATGGATGATACGAGGACATATATCCTTCAATCACTAGCTATGCAATTAGATTCACTCTAACTAAAAAGGAAACAAGATGATATGGACCAGGAACTACCGGTATTCTTCTCAAGATGTATACAAAAACATGAAAAAGGAAAATGCCAATTAAATACAATAGAATTTGGCTGGATCTGTACTAACGATCATACCACAGATAAATTCCCTTTACTTCCATCATGCAAAGAAACCATACAAGATCCTACCTGAGATAATTCTATATAAAAACTTTGCTTTGTTAATCAACAAAGAAATAATTTTGCTAGGTCCTTTGAACCCAATAATCAGGCCTATTTTAATCAAGGGAACCCTCAACAGAATTGGAATCCTTCAGCACATATTCCATGGCCTCCATAAGCAGGGCCAAGCCAATGGTAGCAAAATCAAACTCCTTACCAACAACCATACTTCACCCAGCCTTACCCACCATATCCCCCACCTTTTTCACAACCACAAATGAACTATGGGAATCCATATCCATCTTCCAAAAATTGGAGAGCACCACTGCAAGAACCACTAATAATGCCTCCACCACAAAACCAACAGCCACCTAGACTGCCTACAATCCCTACTCAACATGTAACAAATCCAAATAACAATAGGACATGACAACAACCATACAACAACGAAGCAATGCAGTTTCTAGCGTATGTCGTAGACATACTGGATTTGAATGAGATCAATGTGAGATATGGAAAAACACTACAGGGTCCCCATTATCAAAACAGTCAAGAATCCACATATTCTGAGCAAACCACATCTCAAGAACATCAACATCCAGAATTCATATGCTCCCAGGAAGAAGAGGATCAACCCTGAATACCAGAAATTAATCCTCCTAATCCTCCATTTCCCGAGAAGCTAAAACAAAACAACAAAGAAGAAGTAGAAAACACCATACTTAATGAATTGAAACATTTAAATATTCAAATTCCACTCTTACAAGAAATTAGAGATGTTCCAATCTGTAGCAAATTCATAAAGGAAAAATGCGTGAATAAACCTGGGTGGAAGAAACGGGATCCCCCAACCATAAATGTGATAGGCCAACTAGCAGACCTCATGTTGGGGATTTCTGTCAACCCAAAGTACCTCGATCCAGGAATCCCTCTTGTCAATCTAATCATAAACAAAAAGCTTATTTCAAGCAGTTTAATTGATCTAGGAGCTGCAATAAACGTTATGACAAAAGACACTTTGCTAGCCCTAGGTATCCAACCGTTTCTAAGACTGACAAGCATGGTGTTACAAGTAGCTGACACATCCACTGTCAGGCCGGAAGGTATCCTCGAAAATGTAATCATTAACATTGAATCTTGGGAATAGCGAGTAGACTTCATAGTCATAGAATTCAAAAGAAATCTTAGTGGGTTCCCACTCATCCTAGGGAGGCCATGGCTGGAAACAATAAATTCCTATATAGGCTTTCGATCTGAGGATATGACAATTACCAGTGGACAATCTAGAAATAAAATCACAATATACCCACCAACAAAATGAACTACATATGTAGGAAACCAGAATTGGATGGATGATTATGATGACATGGATGACCAAAATATGCGACCTGTCCTCTGCATAAAAACTTCTCAACCCTAAAAGATAAGGATGAAGATGCTTATTTATCTAATTTTATTCAAAATATTTATCCTAATCATGATATGATTGAAGAAATTTTTGCAACAGGGAAACAACAAGAAGTGCTACACTCTCCTATCAACACAGACATAATGTGGAAGCAAGTATTATCTGTTGAAGAACAACTCCCAAAGGTAAAAATCGTGGAAATCTTGCCTAGGAAGACAGTTAATATTAATGCACATCTGGAGCTAGAACAAGTCGAACATAAATTAATAAAAGTGCTCTCAGAAAACAGCAGGGATTTTGCGTGGACCTACACTGATATGAAGGGGATACCCCGATATATTTGCAAACACTATATTTACATCAAGGAGGGTGTTGTCCTGATAAGACAACCCCAAAGACAAATTAATCTAGCGTTAAAAGATATAGTTAAATAAGAATTGACAAATTTACGGGATGCAGGATTCATTTACCCGATCTCAGACAGTGAGTGGGTCTCACCCTTAGTGATAATTCTGAAGAAAGGAGGAAAGTGGAGAATCTATGTATATTATAGGGAGATTAACAAGGAAACCAAAAGAGATCACTTCTCTCTACCATTCATTGATTAGGTGTTCGATACATTGGCTGGAAACAAGTTTTTTTCATTCTTGGATGGATTCAATGGCTATAACCAAATCCAAATCCACCTAGATGACCAAGATAAAACAACATTTACCTTCCCATGGGGCACATATGCATACAAAGTACTACCCTTTGGACTATGTAATGCTTTGACAACCTTTCAAAGGGCTATATTGAGTATATTGTTTGATTTTATCAATGACCAGATGGAAGTCTACATGGACGACTTCACACCGTGTGGGAAAAATTTTAATCAAGCATTACAACATTTAGAATTGGTCGTAAAAAAATGCATCAAAATGAGTCTATGCCTCAGCAATGATAAATGTCGAATGCTAATGCAAGAAGGGATAGTTCTAGGTCATCACATATCCCAAATAGGAATTGAGATAGATCAAGATAAAGTCACTGTTATTAAAACATTACCCCCACCTAGAAAATAGAGGGATACAAGGAATACTCTTTAAAAAAGGGTCAGGCCAAATATTAAGAAGATGCATCTGAGAAGATGAGGTCCATGACATACTCCACGCTTCTCACAATGAACCTTATGGAGGCCATTATGCAGCAAAAAAATAGCTTATAAAATACTGCAGAATGGATACTACAGGCCAACACTACACAAAGACTCCCAAGAATATGTTTCACATTGCGATGACTATCAAAGAATGGAAAACCAACACAAAGAGAAGAGAGCCACTACACCCACAGGTTTCATTGGAACCATTTGAAAAGTGGGGATTTGACTTTGTCGGTCCATTTAATCCACCTTCAAATTAGAAGAACTACATTTCAGTTTGTACGAACTATATATTACTGAGTGGGCTGAAGTTGCATCACTCACAGCAGCTAATGAAACAAATTTAGCAAAGTTCTTCACAGAACAAATCTTCTATCAGTTTGGAGTTCCCAAAGAATTAGTTTCTGACCAAGGGAAAAAGTTTAAATCAAACCTCATTAACGAACTATTAAGAAGGAACAAAATAAAGCATTGACGATCCTTATCCTACCACCCACAAGCCAATGGGAAAGCTGAGGTTACAAATAGGGAACTTGAAAGGATTCTAACAAAGACAGTTCAATTGCATAAAAGGGATTGGGAAGATAGGTTAAAGGAATCAATTTGGGCTTATAACACAACTTGGAAAACAACAACGGGTTTTACCCCCTATCATGCTGGTATATGGAAAAAAAGTAATGCTCCCTATTGAATTTGAGATCAAGACATTAAGAATAGCATCCCATTTAAACATGCAACTTTCAACAATCTAGGAAGAGCACATGCTCCAATTAAACAAGCTAGATGAGCACCACCAACAAGCTCTAGCCCACACTGAAATCATTCATCAACAGAGGAAGCAATGGCACGACAAGAATATAAAAGAAAATAAGTTCACAGAAGGGGATTGGGAATTGTTATATGATTCTAGATTTTAGAAATTACAATGAAAACTTAAAATGCGATGGCTGGGGCCATACATCATTGATACAATCTACAGCAATGGAGCCGTCATAATCAAAACCATAGACGAGACCGAATTTCCAATGTTGGTAAATGGACACAGGCTCAAATTGTACAAGAAACTGTAGTCCAAGGAGGAATTCACTCAAACTCTTTATCATAAATATCTGGTGCTAATAGAGGACATACACATCCTCCACTTAAACTATAAAAAAATTTGAAAAAATGAAAAAAGAGAAAAAATATCATGAAAAAAAACATGATGATGAAAAAAAATGAAAAATATATCATGAAAAAAGAAATGAAAAAAGATTAAACGAAAGGAAATTATGAAAAAATTGAAATATGAAAAATAAACAAATCGAAAACAATTTTTTTTCTAAACTAAGAAAGTATCAAGCGAGCCAACAAATAAACCAAAACAACAAAGGATATCAAGTGAGCAAGCAAATCAACTGAAGCAATAGAAACCTTCAAGCGAGCCAACAAATCAACTAAAGCAACACAAGCTATCAATCAAGCCAACAAATCAACTAAAGAAACAGAAGCTGTCAAGCGAGCCAAAAAATCAATTGAAGAAACATAAGCTATCAAGTGAGCCAACAAATCAACTAAAGCAACATAAAGTATCAAGCTAGCCAACAAATGATATCAAACGAACCAGAGCAACGGAAAAGACCCAACAACACAACTACGGAACTGACATTAAAAACTACAGACAAATACCAAATCAAATACGGAACTCAAACGTTATTGCAAAAATCTCCACGTCAGCAACAAAGGTATGCTATGCAAAAATAGGTAATCTTTGAATCCTTTGTTTCAATTTTCGGTCAAATCAATTTCTCCCTACAAAAGGAATAATTCAGAGCTGAGGACAACTCTCTTTAGATAGAATGGTGGCACATGGTTCAGAGTAACCACACCAGGTAATGATTGCTGATCCAAATGAAGAAATGACGATCTCCATATCACACCACGTCCTTTCATATCAAACAAAAACATGTCATGGAATGATGAAAGGATAAGGCAAAATTGGAAAGAAAAAATTGGGGAATAAGATGAAAGTAGGATAGGGATAAGTAATCAATATCAGACAACATATATGAATCTTTTAGGCCTCGAGCAGTGTAAACACAACAAGAAGAATTCAAAACTCATATTAGAAAGCCGACTTTTGACCTAGAAGAAGCAAGTAAGTCATCCGGGCCACCCACAGGGGCTTCACTAGAAGGCAATATAATATCACCTTTATTCATATTGCGGTATTAAATAATCATGAAAACCTAAAATTTATATTGCTTATATATTAAGGGGAAAAGGGGTTTTTTTTATTTAATGTAACAATACAAAAATTCTTTGGGGTCTTTTTTATATGGGCGGGATGACAAATATCTGCCGAAAGGAGATGGCGGGATCACGGACGGATGAGAAATCGGGTTGAGGAAAATCTCGGGCTTACCAATATGCAGGGAAATCGCGTCTTGAGGCATGTTTGAGGCCAGGGGTTTCATGGTGATGAGGGTTTCCAGTCGATTATAGTCGAGAGACAGTGGTCATTGACAACCAGTTGTTACCAATAGCACTCATCCAGTTGTTACCAATAGCCTTGGGAGGCTCTAAGCCTCCAAGGCCTATTATAGGCCCTCGATAGGCCTTGGGGGATTGAATACTTAACCAATCATGCCTATTACAGGCCTTGGGAGGTTTATTCAACCTCCTAGAGGTTTTTACAGGCCCTGGGGGCTTGGATACCTAGCCCACAATATAAATGTTGTACTATGTGCATTGGCTCTAGTGACATACAAGAAGTGATCTCCTATCTCTTCATTAGACCATTAGATGTTGCAAATCATAATGATATGTGGTTGAGTAATTGCATTGTGGGTGAAGTAATGTGCATCCATAATATAAATCGAAAGAAGCAAGGTGCATTGTAGAATGCATGTGGGGTCATAAGAGGGAAATCATATCAATATACTAGGTAGAAATCTAAAGGGGTATAAAAAATGTTAATGAAAAAATCGATACATACAATATCTAGTGAAAATAGGGGTTTTTTTAAATTGGGAAGGCATATTGGGAGGGGTTAAAAAAAATGATTTTGGAAGGTATTTTCCAATATTTAGTGAAATTATGGGTATTGTTTCATATGCCATGAACGAACATGCTATGCATTCGCTTAAGTGAGGAAACAATTGCAACATACACGGGCATGCCCAAGGTGTTACATTGGGGGAAAGACGACAGGGAAGCCAATATTAGAGAAAAATGACTTTCTTTGCAGAAGGTGAGCGCTATGACGAAGACAAGAACAATGTCAAAAGGGAAACCATGCCAAATCCGTGGGATGAGGTAGCTTTTGTCATCCTTAAATACACCTGCACAGGGAGAATCAACTATATATGTACCTTCCATTTCAGGATACTTGACCTCCTGAGGAACAGGGGGCATATAAAACTCAACAACAATATTAGCATATTTTTCTACCTATTACAATCCATTTGGGAGATGAGCAGGTAGGTAACATAGGGGAATGGGGATGCTTTATCTCATCACGGGTTAATCAAACTTATCATATGTGAGGAATTGAAATCCCAGGTTCCTGAACTCTCCTGGGAAGATTTCATCCATATAAGTGCTAAGGATGTCTAGAGAGTGAACAGAACCCCAATTGTGGGTGCAACCCCTATCTCAGAGATGAAAGGAGAAAAGGAATCCACTCAATCATGGGTCAAAAGGAAAATTGACATAGACATCGACAACAATGAGGTTGTAGCTGAAACCTTGGTAAAGATAAAGCATTCCAAAGATGCCTCCCATGAGAAACCTATAGGGTCATTTTATTGAAACACATGGATTTACATGACAAAGCATAAGGCTGAGGAAGGAAGCAAAATCCGAGGAGGAGAAGGAAAAGAAAAATAAAGAAGAAGAGGAGGACGAAGCAAGCCTGATACCCCAAGACTAGTTAGACTCTAAGGATGACGGGGAATAGCAAGGAGACCCTTTTACACCAGTTGGAGGAGACACACCACTCCAGGACCTTGCAACAACCAATGAAGAAATGCAAACTAAAGAGGATGATTGGTTGTTTGAGGAACTATCTAAATTAGCAAGAGTTAGAGAAGAGCTGGCGGCCATGAAGATTGAGGTACAAATCCATAAATCCCAAGATGCGTCATCAAATACACCCCCATTCATGCATGAGAAAAATAATATTTTGAAGATGCAACACGATGGCCAATTAAAGAAAATGGAGCAACAAAACCAGGTGTTGCAAGAAAAATTGAGCAAAACCCAGGAAATGTTGGTACAAAAGGACCAATAGATCTTACATTTAGAAACCACTCTTGTCACTACTTCCAAATTATATGAAGATTTCATCGGGTCTAGACCTCCATCCTAGATTTATGCAGTATATCTTAAGGAGAAATGGTGTTGTTTTCAGTTACAAAGACTAAAACATCACTTACCCATGGAAATAACCACCCCAAAGCAGTTTGCAAATGCTTCTCTGGAGAGAACAAAACTTGATAAGGATCAACTATGTGAGTTCTTTCTTCACAACCTAGTCATACTCAATTCACCAAATTGGTCACCAAATCCTTATATGAGTGATTTCCAGCTCAGAGCATTGTGTTCATGGATGAACCACGAGATAGAGAGGTCACAAGCCGCTCACCTATACCAAATAGAGGAATGGGAGAACGCACTTTGGATAAGAGTAGAATCGATGCACCCAAAGAAAGTGGTCTAGGATCATCATGCCATAACCTCAGATGAGGACTTGATCCCCATCCTCCTCGAGAAACAACAAGAATCCATTGAGCATTTCGACAAGACCACACAGGGAACACTCGGCTAATTGAGGTCATATGTGTTCAATGGAAAAAAGTTTTAGGAGACCTGAAGAAGTGTGAACCTCATTCACTCCTCAGAATGGAAGTCGTGCTGAGCAGGGAAACAATGTATAGGGAATCCTTGATGAAGAACAAACTCATATGGATTGGGATGAAGCTGAGCCCACCATTCTTCCTTCCCATGATAATTAAATATGACATCGATGAGGACAAAGAAAGAAAGGTTTGGGCCAAAGAAGAGTAGAGTTAGGGATATCACCGACATGCAGGAGCTCCTAGAGTTGTTTCCTTGGACATCAAAGAAGCCATTGTACAACATGATGGGTCACCCAAGGATGGGTAACATCTTCAAGTTCGAGGGAGATGATAAGTCCATGATATAGGTATTCCATACACTCCATTATGCCATACATAAGCAAAGAAACAATTAGAAAAGCATTGTTTTCTATAGAGAAGAATGTAATTTGATTGTTAATTAAACAAATTGATTTAGTAATTATTTTTGTGTGTTTTAGCATCTTTTATATACTAATCATGTGAATAAAGCTATGTGTGGACAAAGCATAGGTGAATAGGAACGATGGCGATACTCGAGCTCCATATTAAATATCACAAGACACACGATGCTCCTGTTTCTCCTAATTAGTAGGAAAGGAACCCCTTAATTGGGGTCGTGATTTCCAATGTTGAACTAGGGTAGAAGCTTGTAATAAATAGAGGCACCTGAGTAGCAGGGGGGATAACTCATATTTTTTAAAACAATTCTCGGTATTTCAATTCTGATAGTTAGTTTACAATTTCTAGGACTGTGATGGATCTTAAGAATTCTTAATGAAGGATCAACGTTATTTCCAACTCAAGTGAGTTTATAAGTTTCATTCTTCTCTTTTAATGCGCATTGGGGAGGTCCCCTTCATTGCGTATTTCAGGAGTTCCGTGTTTTCCTTTATATATTTTTATGCATTCTGATGTTCATTTCGAATATATGTATGCATGGATTAGTTTTAACACTTGTTTGATATCATATTTCAATTATGCATATAAGTGTCTTTCTTTTGTACTTCTATAACACTTCGTCTGTAGTTCTGATACACTGCGTCTTTAGTCTTGTAGCTACCCTCCGCGACTGCAATTTCTAGATTTACATTTCCACTTTTTATATGGCGTTCTTAAACTAGATCAGATTTATACTCCTGAATGATGATTTCATGTTTCCAATTAAAGAGATCTCTGGTTCCATTAGGTCAGATTCATGTGCTTTAGAAAATATTTACTTTGGCTTTCATAAACTAGGCTAAACATTGCTTCAGATTTCATAAACTAGAGAAATGCTTTGATAGAATAACTTCTTTCTTAGATTAAGTAAATGCTTTTATAGGTAACCTCCTACTTTCTTAGATTAAGTAAATTCTTTTATAGAATAACTTCCTGCTTTCTTAGATTAAGTAAATGCTTTTATAGAATAACTTCCTGCTTTCTTAGATTAAGTAAATGCTTTTTTTGAATAACTTCCTTCTTCTTTAGATTAAGTGAATGCTTTCATAGAATAACTTCCTTCTTTCATTTTTTCTTTTGATTGTGATAAACCTTCAGTTATTTCATTCTCGTTATAAAAACTCCTCACTATTCCTTAGGACACATTGAACACCCAACAATAAAGATTCTCTCAACATAGTGCCCATATAGTGATTAGTACTTCCAAAGTTTGTACGTTCCCTGGTCAATATTTAAAGTGAGCTTCTTAAAAAAATACATGTAAAAAGGTAGACATTTCTGAAGGCCATTAGCTAGCATGGATTTTAAACCTTTAGTAAGCCTAGTTGTGGCCTAATTAGAGTCTAATATCTTAGACTAATTAGAAATATTTATGGGTATCATTGTAGGTTGAGATTTGTGTTGATATAATTTATTATGGGATGATTAGACATCTCTATTTACCTATTATTTGGTTTGATGTGCCACAATTTCATCACCAAGTAAACTATTAAGTCCCGTGCCAATTTCTCTATGCATGTGCCCTCAAGTGCTTTCAAATGTTTTAATCTGCTATGGAATTGTAAGCCACCCTTCATTGAGATGAATCCATTGTACTGTGGACCCTTTGACAAGATCCCTTTCTTCAAAATCCTTATAGCCGACCATCTACACCATCCCCTCTCTCTCTCTCTCTCTCTCTCTACACACACACCTTTGAAATTATATATATCATATGTCTAGGCTAGAAATTATATATTATTTATAGTAGTAATATACCCTATGTATATTACAACTAAAATATGGTAGTAAATTGTATTCATTGCACCTTTGTACAACTAGGTATTGGGCATGTTAGTTCAATTGCTTGCAAATTTTCTTCTAGGGAAGTTGAGTGTGTGAAGTCCAATATTAAAGAATATATTTTCTAGTTGCTTTAGATTCCCTAACGATTTTAGAGATGTGAAAACCATAAAAAATATTCAACTCTTTAAATTGTACATTTCCTTGCGATGTGATTTTTTTTGTTTAGGAATCTAATCTTTGAAAATCCATGGTTGTGCTAGAATCTACATTACTTCTCATTTAGGAAGCCTTTGAAAAGCTCAATCTGATATTAACACCAGTATGATGGTACATGATTTTAAGATACATATCTTCAATTGTAAGGAGCTATGATTTTCTCATAACAACAAAATTATCAAAGAGGCACATATAGTTTCTAACTTGTTGATAAATCCAATGTGCTAATCTCTTTACAATCTTCAATGTTGACCTCCATCCACTTCTCCTCTAGTGATAGAATACCTTTCAACCTTGCGATTTTGATCCATCTCATATTATTATGGCCAAATCCTTTTCTTCTTCAAACAATACCTAAGAGTAGACATTTCATGTCTCTTTCAATCATGTCATGGCTAATTTGAAGGTTGTTTTTTATTTTGATAGGAAGAATTGTAAATATGCCATTTTCCCATGAAATTTCTTAAATTGTCTAAGAGGTAATGACCATCCAAAATATGTTGTGAAATACTAATATAGGAGTGCCTGAATCCTCCTTATGGATTGATTTACCAAAGTAGAGACAAATCCATTGTATTCACATTCTTCATGGGTTTGTAAGTTCAAGGTAAAAAAAGAAAAGAAAAGAAGAACTAAGTGGATCAACAAAGATTTAATTTGATTTAGATTTAATGGAGAATATAACAATGTCTAAAAGGAAACAAGAAGTTGAAGTGTACAAACATTACCACAATGAGGAGGAAAAGCAAAGTACATAATGAAAATGTAAAATTCATGTAGATTGTACCAAATGTGCCAAACAACCATAAATGATTAGATGAAATTTGTGTACTTTCATATAAAAGGGGAAATATGCATGTGATGAGAACATTGAGAAGGTTGATTAAAATTTGGTGGTAGGTAGATGTCGAAGCTAAGGTTGGAGGATTTTAAGGGCAAGGATGCGGAAATGTTGATTATGGAAGGTCGATACATTGTTTTACTTGTTAGATATTAACCCAAGAACTTAATGCAAGGAGAACATGGAGAAAATATGATGCATAAAGGAATGATCAACGTGTTAGAGATGATTTCCAAAAGAACATAGGTGATTGAGAACATATTTAGAATTAAATGCTAATTAGGTGGAAACTAATGTACAGCCATTATTGATTCTGGAAACATAGAAAATATGCTTGTAGTGAAGATGATAGAAAAAATGAGATCATCTTAGTATGTCATTGCTTAGTATTTATTTGGAATTAGCTATATTAATAGACATAATGTAGAGCTCTGCTAGGCTTTTTTTGTTTTTTAAATTCTTCAGATATTGTCGATATATCGACATCATTTCATCATTAATGTTACAAATTTATGTTGCTAGTTCAACATTGTCATCACAAAATTTTGGCTTAGTGTCGTTGTATCGATGCTTATTCATAACTAAGTGTCATAGTTATTTGTTGCTAGTACAACATTGTAATCATAGAACTATAATTTTTCATTGGTCATCTCATTGCAAGATCAACGCTCGTCCATTGGAAAATCGATGTTAGTTCATTGCAACATTGAAATTATCCCTTCTGGGAAGTTCATGTGGGTCAAATGTAACTGTCTCTCTATCGATGCTTTTACGTCATAGATTTCATGCCATTTCATTGCAACATCAAACTGTTTGCATTGGTCGCTTTAGAATGATTCATGGCAATATTGATGATTGAGCATGGAAACATCAATTCCCATTGGAAATAATAAGAAACAAAAAGAACTAGAAATAGACCACATGGAATATCTTGATTAGTTGGTATTGCAACGGTTTTTTGTCAATGTCACAATAATGATGAAAATTTATGTTTTCTTTCATCGCAATTGAAACACAAGACCATCGAAAAAGAAACGCATGGGCATCAAAAAATCAGTCACAAGTTCTAGTGTTGGTGGGGGGACCTCATCTATTCTATATTTTTTAAATTGTTCAAGGTTTTTCAATTACATATTTGGGATATTTATTTTGTTCCTTATAGGTCCTCAGAAAATTCCTTAGGATTTTACCTAGTATTTTCAGTCTATTAAAGAACTTCAAATTTGTTATTGGTTTGAACATCATTTATCAATGACAAGTTGGTGGGATTTTCCCTTATTTGTTCATTTCTACCACCTAAATGAATCTTTCTTCACTTTAGGTTTGCTTGAGATGGGTCTTTTGTTAAGGGTATGGTCCCAAAGAAAATGCATATGTTTGTGAAACTTGCAACATTTAAAAAGTATATGATCATAGTCCAAATATTGGATCTAGTTATAGTCACAATAGTTTAGGCATATTGAATCTGGTAATGTCCTCAAGATATTCACATAAAGGAATAATTATAGGTATGAGGTATAATGTCCCTACATGGTTACTTTTGATGCTTTCAAAAAAGTTCCCAAGGTTTTTCCTATTCTAACAAGGGTTCCTTGTCCCAATACTCCTACGGTAAGAAGTGGAGTTTGATCTAGAGTGAAACACCCAAGAATTCCTCTTTTTTAAGCCTAAAGTTATTAGTCCAAAAGAAAATGTATGACCAATATATGCAAAAGAAATATTTCCCATTCTCAATTATCCTATCTTTCTCCTCTAGACTTCTGAAAACGGATATGAAATAGCCCTTATATCCCAACTTTAAGTCCACTTATGCTTTTGGCTTCCATTATGATTTGATCCATAAACTCATGGATTTTTCATAGGGCCAAATTCCCATGAACTTTCTTATGACCAAGTGGTATTGCATATACTATATGTTAGCACCCAATTTGTACCTTAAGGTTGCAGAAAGGCTAAGCTGGGGTAACCACAAAACCACTTCAGGAAAGGTAAGTTGGCTTCTTCCTCCCCAGAGAGGGATCTCTCACAGAAATTTAAACAAGGCCAGATACATATGAATGAATGTTGTAAATAAAATGTTACTTGGTTGAAAAGCAAAGTGGACAACTCATTGGGCAGTGGAGTCAAAACATACAAATATGATTAAATATGACAATGCTTTACAAAGAAAACTACTCGTAGGCAGGATAGCCACCCACTCACAGTCAAAGAGCTTTTTTTTGGTGGTTGAAGAAGAAGATGTGAACAGTCCATCAATATACAGCATATGACAATGAATTCTATATCAACTTTAGCAGAAAATGGTAGTGGATGCTTGAAATGAAAGAAACAGAGCATAACATTTATGAATTCTGTCTCAATACAACACTTATCCAAGCATGAAAAAATATAACAATATGAATTAAACAATGAGAGAAAACATTCACATAAGAGAAGAAGTAAAAAGACTGTAAGACGAATAAAATGGGAATCTCTAATAGAAAATCTTGCTCAGCCTTTCCATATTTTTATTAAAATATATCTCAGAGTGCTTAACACAAAAACTCACGGGTCCAACAAAAGTTTCCAACCCTTTCTTATTCTATTATATTGCTTATATAGATGCTCTGAGCCTTTAGGCTCGAGCTACCTCAACAAGAAGTTGTTACAATGTAGGTGACACCTATTCAAACAAGTTCGCCACCTCTAGGAATTAGTTACAACAAAATGATAATGCTAGCAAAGCTGGCTCAATTGCCTTTTACAAAATTACTGAGCATTTTTACCGAAAGACAATAGACTCTAACAAAATAAAAAAAATGCTTTGGCGAATATTTCCTCCATGCTATTGTTCAACGATCATTCGAATCTTCAGGGGTTTAATATTAGCTTCCTCTTCCCATATTTCTCAATGAGTTTCCATAGCTCGGCAGTTGGAAGCTCTGAGGGAGCCACCTCCTTCATTAAGATTCGGATATCTGTGTGGTCCCTATAAGAGTAGCTCAGTAGATGTGCACTAGCCTCTTTGAACATCATGCTTAATTCAAAATCCTTTGCCATTTTCTCCACCACTATCTTCCCTGATAGCAACTGATTCATACCTGCAAAATTTGTGAAATCCACTCTACATCCTGCCAATTTCTTCTGATATTCTTCCTCTGTGAGCATTGTTCCATCCTCCCCCCAAAAGAGAGGTAACCCTTTCTTGAACAAAGGGTCAAACATTTCTCTGAAATACTTGATCTGCTGAGCCATGACATCTATTTTGGCTTGAATAGCCTTCACCTGCTGATGCTTGTGCATTACTCTTTTGGCTCCAATGATGATGGACACTCTATCTGTTAAGCCAATTTTCTTAACCTGCTCCTTAGATAATCCATTCAAGAATTTGATGGCATTCTCAGTATACTCTACAGTTTTTTTGTTCAATTTCTCATTTGTTGCTGTCACACTATTCTTGGCCAATTTTATTATTGCTTCCTTAACCAAGACAAAATCAAGGAAGGGCCTCAGTTTTCTTTTTTATTCAATAATGCCATCCTAGATGACCTGTGTAGCCTCTAGTAAGGAAGTTTGCCCTGTAGCTTGTCTTTCCAATTCCTCATATTTACCCTGCAACTCCTGGTACTTGGTTTCCCAAGCCTCCTTCTCTTTTTCTGCTTTATCCATCAGGGTTTTTAGATTTGCATTCTACTTCTTTAACCTCGTTACTTACATTTCCTCCAAATTGGCTTGGGCTATGGCCCCTACAAGGGAAAAATCGCCAGTCTCTATAGAGGGTGTGGATATGCTTCATATTTCCTGCTCTTTCTCTTGTAGCTTCTTCTCCAGCTCTTCAACTTTGGCCTTTAAGATTTTCTCACTTGCCACCACAATGGCTATATCTATCCGCTTTCTTTTCTCTTTCTCTTCAAAGTTCAGTAATCTTGCTTTACAGTCTTTCAAGTTAGTCTGCAACTTCTCCCTCGTTTCCTCTAGCTGTGTTAGCTCAGAGACCACTACTAATTGGGTAGAGGCGATTTTCAACCCCCTTTTTAGAGATTGAATGATGTTGTCCTTTTCATTGAGTAGGTTTTGAATGTTGGCTCTTTTGTCAGCCTGGCCCTCAGTGGCCACTATCGCACCCTACAATTTCTTGATATGTGCCTTATGAGCTTTATTTTCCATCTTTTCCTGCTTGAGCTGGCTGGAAACCTTACTCTTACTGACCTGTAACTTTGATAGCTCCAAAGTTGTCCTCAATAGTTTAGTATAAATAACATCCTTGGTTTCTTTGTGCAAGTTTATTACATCTGGGACAAGGATGTCCTCTAAATTCACTCTTAGCTCAGTGCCCTTTCTCTTGGTGGCCAAGGCCAAACTCAGGGTGTTTTGAGCGAGGCTCCCGCTAGTCACTAGAGACACCTCCTTGCTTGAAATTTGCCTTACTTATGTATATAACTTGGAATCCTTTGAGGCTACCCCTAAGTCCACCTTGTATTCATCTATCAATTCATCTCTAGTATTGCTTATGGAAGCAGGTTCAGTGGCTACTAGGTTAAACACATAATCCTTGATCTCAAATGCTCGCAGCTTATCCACTTGTTTATTTTTTCCTTTACCAGTCACCATAGGTACTAGATGCTATTTCGACTCCTTAGTTTTCTTCCTTTTTGGGGCTCTTTCAGCTTCCCCTTCTATGTCCATAGGGACACTATAATCTTCCTTGTTGGACTGTATTAAATTGATGGCCATAGGCATAGCTGCTAACACTGTCAGGGCTAGGCTAGAAGAGCTAGGAACTAGGGGTGTGTTCCCTTGTGTCAAAAGGGAGGATCTCTCTGCTGTATCTACTTCCATCTGGCCCCTGCTAGGACATTCTAATAAATTTGCAGCTTCTGCCATGCATGGAATTTCAAAATGCACAAAAGCTTTCCTGTTTCTCTCCTTCCTCCTATTGGAAACAATGTGGTGGGGATCATAGTTTAAAGGTGCTTCTGTTTTGAACCCCATATCTCTTATCTTGCATTCGATGGATGCAATATATCCTTTACCTTTGATTAAGAATGGGCCTATTGTCCATGGAAAAACAATATTGGAGCCCTTTCTATGATCTAGAAAGTTCTCAGCTTCTTCTTTCAATTTTTGTCTGATGAATTCTAATGCATAAAATATGGGGGTCAGGAAGATTGGTAGCACATAGGGTGCCTGATCAAACCCATAAACCCTAATGATTGTGCTATGCTCTGAAAGGAACCAGTCTCCTACCCTCTTCTCAGGGGAAAGCTATAGTAATTCCTGCATTTCTGGCAATATTCTAGGAAGCCTTTTTTGAGAAATGACATGGTAAACCTCAAACATGAGCTCATCATGGAACTTGGTGTAATCAGTGTACATATCCTGAGTAAGTAGTATCTCAAGCATTTTCAAGTTTTCCTCATTGAATGCCAGGAACATTTTTAGTAAGTAGGACTGAAATCGGAAAATCCTTATCTCCTAGAAATCCTTTAGCTGGGAGTCTATACTTTCAGCCAAAACTTCATCAAACCTAAGGCACGCACATTGGGTAGACTAGCTTGGGTCATCTGATTCCAGGGGGCAGGTTCCTAGGACAAAAGGCAAACTCATTAAAGGCTCTAGGACATACATATCACAATCTATACCTAGGAATTGGCTCAGCATGGCGATAACACCTTTGGATTCTTCCATGAATAGTATGGCTTCAGGTAAGAAAGACTGCTCTTGTATTTGGACAGTAGGATTCAGACAGTACCTATAGAAATTCTATTTTACTTCAACAGGGAATTGTCTAAAAAACTAGATTAGGGCTTCCTCCGTATACCCTATAGCTTTCTGGAAAAAATCTTCTAGGACTTACAGGGTTTTTCTAATGGTTTGGGGATCGATCTGCAAAGGATTTTGCACTTGGAAGCGTCCATGATTGTCCTCTTGCTAGAATAGTAGTTAGAGGCACACCATTCAAGAAATTTAGGAAAACCTAGGATTTGGCTAATGTAAATAAATGGAAATAGGATTGGTGGATTTTTTTCACATCTAAATCTTGCTCCCTAACTAGCTTCAATTTGTTTTTTACAGTCTCCATGGGGTCATGGGTCATCATAGTGTCGTATACCTTTGCATCTCTATCTACTAACAGTGTCTCTATGTCTTGAAGCTCAAAACTAGGGGGTTCCCTTCCACTCAATTCAACCATTAAATAGTTTAGTGCAAAGAAGAGAACCTACCTGGTTGGATGACAAATAGCTTGGGCACCTGGTTGACCTATTTGTTTCTGCACAGCTTGCTCCCATCGGTTTCCGATGCACATAGGATAGATGGGATCCGGCTCTCCGTGCAGGCGAGTTTTTTAGATTATTTTTCTTCCACTTTCATTCTTGCATCTCCTGGCGGCATGGAAGATTCCCCGGCCATCCACTCTCCTGATCTATTCTAGGCCATAGATCTCCATTGCTTTCTAACTCTATGATCCTTCGTGGCCTCAAATCCCACCACATGTCACCTTTCCTGCCACTTAAAACCTTAGACAGTATCCTACCGTTGATCTCGGTCTTGCATGAATATTCGCCGTCAACCGGCATGACCTTTTCCAACTTTGCGTATTTGGGTCACGTTGATGCTCCATGCAAGTTAAATCCATGAACAAAACCTAGGCCATAGATCTCGACCTCCTCAGATCTGCACTGTCCAAACCTGCAACCTCCTACCAAAAGTTCACGGATCCAAAAATTTGTTTTCTCTGTGCATGTTATATCGAAGAAGTGATCCACGATCGTCGATCTGCTTCATCGGCCATTGATCTGCTTTCTAAGATGCTTGAGGGATAAACCTCCTGCCTCCGTCTAAAACACCTTATCCTTGTTTTGCAAAGCGTGCCCATAACTGTAGATCTTCACCACCACCGATCTGGACCCTTCATTTACGCATATATATAACTGGAGGTGGATCTCTGCATTTTAATTCTCCTTGCAAAGTTTCAGGCCTGGGATTTGATCATTTCGCTTTTTAGGCCATGAATACCTATCTAGAAAATTCCATTTAGCATTCTCATGGGACATTTGCTCAGACCACTGGGACCTTCTCCATTCTTTTCAGAGATCGAACCTCCCATTTCCTCCAGGATAAAGCCAGTGCTAACACTATATGTATGCTTTTGTATTAGAGGAAGTGATTTCATACCTAGGAATTTAGGCAGATTTAGGAATGCATTCCCCATGGTATTTTTCTTTAGGTTTGGATTTCTTATTTTCCACTGTTTCCTGTGATTCTATTTAATGGGTGTGGTTTCATGCAACTCCATTTCCTCAATAATCCATCGATCCATCTGCCACCACCTATCGATCTCTCTTTTTCCCCAAATTACCTATTGTTTCAGTTACTTGGAGTGGGTTTCAGGAGCATCTAGAATCCAATCTAAAATATTTCCTCATAGGAGGGAGTTGGTCTCCCTCCTCCTGCAAATTCCATTACAAAAACCATTAAAACCTTCAAAATCATTTGATTATCAAACCCTATCCATGATGTTCTCCAAAAATAGGATTCTACCTAGTAGGAGGAAATATTAAGATAAAATCTAAACTTAATAAGTTATTATTTATTACTCACTATTGTGTTTTTTTCCCAAATTGATATACTAAAAATTTTCAAATTTTCTTTGAACTGTTTACATGTATAAGTGGATGTATGAATAATTTCCAATTAATTTTTATATTTAATTTAGTTTTTTATATTACAAAAATTAATTGTTATATAAAAATCAAACAAGATTGTTATGATAGTGTTATGTACCCAAACTACTTACCGAAATCACCTCCAATACTCAATTATGTTTCCATTAATTTAATTATTAAATCTACAACAAAATTATATATATATATAAAGAGAGAGAGAGAGAGAAATGGTTATCCAAATTAAATATAAGCATATACAAATTGTATAGTTAATTTCTACATGGACACATTCATAAAATGCTAGAAATTCATGCACTCAAATAACCACATAATAGTGAATTAAACAACATTTATAACATAGCTAAATATACATGGCATTCCATACATAGATATAAAATTATCTGAAAATATCCTCCAATTGACTATAGACTAAAGACCTTCCTCCCAACTGTAGGCACTCTGTCATACCAATTTTATGTATAACAGATGCCACCCTAGAGATAGAGCTATCAATCCACACAAAGGTGTTGAACTCCCCCTATACAACTATCTTATTTCATTAACACTCCCCCCCACTAGCCTACACAACCCAAGGGATGGGGTTCCCTTCTCTGAGTTAACAGTCCCTTGGGTTCCATTCTATGAGTTAATATTCCCTTGGGTTCCCTTCTCTGAGCTAACATCCCCTCGTGTTCCCTTCTCTAAGTTAACAATCCCTTAAGTTCCCTTCTTTGAGTTAACAATCCCTTGGTTTATATTCCCCAATTCCCTTCCATGGCTCTAGCATAGGCCGACTAGGGACTTTCTGTGTTGGGACTCTAGGAAAATCAATTATAATTTCCTCATTTTCTCTGGTACATATCCAAGATATGGTACAATATGGTAGCTCATAACTGCCAATCAATGATGGATAAATGACGGAATAATGCTAATGAATGAAATAGTTCTCGATGATTTGTATCCATGTTGAGAACTAGCCACGTGGCATGTAAATGTGAGGAGAACTAGCCACGTGGCATGTAAATGTGAGGAGAACTAGACAAATGTAACTCATGGGAAGTTCACCTTTTTCCGCACTAATCCCCAAGTTTAATAATAATGAGTAATAAGGGTAATGGCTTAAAGTATAATTCACTAGGTTCATATCCCCCTTAAACCCCCTTCTCACTTTCCCTCTTGTGGAATCATAGCCCCCCCATCTCTTCTTTTTCATTCTTTGTATGCAGTAGTTTTGGTTTTTATATTAAACATAAATGTGAATGATTACATCATCTGGTTCATACTAGAACAATGATATCTAGCTTCTATCCATTTCATCATTATATACATATTTACATAACTACATGTTGGGGTAAAAAACTAGGGTGTTACAGACAGGATATTGTTCTTATAGTGAGGTGTCCTTAGGATCTAAACACTAATTAGACATAAATTATGATAATCAAACATATATGATATATACCAATTGTTTGTCAATGAAAACTAACATATTTGAATACCTAATTTACATCCATCATACAATTATGGCATGAAAGGCCAAGTGTCATGGACCTCTAGTTTGAGCAAGTCAACATAACTAAACCCTTCAGGAACATTCCAAGATGAATGTCACAATGTGACATAACCATGCAGTAACATCGCAATCTACAAAACCACCTTGCAACATAACCATGGAGGAATATCATAGCCTAACATAACCCTTCTTGAACGTCACAATGCAAAAAAACCAATGAAGAGTACGGTGTCAACATAAGTAAACCCTTGAGGAACAATGCAAATATGAATGTGATAATGTGCCATAACCATGCAGGAATGTGACAATCCAACATAACCTTTAATGAATGTTGTATGTGACAAAGCCCTTGAAAAACATTACAATTTGATTGATGAATTTAGCGACATTTCAACATAACCATTGAGTAATGTATGTAGATGCCATAACTGTTACAATGAACACGAGCACAACATAAAATCTGTGCAAAATATCCCAAAGTGACACAAGCTTTGCTAAATCTCGTAATGCAACAAAGACATTGAGGAGCATAACCACAATGGAGCATGGCTAGGCTACTTTCCTGAACGGTTATTTAGTAGTGCAACATTTTGTAAGGTTTTCTTTTATATGTGGCATTCCTGTATGGTTATGCCACATTACGACATTCACAGTTATGTAGTATTGCAAAGTATTGCATGGTTTTTATTGTATGTGGCGTTCATCCATGTTTATATCACAATTCATATTAACTAACTTAATGTAGACATTATTTTACAATGGATGTCTATTATTGATGACATTTGACTATAGTTTGAACATGCCTCGATATGGTTGACCAATTATGCAAGGATTTTGTTGCATTGCTACATTCCTCCATGGCTATGTCATGATGCAACATACGTATTGGCTAACTTTATGTTAAATTTTTATTTTCCATTTCTCATGATGGATTATGTTTAATTGTGACAATCCTACACAATTATGATGCATTATGACATTCAGTGTGGATAACATAACCACATTAATGTACCGAGATGGCATAACTGAAACATGACTATCATGAACATGAGTCAACATAAAACCCATACAAGATATCACAATGTGACACAACCTTTGCTAAATGTTGTAATGCAACAAATCCATTGAGGAATGTAACCACAATGGAACATGAACATTGAGGAATTTACCAAGTCAACATAAGTCAACTAAGATAAGCATCGCCATAGATATATGATTTTATAAACCTATTAGTGTCACAACCTCTTCATTTATTAATATGATTATATATTAAAAAATTGTGATATAGCCATTATGAAATATTACAATCCAATAAAACCCTTGATTAACATTACAAAGATGAATGTTGCAATGTGACATAACCATGGAGGAATGCCGCAATCCATCATAACCCTTGATTAACATTGCAACGTGATGAAACCCTTGAAGAACATTCCCCAATATGATGTAACACTTACCAAAGTTATAAGTTAATGAATGTTTAGCTAATGAATCTCATAATGTGACAAAATCCATTAAGAAACATAACCATGGAGGACTTTCACATCCAACAAGGGAAAATTTTAGGGGTGAAATTTATCCCATGGAGAAGTGTGTTTCTAGGAATATATTTCCTTGTGACACGTTAGTTAACCATGTACATTATGAAACAAGAAAATGGTAAAAAAGTACTCATAGATGAGATTAGATCTATTGAATGATAAAATTAGTTGAACACACCCTATCTAATTCAAGGGTTTTATATCATGGCATACTAGAACATGGTAAAGATTCATTCATTACCCACCCCTATTTCTTTTGGCTTTTACATAATGACGTGGCACAAATACCAAGGATTGATATTGCCTCACTTGAATTCATTGCAGCTCGAAGGCCATTCTTGTTTTCCAAAACTAAAAGGTTCACATTGCTCAATTTTGGATCGCTGATCAGACTATGTAATTGTCTAATTCCTTCTTATCCTTCTTACGCCTTTCTTTGTCACAGCTATCTATAACAAAGATGATTCCCTCATCCACAACAACATTGTGAAACACATGAATAATAGTAATTCTACTGTTGATGTGGAGATATTAATTAATTGATGAGACTGTCCACATACATTTATTTTATTTATGAATTTATGAAGTGCTCAATGATCAAGAAACTCAGTGCAAACCATTTTACTATAGCAATTCTATTAATTAATTAATCAAAAGTGTTCACATAAAATTATTTAGAGCGGGGAGATCAAGAAACTTGAAGTGCAAAGAATTTTACTTTTGGACTTATTAAGTTCCCATGGATTGAAGAAATATAAATTAATACATAATCCATTTATGTGGATAAAAATATTAAACGAAATATAGAAACTAAGTTACAAGAACCTTGCAATTTTTTGCTAATTCCCCATATTTATGGTTTTTAAGAAACAAATAGAAAACATAGTAAATTCAAAAGAAATAGAACATTATTAACCTAAGGTATTATAAAACTAATATGATAACCTGAGCATTCACCATATATTTCCCGAGCCCTCTTGAGATGGTAGATCTTGCCTTGACCACCTACATCCCATATTGTAAAGCTCAACTTGAATGTCTCTACATTGAAACCAATTATGGGCACAGTTCTCACATAAACCACGAGCCTGAGATTGTACAAAATAGCTCCGGTTGATGAATTAAATTCACATAAAAGAAAATTGAAAAAAAAAATGAAATTAAAACTTGTTTAAGATATATTACCTATTATTAAAGTAAACAAAAGTGTAATACAATTCGATTTAATCCCACAGAAGGTGAGGGAGTAAAGGACTTACCTAAGCTTCCATTGTGCCTCTTCAAGTTACACTTGCCATCTGAGAATTTCCATTTTTAGCGTATTTTTCATGCTCGGTGGCCAATTTCGTGAGTATCTGCAACCCCAGTGGACTAAAAACAAAGTAATCATAAGCATCCCCAACGTTATGGATTCCATGGATCTGTTTATGGCCATCATCTTACTTATTTGTAATCACTGGTTATCTATGCTTCAACTACCTGTTATCACTTTATTTATTCTAGTTAAAGAGATTGTCAGCGACAAACTTCCTATTATCCATGCATTAACTACTAGTTATCCATGCATCAAGCTACCGATTATTTTTTTAATAATTGTTTATTTCAATTTTTGAACAATGCCCATAAAATCAATGCCTAGCTATCCATTCCTAGCTACATGTTATCACCTAGCTTCTTTGAGTTATAAGCCATGAACTTCCCAAGTTATCCATGCATCAGCTACCAGTTCGAGTTATCCATACATCCATGGTACATCTACTAGTTCTTATATATATATATATATATATTCAGCTACCGGTTATCCATACATGTTACTACCCAGCTTCTTCGAATTATCTTCCATGAACTACCTGAGTTATCCATGGATTCATGCATCAATCACCCTCCTATTGCTTCACATAATACTTATTAATCTTGTCAAGTCCATCTAGTAGAACACTACATAGGTCGTGCTATGAAATAAACACATTTTTTATGGTTAAAATATGTTGCTTGCTTCTCTACTTTGAAGTATCATGATCAAAGTGCTTTAAAGTTTAATTAGAACGCCCTTATTTAAAATATTTTTTGCATCGTTTTGGTGAAACAAGGATCTATCCCTACCTATTTTGTAATTTCAACATTAGATTTTGACCCAAATGATCGAAAGTGCAAATCCGAATGGGATTCTAACTAAATCAGTGACGAAGGTGAGGCGATTTGGGATTCCAACTAAATCAACGATGAAGGTGAGGCGATTTGAGTTAAAATAAATTTGATCATAAGTTCATGTGGATGATTAGGAGATGCATAGATATCATATGAAACATATTAATAACACTGGAGAGAGAAAGTACACTGAATGTTTGTATGCAACTAAGTTTTGTCTCCTTTTAGTATTTACTCAAAAAGAGTCCTTTTAGTATTTAAGTTATTACAGAAGCTTCAGAGAGAGAGAAGTCAACACTAATATTCACAATTTTATAACTCCAAAGCTATCACCGCAAACTAAGTGATATAGCTGCCAGAGTTATAGTCGTAGCCAACAAGAAGGGTAACAAAGATTTCATAACAGACGAGGATGCCATAAATGCAATTCCATCTAATAACATGAACTTGATATTAATTCTTGTCAATCCAGGCTTCGTTCGTTTCGGACATTTCCAGGCTTACGACACCAGTGTTTTCGTAGTGGATCTGACTTGAGTTTTCACTTCTTGACCCTAATTGGCGAAACAAAGAATAATACAATTAGTTCCTTAGAATTGATGGCCAAAGCAAGCAGAATGGGCCTTTAAATTTACTAAAACAATGCCATAAATGTTGATACTGAGAAACATGCGTGATCCAAAATTATTGTAGAAACTGAAGATGTATTAGAATGAGCTCTACATTAGAATTAACTCTGAAATCAAGCTACATATATCTAAACCTAAAGAATATTATTAAAATGACCTCTATTAGAAACTAAAGACGAGCATTATAATTCTTCTGTTGAAATTAGGCTAAAGAAGTTAAAGAGGCTGAGGCTGAGTCTTAGGTTTAACGAAGCATCCCTTGAATATCGAGCAAGAGTGTCCCCAATATCCCAATAGAATGAATAAACAAACGGAGTGGTACTATGGCAGGCAAAAGTCAGCAGAAGGATGAGGCAAAATGTGATTCTTCTGAGCCAAAATGTGATTTGGATCACCAAGTCCGCTTAGTTGTATTATAATTTATAATAACATACGAACCCTTTTCACAATCTGATAACTTTTTAAAAACCATTTCCTACAAACACCATTTGTAATTCTATGAGAAAAGGTACATCCTCATCTATCATAATGTAAAAAACTTACAATTAGCTGCAAGCTTGCAAGTTCATTTGTAATATAGCAAACATGCTTACCTATTTACGGTCTTTAATGGAAAGGATGGAATGATTACCCGTGTGAAAACCCTTGATGAATCAAGAATTCCTTGTGTTGAAAAACCTCGACGAAACCAGAATGCTAGGTGCTGAAAACCCTGGGCAAAATGAGAATGCTAGACCATAACTATTGGTGGAATGAAAACCCTGCAAAATCCTTCACTCAAATGAATTTCGTTTCCATCGTTTACATATATGTTTACCCCTATGGCGATGTGCATGGATTCACTAGCCACAATATGTGGGCAAATTTTACAAAGAGAAAGGAACTACTAGGTAGTGATTGCAAGGACCCCACCCTCGATTGGTGTGGTGTTGGACATATCCCCGCAACTCTGGTCTAGCCTTTCCTCTTGTGTGAAACCACATTTAGAAAAATATGGACCTTGTTCCACGTACCTTATGGTGTGTCGAAACCCCCTTCATGCAATCCACTCATTATAATAATTTAAAATTTGACCAAGATACACTTGCAAAACATTTCTTGTTTTTCAGTAGCACTATTTTGACTCCATTGGCACTAATTTATTTGCAACAATACTATTTTCTCAATGTCATTTCTTGTTGTGAATCGACTTACATATGCATTCCTCCATGATTATGCCACATTGCAACATTCATATTTATGTAGTATTGCAACGTATTGTACTATTTTTATTATATTGTACTCACTATTTTGACTCCATTGGCACTAATTTATTTGCAACAATACTATTTTCTTAAAGTCATTTCTTGTTGTGAATTGATCGACTTACATATGCATTCCTTCATGATTATGCCACATTGCAACATTCATAGTTATGTAGTATTGCAACGTATTGTATTATTTTTATTATATTGTACGGTTTCTTAATGGGATTGTATATTGAAAATTTGTGATATAACCATTATGAAATATTACAATCCAATAAAAACCTTTAGGAACATTGCAAAGATGAATGTCGAATGTGATGTAACCATGGAGGAATGTTGCAAAGGTGAATGTCACATAAATTAGTGTTTATATAATGAATCTCGTAATGCAAGAAACTAAACTAAGGAACATAATCATAAAGAATTTCATAATGCAACATAACCCTTGATAAACACCAAAATGTACCAAGTCAACATAATGCAACATAACCTTTGAGGAATGTCACAATCCAACCTAAGCATTGATGAATCTCACAATACAACATAACCATTTATGAACGTCACAACGTGACTAAGAACTTAAGGAATTTACCAAGTCAACATAACTAAACCCTTGAGGAACATTCCAAGATGAATGTGACAATGTGACATAACCATGCAATAATGTCGCAATCTAACATAACCATGGAGGAATATCATAGTCTAACATAACCCTTCTTGAATGTCACAATGCAAAAAACCATTAATGAATGCATGATGTCAACATAAGTAAACCCTTAAAGAACATTCCAAATATGAATGCTATAATGTGCCATAACAATGCAGGAATATGACAATCCAAAATAACCCTTAATGAACATGTCGTATGTGACAAAGCCCTACAAAACATTACAATTTGATTGATGAATTTAGTGACATTTCAACATAGCCATTGAGTAACGTATGAAGATGCCATAACTCTTATGATGAACATGAGCACAACATAAAAGCCTTGCAAAATATCCCAAAGTGACACAACCTTTGATAAATGTCATAACACAACAAAGACATTGAGGAATGTAACGACAATGGAGCATGGCTAGGCTACTTTCCTCAATGGTTATGTAGTAGTGCAACATTTTGTAAGGG
Organism: Larix kaempferi; assembly: GCA_027924585.1. Lineage (NCBI taxonomy): Eukaryota > Viridiplantae > Streptophyta > Pinopsida > Pinales > Pinaceae > Larix > Larix kaempferi. The sequence continues at coordinate 8,635,730 of BSBM01000591.1, read as the reverse complement.
TTTTGTTATACATGGCATTCCTCTATGGTTATGCCACATTACAACATTCATAGTTATGTAGTATTGCATTGCATTGTATGGTTTTTATTGTATGTGGCATTCATCCATGTTTATATCACAATTCATCTTAGCTAACTTAATGTAGACATGATTTGACAATGGTTGTCTATTATTGATGACACTTGACTATAGTTTGAACATGCGTGGCTATGGTTGACCAATTATTCAAGGATTTTTCTCCATTGATACATTCCTCCATGGTTATGTCATGATGCAACATACGTATTTGCTAACTTTATGTTAAATTGTTATTTTCCATTTCTCATAAAGGATTATTTTTAATTGTGACAATCCTACACAGTTATGTTGCATTATGACATTCAGTTTGATAACATAACCATAGTAATGTACCAAGATGGCATAACTGGAACATGACTATCATGAACATGATTCAACATAAAACCCATACAAGATATCACAATGTAACACAATCTTTTCAGAGTGTCGTAATGCGACAAAGCCATTGAGTAATGTAACCACAATGGAACATGAACATTGAGGAATTTAACTAAGATAAACATCACCATAGATATATGCTATTATTAACCTATTAGTGTTGCAACCTCTTCATTTCTTAATATGATTATATATTAAATAATTGTGATATAGCCATTATGAAATATTACAATCCAATAAAACCCTTGAGAAACATTGCAAAGATGGATGTTGCAATGTAACATACCCATGTAGGAATGTCACAATCCATAATAATCCTTGATTAAAATTGCAATGTGACAAAATCCTTGAAGAACATTCCCCAATATGACATAACACTAACCAAAGTTACGAGTTAACGAATCTTTATGTAATGAATCTCATAATGCGACAAAAGCCATTAAGGAACATAACCATGAAGGACTTTTAGATCCAACAAGGGAAAATTTTAAGGGTGAAATTTATCCCATGGTCTAATTTTTGACCTTTTTTTCCAAACAAAGATTCATCAATTTCTATTTTTTTCTAAATTGATTCTCCCAAATTCCGTGGGATAATATTTTTTACACTAAAAATTGTCAAAATTGGCGAGAACCTATACATAACCCTTGGAAATTTGAATATTTTATAAAATATTCCCCAATATTTTATGGTTCGAAATTTAAGAATTACTAAGATTTTCCAAGATTTTTACACTTTAAGAAAAATATGGATCCTTAAAATTTTCCCTAAATCCAACATAACCCTTGATGAATCTATTAATGTTTACACAATGAATCTATTAATGTGAAAAAATTCATTCATGAAGATAACCAACTTCTAACATAACCATTGAGGAATATCATAGTCTAACATAACCCTTGTTGAACGTCTGACAAAACCATTTAGGAATGTACCAACTCAACTAATTTAAGAGAAGTAAACTATTGAGGAACATCGCAAATATGAATACCATAATGTAACATAACCATGTAGGAATGTCATAACCATGTAGGAATGTAACAATCCAAAATAATCATTAATGAATGACACAATGTGACAAAACCCCTTCAAAACATTGGAATTCCATTGATGAATTTAGCTACAATTCAACATAACCATTGAGAAATGTACGAAGGTGACATAGATGAAACATGATTATGATGAACGTGAGTGCAACATAAAACCCTTGCAAAATATCACAATGCAACACAACCTTTGCTAAAGGTCATAATGCAACAAAGACATTAAGTAATGTGACCACAACGGAGCATGACCGTTGAAGAATGTATCGATTCAACATATTTCAACCAAGATGAACATCATAGTAGATATATTATATTATAAACCTATTCCTGTCACAACCTCTTCATTTCTTAATGTGATTGTATATTAAAAAATTGCGATACAACAATTAATCATTATGAAATATTACAACCCAATAAAACCCTCGAGGAACATTGCAAAGATGAATGCCACAATGTGACATATCCAAGGAGGAATGCCACAATCCATAATAACCCTCGAGGAATGTACTAATTCAACATAAGTCAACACTTGAGGAATGTTGCAAAGATTAATGTTTATATAACAAATATCGTAATGCGACAAAATCCACTAAGGAATATTTACCATAGAAGAATGTCACAATCCAACATAACCCTTGGTAAACATTGAAATTTAAAAAGTAAACATAATTCATCATAATGCAACATAACCATGTGGAATGTAGGAATCCAAAATAATCCTTGATGAACATTGCACTCCATCATAGCCCTTTATGAACATCACAATGCGATAAAATCAATAAGGAATGTTCTAAATCAACATAACTAAACCCTTGAGAAACATTCCAAGATGAATGTCACAAAGTGACATAACCATGCAACAATGTCACAATCTAACATAACCCGTGATGAACATCAGATAATGAAAAAACTTTGAAAAGAAATGAAATTCCATTGAGTAACTTATCCATAATTAAACATAACCATTAAGTAATGTATCAAGATGACATAAATGAAACATGATTATGATGAACATCATTGAAACATAAAACCCTTACAAAATGTGGCAATGTGACATAACCTGTGTAAATGTCGTAATGCAACAAAGCCATCGAGGAATGTAACAACAATGCACCATGACCATTGAGGAATGTAACAAGTCAACATAAGTCAACCATGAGGAACATCACAATATCAATGTAACAATCCAACGAGCACTCTTAAGGAACATCATAATGTGACATAACCATTGAGGGATGTCACATTACAACCATTTGCAACTACACCCTCTTCTATTATTGCTACCACCCATCTCAATATTAGAACCGATGAAGATGGAAACCCATTGAAAGGATTGATGCAGGTACTCAAGATCTCGGAGATGAATCATCTTCTAGCAACACAGATGGGAGGAGAGAAACTATGGTAGGATTGGATGGAGTGCTACTTATTGAAATGGCCACCTTTGGAAGTACCAATGTTTTCATAATCAACTATAGTCGAGAACCATCAAACACTATTAAATTTAGTCAACCATGGTTGTCCAAGATGAAGAAGAATCAATTGTGGCCAACTATAGACAATCAAACTCAATACAACATAGTCAATCATTGAGGAAGCTATCAATTAGAAATAAAGATAGCAATGCCAATTGTCATAGTTTGTGACATTCTCAAATGTGTCCAACCATAATTAATGATCCTCAAGCATAATCATTCATGGTGTAACCATCATTAATCATTATCAAACATACTAAACCCATACCTAAGAATACTCAATCAAAGTCATATATATTCAAATATTACAATGAGTGGAGTGATATTATTATCATAAATAATAAATAAACTAATTTTAAATTATAAATCAGAATTATTTATCCTCAAACATAATCATCCATGGTGAAACCATCATTAAGCATTCCGAAACATAGTCAATCCATAGTCTACCATATTTATACATAGTCAATCAAAGTCTTTTATCCTTGTCTATTATACTCCATAGACTAATATTATTATCATAAACCATAAAAAAGCTAAATCTAAATTATAAACTATAAACTATAAAGAAATTAATTATATACATGAATGCATTATTATTATCATAAGAATAGTTTATGTCATTATTATAATATCAATTGTATACCAATACTATGTACCAATCCTCTCTCTCTCTCTCTCTCACACACACACACACACATATATCATTTAGTATAGTCAAACATCTTTAAACATAAGTTAATATGTCTAACATACTTCAATTATTTTTATTATAAATTTTAGAAATATTATATTATAATAGTTAATATTCTTATCACATGCCACACTCTCCATGGCCTATTATTACTTTTTAGTAATATTTATTTCATAATAATCATAATAATAATAATAATATATTATTATTATAGGGAGCTCGCACGAAATTGAGGGACCCTTTTGGTGCAATTGCAGTTTTGTGAAACATGCTTCCACTTTGCAAAAACAAAACCTGTATACATGTTCCTTGATGCTAGCACTAGAGGTGCTTGATCATGACAGGTTAGTTGACACGTACATTAGGCAGAGAGAAACAAAAATGTGTTTTACATTTACAAAACATTCGTGCATTTTACAGTTACAAAATGTGCACACATTTATAAGACATCTTATATACCCCTTAATTTCCACCCCCCCTACAACCCCATCCCTCTCTCCCTCTCCCCCCAAATCTTTCTTCCCTCTCCCTCTCTCCATTCCTCCATCCCTCTCTCCATCCCTACATAAATCTCTCTCCCAATCCATCCTTTCCTATCCCTCCATCCCTAACTATCACTATCCTCCTCTCTCTCTCTCTACACTTCTCCTCAACCTACACCTAGTCCCCATCCCTCAAACACTCCCCCAATCCCCTAACACCCCCCACCTCTCTCTCTCTCTCTCTCTATTTCCCTCTCTCACACTCTTACTGCCCTTAACCTCCCTTCTCTTTCCCTAAATCCTGTCATACTCACCCTACCCATAACCACCACCTCCACAATCCTCTCTCTCTATATCTCCTACCCCCCTACCCCTAACCCCCCCTCTCTCTCTTTGTCTCACCTAATACCCCTCCCCTTACGAATTACCAACCCCCTATATCTCTATCCCTCTCTTTCTCTTTTCCCCCACCATATATCTCCCCTTATATCTAACTAATCAAATGCTCCCTAAACCCCTACCACCCCACCTTGATCTTCTATCCCCCAACCCTACTCCTCCTCCTAACCCCCCCCCCTCTCTCTCTCTCTCTCTCTCTCACACACACACACACACACACACACACACACAAACACACACACATGCACACACAGACAACCCTTTACTCGTCCACCTACCCATAACTCTCACCCCTCTCTCTCTCTCTCCACCAAACCCCTAACACCCCATTATCTCTCTCTAATCCCCTCTCTAAATATCCCACCGTGGCACTCCTCCTCCTACCTATATAACCACTCCTCCCTACTCCTCCTCTCTCTCTCTCTCTCTCACACAGACACACACACACACACACCTATCCCCCTAAACCTTACTAACTCCCTCTCTCAGTCTATCTCTTCCATACTCCTCTACCTAAAACTAACCACCACCCCCCCGCTCTCTCTCCCATAACCCCCTAACACACCCCCTCTGCCTCTCACATGCTCACTACTCATAACCCCCTTCTCTCTATCAATAACCCCCTCCTAATATCCCTACCCATAAACAAACCCTCTTCCCTCATCGCCATCTCCTAATACTCTTACCCCTAACCCTCTCTCTCTCTTCCCTTAATCCCCCTGCCCCTACCACTTACCACCCAGCCCCCCCCTCTCTCTCCACTCACACCTTATACCCCCCTTTTCTATAACTTCCCTAATATTCCCTACATCTATTCCCCCACCATGATCTCGATATCTTTCTCTCCCTCAACCCCCCCCCCTCTCCCTTACCCCTAATCAGCCACACCCTCCTCGTTCCCTAATTATCTCTCTCTCTATCTCTCTCTCTCTCTCTCTCTCACACACACACACACACACATCTACTCCTCTACCTACCCTTAACCCATACCCCCTTATCACTCTCTCCCAAACCCATAACACCTCATGTTCTCTCTCTCTCTCTCTCTCTCTCTCTCTCTCTCTCACACACACACACACACACACACACCTACTCCTCCCACCACCACTAACCTCTCTCTCTCTCTCCCCTAATCCTTACTATCCACTTCTCTTTTCTCTCTCTACCCTACTCCTCCACCTCCACCTAATTCCCATCCCTCTCTCTCTCCCCCAACCCCCTAACAACCCCTCTCACACACACTCTCACTACCCCTAACCCCCCTCTATATCCCTAACCCCACATACTCTCCCTACCCATAAAAACCTCCTAAGCCCCCCTCTCTCTCCTACTCTCCCTCCCCCTAAAGCCATCCTCCCTCTGTCTCTCCTAATCCCCCTCCCCCTACCACTTAGCACCCCCCCCTCTCTCTCTTCCCCTACCCTATATACCCCCTTCTCTCTAACTTACCTAATCATCCCTAAACCCCTAACCCCTCTCTCCACCCCAATTTTTACCTCTTTATCTCCCCCAAATCCCTTCCTCTCCCTACACCTAATCACCCACACACTCCCTCCAATCATCCCCCCCCCTCTCTCTCTCTCCCTCTCTCTCTCTCTCTCTCTCTTTCTCCTCATCTCCATTACCCTCACTAACCCCCTCTCTTACTCTATCAACCCCCTACTCCTCCCCCTACCTTTAATACCCCCTCCCCATCAATGTCTATCTCCCCCATCTTCCTCCTAAAAGGACCCCCCCCTCTCTCTACCCCTAACCCCCCTCTCTCCCCCATACTTCCCCTCCCTGAAACCCCCCCTCTCTCCCCCCATACTTCCCCTCCCAAAACCCCCCCTTATATCTCTGTCTCTCATAATCCCCCTCCCCACTACCACTAACCAACCCCCATATCTCTCTCTCTCTAACCCAACCCCCCACTCCTCACCTATACTTCTCCTTCTCTCCAACCATTCTACTCCTCCCCAAATCCAAAACCCCTAGATCTCTATCTCTTTATTTTCCCAAAACCCCCTCCGATCCCCTACCTCAAAATCACACCCATGACTCTCTCTCTCACCCTCCTAATCCCCCCTCGCTCCTCTCCCCATCTATCCCCTCCTCCCCCTAACCCTTTCTAACCCCCTCTCTCACTATGTCTCTTTCCTATACTCCACCTACCCCTCTCTCTCTTTCCCAAGACCCTAACACCCCCTTCCCTACTCTCTCTTTATCACCCCCTACTCCTTTTCCTACCTCTCACCCCTCTTTAAAAAAATTGTATGTTGCACTACTAGATGCCGACCTCTACATACTATAAAAAACTATTTCATGATCATTGCAGTAAGACTTTCGAAAGATACACCCACATGTAGCGTATTGATTTTTAGGTTTGATCACTTAGATTATATATATATATTGGAGAAATAGTGTCACATCAGCCACTATTTGTTCTCTATATGTCTCTCAGTTTTTGTAAGTTGATTCCATCATTTAGGAACTCAAAGGGTGCAACTACAAAGACATATACCTTGTCATTTTCCTAAAAAAGTACATGTTAGAAAATATCAAACTTGAGATAGTTTTGAACATTTTTAATAGATTGATTCAATTTCCCACATTTGATCGTTTTTACTCAAACCAATATTGATTGTGTGTGTATCTCAAAATATCCATGTAAGTTGAGAGATTCCTATATTTTTAGTTTTCTATTGCATCTAACTTGTAAAAAGAGACTCTCATTAGCTTACACTATCCCTTGCATTATATTAATTATTTAAAGTATATTAAAATATAGTAAATATTATACTTAATATAAATTTATTTACTCTTTATATTATTTTATAACCAGATATCCATGTGCGCTAGTATGTGTGTTACTAGAAACAACCACATCAATATATTAATGTGTCCCAATATAACATGAGATAATTTCTTTATTTACAAATAAATTAAATTAAATTAAAATGTTTGATTAATAGTATGAATATGCATGTTTTTTTTAATCTTTGTTACTACGCAACTTAGTGTTGATAATGTGGGTTGATAATAAAAAATAAAATAAAAGAGATTACATTGCCATTGTTACCTTATATTTAATTTTGTAAAATACTACATTGCATACATAAAATTTCATATTATTTTTTAAACATAAATGGGTTATTAAATTAATTAAATTTAACATTATAAAAATATAGTTGAAATCTTAATTTTTTTATTAAAACTAATCGTATATTAATAAATCAAATAATAAGTTTAACCTACTCCATTTAGTTCGATTGTTGTATTTATACCTTGGAATTTTTTTACTATATAAATATTTCTATATAAAATATTGAATTTATCTTTAACTCAACTTTCCACTTTATATTGTTTTTTAAGGAATACCTCCATCACACTATAATTGTAAAATTTATAATTGCAATTTTAACTATTTCCATAGGATGATGTTGGAGAAAAATAACCCCTCAAAAATATAAATTTTTGTTTTTTAATCCCCAAAAAATAACTTGTTATTCAAAATAGAATCAAAGTTACATCATTTCTTAACAAAGAATTCATATATCTTTTCCAAAATTAAGAAGTCATAATCCCTTGAACATACTCTTAAAATAGATACTAGATATATTATAGCTAATACAAAATTGCTTCCTACTAGCAAAATGACTCATCTATAATACTTTTGAATCAGATCAGTATGATATTAAAAGAGAGATATTATTCCTTTGTCAATGATCCCATGAGCTTCACAATTGAATTCCCCATAAATATGATAAAATGATTACATAGAGAAAAACTATTTCAGCTCCATAATCATGCCCATCCATTGATAAAGATGAAGCACATAAAAACTGGAATTCCCATTAGCCCAATGAATAATTATCTTAGAATCACCAATTATTTGAAGATACTGAATTGTGAAAACTAAAAGTCTTCCAATTTTCTCTAAATTTTAAAATTTCACAACACATCTGCCAAACATGACTAAACAAGGAACACTTCACAAAAAGTTGTGTAAGAGATTCATTCTCATAAAAAAGAAAAAACATGGACCAACAAAGCATCTTTTAGTGAGGTTATCCACTTAAGAATTATGTTTTCCAAACATAACCACATAAAGCATCTTACTTTAGCAGTGCCCACCATTTTGAAGAGTTATGTATATTTTAACACAAAGCGTCTTACTTTAAAAAGAATCTTCCATTTCCATATTCTTATTTTTATTTATTTTTAATCATGATATTAGCACCCAAATCGTACCTCAAGGTTGCAGAGAGGTCAAAATGGGATAACCACAGAACCACTTAAGGAGGAATAAGCTGGCTTCTTATACCCTAGAGAGGGATCTCTCACAGATAGGTTTTAATGGGGCCAGATAAATGATTAAAGCTGAAATTAGATTGTTGTTTGGTTGAAAACGAAAGAGGTATCCATTGGGTAGTGGAGTCAAAACAGACGGAATATGAATATCATGACAATGCTTTTCAAACAAACCCACTCAGAGGGAAGGAAGACACCAGCTCATAGTGAAAGTGCTTTAGTTTGATGATTTAGAAGAAAAGATGAACAATCCATCAATATAGAGCATATGGTTATGAATTCTATATCAATTTTAGTAGAAACTGGTTGTGGACTGCTTAGAATGAAAAGAGCAGAGCATAATAACTATGAATTCTATTCTAACACTACACTTATCCAAGCATGAACAACATGACAATATGGATTAAAGAAAGAAAGAAAACATTCACATAAGGAAAGGAATAAATAGACTGTAAGACAAATGACACATGAATCCCTAAGAGAAAATGCCTGTAAGGCCTTGCCAAATTTTATTAAAAAAGTAAAAAATACTCAATACGGAGCAATACACGGGTTCCCCAAAATTTTCAACCCTTTAGCATTCTTTTACATTGTTTATATAGATCTTCTGAGCCTCGGGCTCGACTTGTTCTAACAGAAAATAGTTACAAAAATAGTGACACTTATGCAACAAGTTCGCCACTACAACAAAATGACAAAGTTGGCCAAACTGGCTCAATTGTATTTTACAAATTTACTGTCCATTTTTACTCCATGACAATAGACGCAGACAAAAAGACAAAAATGCTCTGGTAATTGCTCCTCTAGCTGGCTGCTTCCACTATCCTCGACTCTTCATGCACTCAGCTTCAGTTTTTCCTTTCCATATTTTTCAATGAGTTTCCATTGCTCGGCTGGTGGCAAATCTAATGTGGCAATCTCCTTGACCAGTACCCTCATTTCGGTGTGCTCTTTGTATGAATAGAACTTAAGGAGTGTACAAGCCTCTTTAAAGATCGAAGCTATCTTGAAGTCCTGTGTCAATTTGTTCACTACCGTCTTGCCTATCAGTGGCTGCTCCATGTTTGCGAAACTTCCTTGGTCCAGCCTGCACTCCCAAAGCTTTCCTTGATATTCCTCCTTTGTTCTCATTGTACCATCTTCTTCCCAAAACATGGGAAAATCTTTCCTAAATAAAGGGTCAAATACTTCTCTGAAAAGTTTCACCTGGCCAGCCAAGATGTCTATCCCTTCTTGGATAATGCCCACTTGCTGGTTTTTGTGAATTACCCTTTTTGCACAGATGATAGTGGTTACTGTATCCTTGATATTGGCCGCTTGAACCTACTCTTCAGATAGACCATTTAAGAACTCAATTACATTCTGGGCATAATCCATAGGTTTCTTATTCAGCTTCTCATTGGCGACTGCAAGAGCAAACCTTGCCAACTTGATTACAACTTCCTTATCCATCATGAAGTCTAAATATGGCCTCAACTCCCCTACCTATGAAACAATATCATCCCAGATGATCCTCTTTGCTTCCTGCAATGCACCTTTCCCTATAACCTACTGCTTCAACTTGTCATAATCATCCTGCATCGCTTGAGACTTGGTTTCCCAAGCCTCCTTAGACTTTTCTGCAGTGTCCTTCAGGGTCTTTAGGTTGGCATTCTGCCTCTTCATTCTTGCTACTTCTATATCATTCAAACTAGCCTTGGCTATTTTCCCTACAATGGAAAAAGCACTAGATTCTATTTAGGGTGTGGTGATGGCTTCTATCTCTTGCTCTTTCTCTTTCAGCTTCTTCTCAATCTCCTCAGCCTTAACCTTTACGCTTTCCTCACTGTCCATTATCAATTTCATATCTTCTTGCCACTTTTTCTCCTTTTCTTCAAAATCTAATAGCTTGGCTTTGCAATCAGTCAACTTACCTTGCAGCTCTTATTTTTCCTCTTCTAGCTCTACAATTTCAGGTGCATTCACCAGTTGGGCAGCTAGAATCTTTAGTTTCCTCTTCAGTGACAGGATTTCTTGGTCGTTTTCATCTAGTAGTTTTTGAATACTAGCCCTATTGTCCTCTTGGGTTTTAGTGGACAATAGTGAAGCTTGGAACTTTTTCACTTGTGCTTTCAGGCTCTTGTTCTCCACTTTTTCCGATCCCAACTGCTTCTGCACTTTGGATTTGCTGGCCTGCAGCTTTGACAGCTCTAGGGTAGACTTCAACAACTTATTGTAGATGACTGCACCTATCTCCTTATGCAAATTGATTACATCAGGTACTGGAATGTCCTCTAGATTTAATTTTAGTTCTGTGGCCTTATTCTTGGTGGCTAAGACAAGGATTAAGGTATTTTGGGAAAGGTTTCTACTTGCCATCAAGGCCACATCCATCTTGGATATTTTTCTCACATCATCATACAATTTAGCTTCTTCTAATATGGTTTCCAGTTTCTCTTCATATTCTTCCAATAACTCAGCCCTACTTATGCCTGGTGCTATAAGTCCAGTGGGTGTTTTGTTAAACACATGCTCCTTAACCTCAAAAGATGGCACCAGGAATCTGACCTACTTTTTCTTGGGCTGCCTTGATTTCACTGTCACTAATTGCTTCCTAGGTTATTCTACCTTTTGCCTCTTTGAGACTCTTTCTGCACTACTATCCACATCCATGGGGTCACCACCTTCTGGCTTGCTGGATTTTTCTAAAACAATGGTAATGGGTGTAGCTGTTGATACCGATGCGATCAAGCTGGGAGAACTGGGCACTGGTGATTTGCTAGTTTGAAAAAGGAATTGCAGAGAGGAGGAGTCTTTTGGTGGGTCTATCTGCATCTGACCTTTGTCAATGTACTCTAACCAGTTTTCCCTTTCAGCTAGGCCTACAATCTCAAAATGCTCATAACCTTTCTTGTTGGTTTCCTTCCTCCTCTCTGAAAATTATATGGTGGGGATCATAATTCGTTGCTGTCTTCGATGGGAATCCCATGTCACCCATCATTCACTCAATACTTGGGAGAGATTCCTTGTTTTTGACATTGAAAGAACCTAGAGTCCATCGGAAACTAAGGTCAGATAACTTCCTGTCATCCAGGAAGTGCTCAAATTCTACCTTTAGCTTTTGCCTTATAAATTCCAAAGTGAGCACTCTGGGGGTTAGGAAGGCAGGGAGCACATAGGGGGCATGGGAGAAACAATAGACCCTGATCACAGTCCCATGCTTCAGCAAAAACCAATCCCCAACCCTCTTCTCCATGGATGGCTGTAATAATTCCTTCATCTCTGGCAGCACCCTAGGTAGCCTCTTTTGGAAGCAAACAAAATAGATCTCTGCCATGAGGTCATTCATAAAGGTTTTGTAATATGAGTACATCTCTTGTATAAGCTGCATCTCTGGCCCTTGTAGGTTTTCTTCATTTGCTGCCTAGAACATTTTCAATAGATAAGAGTGGAACCTAAAGGCCCTTGTCTTAGGGAATTCTATGAGCTGGGAGTCGATGATGTCTGCTAGGGCTTCATCAAATTTTAGGCATGTGCAACTGGGAAGGCAAATTGGGGTTTGCTGGCTCAATGGGGAAAGTGATTATAACAAATAATAAACTGATTAGAGGCTCGATTATATATTGGTCACTGTCCAGCCCTAGGAACTGGGCCAACACGGAAACAACACATCTTGACTCTTCTTTAAATAGGCTGGCCTCACCAGGAAAGGATGTAACTTGAAAGGAGGTATTTGATAATAGGGAGGCACAATAAAAGCTCTGCTAGAGTTCAGCTGGGGCTTGATGGAAATGATGGATCGGGTTTTCTGTTCTGAAACTTTGGGATTTCTAACAAAATTCTTCTTGAACATCTAGGGCTTTTTTGACAGTGGGGGAATCTATGTAGCACAGGATTTTTGAGTTTGAGGCACACCAGTCTATGAATTCAGGGCAACCAGGCATTTAACTGGTTGCAAATAAGTGGAAAAAGGAAAGATAAACGTTATGGACATCCACCTTTCAGGCTTTCATGGCCTCCAATTTCTCCTTAGCAACCTCTACGGGGCAATTTATCAGCATGGTGTCAAAGACATAACAGTCTTTATCTTCTATTAGGTCATTTATCTTGGGGTGCTCGAAGCCCGTAGGTTCAACAAATCCGGCTATTTAAATAGTTTATGGTGGAAGTAGACAGTCTAGATGGTTGCTTGATAGCTAGGAGAGATTCTGAGCTTCTGGTTTGCTGGCTAGTTCTGCACGTTCCACTCCTTTCGCTCTCCGATGTACAAAGGAAAAATGGGATATGAATCTCCGTGCAGGAGGGCATATTATAATATAAATATACCATATCACCCTTACAGCTATGATAGTGATGGATCCACGTCAGTCATCCACCCTATGCGATTAATTCTCCACCATAGATCTCTTCAGCCCTTTCCTTCCAATAGCCCCCGTGGCCTCCAGCTCCACCACATGCCAACTCAATAGCATCTTTGATTTGCAAAAAAATTTCCAACCATCGATCTGATCTCCTCCTAGATCCTGACTGTCCAAGGATGCGGCCCTTTACCGAGTTCGCAGATTTTGGGTCTATTGATTTTAGATGCAAGTCATATAAGCGAACTAATTATGAGTTGTCGATCTTCATCCTGCTAGATCTACACTGTTGGGAGGTGTCGAGCTTTAACAAAAGTTCACAGATTTGAAACGTATCCCTTTTAGCACATGTTTAAAGCGTGAACTAATTATTGACCGTTGATCTACGCCACCCGCCGTCGATCACTCCTCGACTTGCCCGCTAGCTAGCACCTCGCCCACACTTAAAAATCCTTTAACTTGTCTCATGAAGGAGGCTTTTGACTGTTGATCTTCCTATCCTTTGATCTAAACTGTTCATAGGTGTCAATCAATACTGTGGGCACATTCCTTTATATTTAATCCTTCGATCACCATTGAGACTTTAGCTTCCTCAAGATTCTTATCTCGGCTCCAAGTTCAACTACACAAAGCTTTGATATCTTCAACCTTTGGGCCTTGTGGATCAAGGGTTAGGATTTCTTTGGAGACTTTCATGGATCTACACCTTTCCATTCTCCAGAACCTTTCTAGACATTTAGCACAAAATAGGTGCTAACAAATGGCTCCTACTGGGGATGCTATCCTCCCTGCGAGGTAGCAAAGAACCCCGCAGACAAGGGCCTTATCCATCTAGCGATTGGACAAGAACATCAAACCCCTATCTTCTCTGTCTTTATTCTGAACACATAGATAAAACAAAAACTATGGCTACCCCCTCCAAATCTTAGGGCCTTCGCTTTGGGCTTCAAATCCTTTGGTTAGCCTTCAATATCTAATGTAACTGTGAAACAAAAAATATACACAAACTATGGTACAAGAGTTACCTGTCATCCTCTAGACAGGTAATGTTTCAAAAATCTCCCATTCATTGGACCTCATGTCCATGGAGACCCACCTTGATGCTCCAGGATGAATGAGTTCACACCCCTGTTTGTTGCAATGATATATGGGCCCACCCACATATGATCAAACTTTCCATGTTTATCCTCTTGAGGAGCATCCCATTTTGAAACTAAATCATTAACCTGAAACTACTCTTCTTTCAACTTCCTACCAAAGGTACTCTTCATATTCTCCTGGTGTACCTATACTTTACCATATGCTTTATCCCTCAACTCATTTAATTCTATTATCTGGTTCACTCTTCTCTGCATATGGTTAGGCTCATCCTCCTCTTTAATAGCTTCATGACTGGCAGCCCCAATGAGGTGGGAAAAACAACTTCTTCTCCATATACCAGCTGAAAAGGTGACATCCCAATGGCCCTCTTAGTGTTGATCCTATCAGCCCATAAAGCATAGTTCAATTTTGTGTGCCAGGCCCTTTTGTTTTCTTCCAACAACTTCTTAATTATCCTCACCAAGCTTTTGTTAGAGGATTTTGCCAGTCCATTTCCTTGTGGGTAGTATGCAGTGGAATGGTTTAGGATGATGTGGTATTTGTGATAGAAATTTATCATTTTCTTGTTCTTAAAAGATGCTGCATTGTCTATTACAATTCTCTTGGGGCACCCAAACCTGGCCAAGATGTTGTCTTCCAGAAAATCCATGATAACATTCTTAGTTTCCCTCCTAGTAGGTATGGCCTCAATCCATTTAGTAAAATAATCTGCGGTTGTAAGGATCCACTTGTGCTGAGCAGAAGAGTTTGGGTTTATCTCCCCAATGAAGACTAACCCCCACTGCTGAAATGGTGCTTCCACTCAGATTGGGTTGAGGGGAAGTGAAACCAACTTCCTCTTACCATCAAAGTTATAGCATTGGTGGCAAGTAACACTCTCCTTGTATACATCAGCAAACAGAGAAGGCCAATAGAACCTAGCCCTCAAAATATTGTTGGATGTCACCTTCCATGAATGGTGACCCCCACAATCTCCCTTAGGAAAATCTTTCATGGTTTGTTGAGCCTCATTTTCCAGGAAGCAATTCAACAACACACCTCCAGGATCCTTCCAGTATAAGTATTGGTTCATGATGCAGAATTTGGTAGCTTTCAATTTTATAGACCTGTCCCTTGTTTTGCTCAACCCTACAGGGTCTTGCAAATTTTGCAGCACATATACATTGTCAACATACCAAGGGTAAATAGAGAAATATGGTATTACCTGTACTCCTGTGTCTAGCTGACTTGAATGGTCCTCCAAGAAATTTATTTGCAGAGATTAACAATTGGCCTCAGTCATCATTTTTTCTAGCCCCTGCTCCTTTATCAGCTTGGTAGGTTTGATCTCTAGATCATACTCCAACAGAACAACAATCCACTTTGCCCTTTTCCCTCCAGGATCTGGCTGGGTGAGGATGCTCTTCACTGCATTATTTGGGACATGTGCAATAATATGTGAATGCATGATGTATACTCTGAAATATTTCAAGGACTTCACCAACGCATATGCTTGCTTCTCCATTATGTCATACTTTAATTCCCCATCTCTCAACATCCTACTGAAACATGCAATAGGCTGCTTAGCATTCTGGCTATTCTTCTACAAAAGTACTCTAGCCACTGTATGTTCAGATGCATAGGAAAAAATTAGGAAATCTTTAGAAAAATATGGGCTGGCTAGGACCGGGGCTTCAGTGATGGCCTTCTTAATGCCCTTGAATGATTCCCTGGACTCATATGTCCATCTTATCTAGTTTCTTTTCTCAACATGTTTGTAATGTTCCTCATTATTTCTGCAAAACTGGGAATAAATCTTATTAGGAAGCCTACTTGCCCAATGAAAGACTGCACCTCTTTCTTGCTCCTTGGTTCCCCTACCTTTTGAATTGCACTAACTCTCTCTGGGTTGATCTTGATACCCTCTTTTGAAATGATATTCCCAAGGAACTTTGCTTCTTCTAATGCAAAATTTGACTTCTTTAAATTAAGAGAAATACCATATTTCTTGCATTTGATAAAGACTTTCTCCAAATGCTTAAGGTGTTCTTTGTCAGATCTGGAATAAACTATTATATCATCCATATAGACCACCACAAAATTTTATTTCTCTTCAACAAAGGCTATGTCCATTGCATGCTGGAAGGTGACCCCTGCATTTATTAGCCCAAAGGGCATCTTTGCATACATAAATGTGCCCCAGGGAATGGTGAAGGCAGTATTTTCTTGGTCCTATGGGTACACTTTGACTTGATTATATCCTAAGAACCAATTCATGGTTGAGATCCTCTTAGCTCCTACTATTTTCTGCAAGATATGCTCCATTTTTGGTAGTGGGAAGTTATATTTCAATGACACTTTGTTAAGATTCCTGAAGTCTATACAAATCTTGATTTCTCCATTCTTTTTCCTGACAGGTACCAGATTAGCTATCCACTTTGAAAATCTCAGGGTGGCAATGATCTTGGCATTGAACAATTTTATATTTTCCTTCTCTATTACAGGCAGTAATTTTGGGTTTATTCTCCTCAGCTTCTACCTAAAAGGCTTCTCTCCAGGCTTGATTGGGATTGAGTGTTGTATAATGGAAGTCTCATACTCCTTTAGGTCCTCGTAGCTCCAAGAAAAAACATCACTATACTTCTTCATCAGTTTCACATACTCATCCCTTTCTTTAGCAGGCATCTTTTTGGATAATTTTACAATTCGAGGCTCTTCCTTGGTACCCAAGTTCTGGTCCTCCATAGCATCGTTGGTAGGCTCGACCTTAGGATTCTTAGCCATGTCATTCTGGTCAAATAGTTTTCCAGGGGTATCAAGCCTTTGGGGATATAATTACTCTTCATCTGGATGATATCCTTCCCCCTTAACATACCTTTCCATCCTTTCCCTTCGACCCCTTCATCTTCGGCCTGCTCTTCGCCAATGAAACCCTCCAGGTTTTCATTTTCTATGTCAACCTGTACAGTTGCGAATTCATCAGATAATTCCAAGAACCTCTTGATCTGCATGTCATCATCAAATACCTGCCAATACTTGGCATTGTCTGGAATTGATGGCTTGTTCACTATTTCTACTTCATACTTTGCTTGGGAGTAGATTGGGTTTTTGAAACCCCCAGCAGTAGTGGCCAAGGAATCTGCCACTTGATTCTCAATCCTAGGTATTACCCTAATCTTATGTTGTAAGAAATTGTTACCAAACATATCCCATACTTCATTCCTGTAGGCCCTCATCTTGGGATGTTTGGTTTGATAGCTATCATTTACTTGGTTTATCACCAACTCTGAGTCTCCAAATACCTGTATTCTCTTTGCTCCCATATCCTTCAAAGCTTGCAATCCCAGCAACACGGCCTCCTACTATGCTACATTGTTAGTGCACTGAAAAGTCAGCTTATATGACAGGGATTTAAATTCTCTGTTAGGTGGGATGATCCAGACCCCTGCACCAGCACCATTTTTGCTCAAAGACCCATCGCAATACATTGTCCACAAACCTTCTTCATTCTGCTTTCTTTTCAAGGCCTCTTTCCTTGCTGCAAACTCCTTGTCTTCCACCATTTCTAGGTGTATAGGAACCTTAGGATCAATTCGCGGCCCATCATTAAAGAATATGGAGGATCGTAAGTCTGTATCAATAGCATATATGGGATGGTTTTCAGGTTTGTCTGGGCTGCTAACCATATAAGCCAACCTCTTTTCCCTGTATAGTCTCATGTTTCCTCCAAACAGAGCGATGGTGGCATATGACCAGTCTATATGCATATTCCCTCTCGGTTTTGATGCCCAAGACCTGGACAATAGAATACCAAAATTTGCAGGGATGTCAGCCACCACTATGTCCATTACAATGCTTTTGGCTTGGAGTTGTGTCAGTGTTACTACCATGTCCTTTATCAACCCCAGACATTTGACCTTCCTGGTTTCGAAAGAGTACAAATCTTTATAAGGCCTGGTGACTTCTAAACCCAACTCGTCCACCACTGTTTTGGGCATCAAGTTGTGAGAGGCACCAGAATCTATTAGTGCATTGTTTAAAATCATGTCATGAACATTCAAACTCAAATAGAATGGGGGAACATCATCCTCATCTTCCTCTTCAAGCTTGGGCCTAAAAACAATTGTAGGATCATCATCTGTCACTTCTAAAATATTTTGTTGATAGTCACCTTGACCACTAACCATTTTGGTGATATGATCCCTATATTCATTGTTCTTTAACAACTCATTAAAAGGGATTGATATCTTTACCTTTGATAGCCCAGACTTCAAAATGAAGGATGAAACTGGTTTACCAATGTCAATAGGTTCTGACTGTCTAGTCTCCTTGTACTATTGTTCTTTATTTTATGAATTATGGTGTGCAGCAACTTCCTGTTGTTTTTCTTTTGGCTTCTTTGGGCCCTTTTGTGCAGCAGCTTCCTCTTGTTTTTCCTTTTGTTTATCAGTGTTTTGCTAAGCACTAGAAGACTGGTTTTGATTAGACTTTCCTTTGTCTATAGTCACATCCCTATTCCTTAGCTTCAACTTTCTTTGAAAGTCATTTACTGCATTCTGGTAGCCCATTTGATACTGCTCTGAGTCTAACTCTGGAATGGAACTAGAACCTCCTTTGGTGAAGACATCATGCTCCCTTTTAGTCATATATATATCATGGTCGAGGCTATCAAGGTGATGAATTTTCTCATTCATTGGGTCTTCTTGTCCTTCTTCATCTACCATATTCTTAGGGAAAGGGGGCCTTATCTACTGCTCATCAGGATTCCTTTTGTTTCTTTGAGGGAATGGCCTCCTAAAGTTAGGATTCCTCACTTGATTTTCATGTTGTTCTCTATTTGGAGGCTTGTTATCCAGGGCTAGCCTGTCCATCAGTTTTTCCATGGTTTTCATCATCATTTCAAACTTCCCATCACTGGTAGAGGAAGAAGTGGAAGTAGAAGTATGGATTTCTATTTTCTTCTTTTCTACTTCTGTTTTCCCCTTCAATTTTCCTAAATCCATCATGTTTGCTTCTACTTCAAGGACATTCTTAAACATAGCAGATAAGGTGGGTGAATTTCTCTCCCTTAGCATACATGAGAAATATCCCTCAAAAGCATCTACATAATGCAGTTTAGGAGCACCAATCAGGGGTTTGATATCACTTGGAATTGAATTGCACACTCATGAATCTACCAGAGAAATCATGCACAAACTCAAAGTTCCCTTTCTTCAGGTGGTTAGATTGGGACAAGATTTGTGATGGGATCTTTACTGCCTCCCACCTATCTAGAAACAATGTTTGGAAGGCTGCAAAGGTATGGACAAATGCATCTGGTAAGTCTCTGAACCATTTCTTAGCTTCTCCAGATAAGCTTTGTGCAAACAGCCTCATCTTAGCATCTTCATGGTCCACTTTCTCTAGGTCGATAAAATCCTCAAACCTATCTACTACATATTGCCTTGCTGAAAAATCACCCTCCCCGTCGTACAACATAATTCTTTGTGAGTAGTTTTGAGGGAGGTCATGCAAGACAGCTGGTAGAGATAAGGGGGAAAACCTGGCTGGCATTGTTCTGGGTGGATTTTGAGATATAGGAGGACTATTCTGAGGAGGATTCTGGATAGTGATATGAGTATAAGGGATCTGGAAATGAGGTTTAGCTCTTGCAACTTTAATAGTATTCTACAAACTATACCACACATGATCTAACAGATATGAATCAAGGTTATTGAGACTTTCTCTAGCTAAATTTAGATTTGACTCTGATTTAGATTTTAACAAGGGTCTTCCAATATTTACTTCTAAATTTACTTCATGAAAATCAGATGACTCTTCTTTAGACACAAATCCTTCAATATCAAAAAAGCTAGTCTTAACCCTTTTACTTCTATTCCTCAGCAAGACTTATGGATTTTCCAAGTCTAGCAAAATCTCAGAGATAGGTTTACCTCTTGTGTGGATCTTTCTAGGGGCCAGGATGCTTTTTGATATTTCTTTAGAAATAGACTTGGGCTCGTCAACTCTTCCCAGTGGAGTCTCCTTTGAACAAAAATCCCAATGAGTGGAGTCGCCAGGGAAAATGCACAACCTTATTAAATTTAGAAACCTCTGTTTTCCCACAGAAATTTCTTCTTTCTCTGAAAACCGGAATTGCTTTGTCATTCTCCTAGGGATGATGCAACAATTGCTCCCTGGAAACGGTGCCAATATGTTAGCACCCAAATCATACCTCAAGGTTGTAGAGAGGTCAAAATGGGGTAACCACATAACCACTTAAGAAGGAATAAGCTGGCTTCTTATCCTCCAGAGAGGGATCTCTCACAGACAGGTTTTAATGGGGCCAGATAAATGATTAAAACTGAAATTAGATTCTTGTTTGGTTGAAAACAAAATAGCTATCCATTGGGCAGTGGAGTCAAAACAGATGGAAATTGAATATCATGATAATGCTTTGCAAACAAACCCACTCAGAGGCAAGGAAGCCACCAGCTCACAGTGAAAGTGCTTTAGTTTGATGATTTAGAAGAAAAGATGAACAGTCCATCAATATAGAGCATATGGTTATGAATTCTATATCAATTTTAGTAGAAACTAGTTGTGGAATGGTTAGAATGAAAAGAACATAGCATAATCACTATGAATTCGATTTTGATACTACACTTATCCAAGCATGAATATCATGATAATATGGATTAAACGGAGAAAGAAAACATTCACATAAGGAAAGGAATAAACAGACTGTAATACCAATGACACATGAATACCTAAGAGAAAATGCCTGTAAGGCCTTGCCAATTTTTATTAAAAAAGTAAAAAATACTCAGCACAAAGCAATACACGGGTTCCCCAAAATTTTCAACCCTTTAACATTCTTTTACATTGTTTATATAGATCTTTTGAGCCTGAGGCTCAACTTGTCCTAACAAAAAATAGTTACAAAACTAGTGACACCTATGCAATAGGTTCGCCACTACAACAAAATGACAAAGTTGGCCAAACTGGCTCAACTATCTTTTACAAATTTAATGGGCATTTTTACTCCATGACAACAGACTCAAACAAAAAGACAAAAATTCTCTAGTAACTTCTCCTCCCGCTGGTTGCTTCCACTATCCTCAACTCTTCATGCACTCAGCTTCAGTTTTTCCTTTCCATATTTGTCAATGAGTTTCCACTGCTTGGCTGCTGGAAAATCTAACGTGGCAATCTCCTTGAGCAGTACCCTGATTTCGGTGTGCTCTCTATATGAATAGCCCTCGAGGAGTGTAGGAGCCTCTTTAAAGATTGAAGCTAGCTCAAAGTCCTGTGTCAATTTGTTCACTATTGTTTTTCCTGTCAATGGTTTCTCCATGTCTGCGAAACTTCCTTGGTCTAGCCTGCACTCCCAAAGCTTGCCCTTATATTCCTCCTTTGTTCTCATTGTACCATCTTCTTCCCAAAACATGGGCATACCTTTCCTAAATAAAGGGTCAAATACTTCTCTGAAAAGCTTCACCTAGCCATCCAGGATGTCTACCCCTTCTTGGATAATGCCCACTTGCTGGTGTTTGTGAATTACCCTTTTTGCATAGATGATAGTGGTTACTCTGTCCTTTATATTGGTCACTTGAACCTGCTCTTTAGATAGACCATTTAAGAACTCAACTATGTTCTAGGCATAATCCATAGGTTTCTTATTCAACTTCTCATTGGCCACTACGATAGCTGACCTTTCCATCTTGATTACAGCTTCCGTATCCATCATGAAGTCTAAATATGGCCTCAGCTCCCCTGCCTGTGCAACAATATCATCCCAGATGATCCTCTTTGCTTCCTGTAATGCACCTTGCCCTATAACCTGCTGCTTCAACTTTTCATAATCATCCTGCATCGCCTAGTACTTGGTTTCCCAAGCCTCCTTATCCTTTTATGTAGTGTCCTTCAGGGTCTTTAGGTTGGCATTCTACCTCTTCAGTCTTGCTACTTCTGTATCATTTAAACGAGCCTTGGCTATTTTCCCTTCAATGGAAAAATCACTAGATTATATTGAGGGTGTGGTCATGGCTTCTATCTCTTGCTCTTGCTCTTTCAACTTCTTCTCAAGCTCCTCAGCCTTAACCTTTAAGGCTTCCTCACTGTCCATTATCAATTTCATATCTTCTTGCCACTTTTTCTCCTTTTCTTCAAACTCTAATAGCTTGGCTTTGCAATCAGTCAACTTACCTTGCAACTCTTATTTTTTCTCTTCTAGCTTTGCAATTTCAGGTGCATTCACTAGCTGGGCAGCTGGAATATTCAGTTTCCTCTTCAGTGACAGGATTTCATAGTCTTTTTCATCTAGTAGCTTCTGAATGTAGCCCTCTTGTCCTCTTGGGTTTCAGTCGACAATAGTGAAGCTTGGAAATTTCACTTGTGCTTTCAGGCTCTTGTTCTCCACTTTTTCCAGTCCCAACTGCTTATGCACTTTGGCTTTGCTGGCCTGCACCTTTGACAGCTCTAGGTCAAACTTCAACAACTTATTGTGGATGACCTCACCTGTCTCCTTATGCAAATTGATTACATCAAGTACTAGAATGTCCTCTAGATTTACTTTTAGTTTTGTGGCCTTATTCTTGGTGGCTAAGGCAAGGCTTAAGGTATTCTGGGCAAGGTTTCTACTTGCCATTAAGGCCACATCCTTCTTGGAGTTTTTTCTCACATTAGCATACAATTTAGCTTCTTCTGGTATGGTTTCTGGGTTCTCTTCATATTCTTCCAGTAACTCAGCCCTGCTTATGCTTGGTGCTGTAAGTCCAGTTGGTGTTTTGTTAAACACATGCTCCTTAGACTCAAAAGATGGCACCAAGAATCTAACCTACTTTTTCTTGGGCTGCCCTACTTTCACTATCACTAATTGCTGCCCAGGATCTTCTACCTTTTGCCTCTTTGAGGCTCTTTTTGCACTATTGTCCACATCCATGGGGTCACCACCTTCCAGCTTGCTCGATTTTTCTGAAACAATGGTAATGGGTGTAGCTATTGATACTGATGGGATCAAGATGGGAGAACAAGGTACTGGTGATTTGCTAGTTTGAAAAAGGAATTGCATAGAGGAGGAGTCTTCTTGTGGGTCTATCTCCATCTCACCTTTGTCAATGTACTCTAGCAATTTTCCCTTTCAGCTATGCGTGCAAGCTCAAAATGCTCATACCCTTTCCTATTGGTTTCCATCCTCCTCTCTAAAATTATATGGTGGGGATCATAATTCATTGTTGACTTCGATGGGAATCCCATGTCACCCATCATTTGCTCAATACTTGGGAGGGATGCCGTGTTTTTGACAATGAAAGAACCCAGAGTCCATGGGAAACTGAGGTCAGATAACTTCCTGTCATCCAGGAAGTGCTCACATTCTACCTTCAGCTTTTTCCTTATAAATTCCAAAGTGAGCACTCTGGGGGTTAGGAAGGAAGGGAGCACATAGGGGGCATGGGATAAACCATAGAACCTGATCACAGTCCCATGCTTCAGCAAAAAACCAATCCCCAACCCTCTTCTCCATGGATGGCTGTAATAAGTCCTTCATCTCTGGCAGCACCCTAGGAAGCCTTTTCTGGAATAAAACAAAATAGATCTCTGCCACGAGGTCATTCATAAAGGTTTTGTAATTTCTGAGTATATCTCTTGATTAAGCTACATCTCTGGCCCTTGTAGGTTTTCTTCATTTGCTGCCAGGAACATTTTCAACAGGTAAGACTGGAACCTAAAGGCCCTTGTCTTAGGGAATTCTATGAGATCAGAGTGGATGTTGTCTGCTAGGGCTTCATTAAATTTTAGGCATGCACATTGGGCAAGTAAATTGGGGTCTACTTGTAACATCCCAAATTTTCGTAAAATTTAAAAATTTTGATACTAGCAATAATAACTTAATTTAGGATATTTTATAATTACGAAAAATAATAAATTGCTTCCTGTAACATCATTAACTAATTATTGTTAGTACTAATCCCAATAAAATTTTGTTATAATTAAAGCAACAGTGACAACTTAATGTATTCATAATAACTATGATTATGATAGTTAAATGTACTAATAAATCAGACTTTGATGCGACACTTTCTTTTATGCATTGATAAGTATGATTGATGTAATAATGAAATGCCAGGTTAGAATATGATATGGTACTCTTTCTTTGAGATGACATTGACAGTTTGCTTCTTTGCTTCCCAAGGGAGTCCTATGAGGGATCCCGAAGCTTACTTAGCTGTACGCTAAAACATTGAACGTATTCTATGTGCAGACGATCGGTAAGAAGTTTCATAAGTACAATAAAATCCAGTCCATGTGAGTTTCAAATTCATCGTTTGAAAATAAAATAGAATAATTAAAGACTACTATATCTATAAAAACATACATGTATGATTCATGTGCTTACTCTTTTAACTCTTCAAAGTTTGTCTTGAATCTGAGTAAATTTAGCCCAAGTTAGCTATTTGAATAGGCATCTAATTAGCAGCATCGTCACAGTAATCATCATTATACTTGTTGATTCTAACGTCGTCATTGTACTAGCTAATTCTGCTACTGTCCTTGTCAGAATAGTTGTCTTATTGACGTCAATCAAGGTAGTACTAAAATGATGTATCTTCGTATACTTCTCAGTATCTCTTAGTACCTATCTACCACTATTACTATTTAATTCTTTTTCTCTTTAAGAGACAATATAATTCTATTTAGACATAGCATAACCCTTGTAATAGCAACAATTACTTATATATAAAAATATAACCATAAATAAAACAAACCATGACATATTATGGCACCAAACAAACTTGACTATATAATGTCGATCTATGGATAAAACATTATAGATGCATCGTGATTATATATTGTGCGACTATATAAGAATAAATAATAAAAATCATCGAAACTTATATTCTAAAGTACGAAGTATAAGTAATGCAAATATTAATTCAAAGTATTTCCTAAGGTAATTATTATATCGATGAATTTTGCCAACTAACATGAAATTCATGGTTGACAGGTTGATGGCTCATTAAATGGCGCATCACTCGAGCCTGTCGTGCAAGTCAAAGCTCGATCCTTCATTAATAACCCAGTACCTTACATAGCTGACTTGGATTGCCCAAGTTCCACGTGAAACAAGGTTATTGTAATTTCCACAGGGCTCCTCACTATAAAATGTTGAAATGCCTTCAATCTTATCGTTGTTTGCTCCTCTATATGCCACTGTGGCAATGTGTACTGGTTTTGGAGAAATGGGCATTTAACTTGATACTGGACAGGTTGTTGAATCAAATAATTGGCGTATGTCTCGATGTGTGATGGAGATCACGCATTGATATTGCATTAAAGACTTAGTGTCAAATCCCTGTCGAGTTGGATGTCCAACGATCCACGTATATGTGAAGGTTTTCTGCTCGCTGTTATGAAAGAATATCACACCTTTGCAAAGTTGTTATAGGCTTAAACACTTTCCATAGTGGCGTTGTCAACATGTGATGGGAATTAGCAATAAATTCAACATCATTGATACCAATGTAGACTTAGCTGGCAAAGTTGTAACCGTCGATGATCATGAATCTACACCGTCAGATGGTAACCCTAATGTCTACCGTGTGTTTGAGTTTATGAACTTGGAAAAGGTTGTTTCAAGGTATTATCATTTTTTGTTGGAGGTGGCCGACAGGCTACCGAATTTTTGGGCAGAAGTCAAGGAAGGAATTTTGACCCCGAGAGTAGTGAACCAGGTTGAAGTTGCAGGTTTTAAACCTGTGTAATGTCATTTTTAGTTGAGATCTAAGTCCCTTGTTCGGTATATTATTGGAATCATGGATGAAGGTTTCCTGGTATCGTTCACAGCACTATTCTCGTCATTTGTATAAGAACCTCAAGACTTGGCCAGGGTTTACGAAGGTAAGTGTTCTTCTGAGGCAAAAATATTTCTTTGCTGCGTTTCGTTTTCAGTTTTAAATGTAACATTTAACTAACCCCGAGCTATCGTTTGTTAGGTACAAGGTTTTGCAAAGGGTTTGTCGAGGGTTTAATGAATGGAGGAATCACGTGCTCCCACACTGGTAAGCTTCGGGTCTTCCATACCCTCATAGAGCTCCTGGACGGTGGTTAAAGTTGTTCAAAGGATGAGTATCAGGCTTGTCAAGGCTCATCGTTTTCTCTGTCGAGGTTGATAGTTGAAGAAATATCGAAACATGCTTGCGACTCTTGTTTTGTTTGACTAGTTCTTGGTTTCTATAATTTGTAATTATGTGAGGCCGAATGGAGCTGTGACTCATCGATGTTCTGGAAAATGAGTTCTATTAGAACTGCTATAAAATTGGGATAAACACTGATTTTTAATTTTGTTTGCAATTAAAGTTGAAACTCTTAGTTTTGAGAATCCACGCTTCCAATGGTTAAGTTTTGAAAATGAGCTGTGAGCTCAAGCACTGTGTAAATGATACTTCTTTCCTCGGAACATAAATTTGCATGTTAAAGTATAATGGTTAAATGTCTGTGTATATCGACTTCATACTGAAGGTTACTCAAATGTCTTTTGAACTAGATTAGGGTTTGATGATATCGTTGATGATAAGGGTCATGTGTATAGATAAACTCCAACCTTAAAATGGAAATGTATGCTACCTTTTCGTATATGTCTATGTGGTTTGTCTTGGTACCGTAGGTTGATAATGCGTGTTCTTATTTTTCAATGTTTGAAATCTAAATAGAGTAAAGGTTGAACTGAGAATTCAATAATGTTTTGCAAAAGAACCAATTAGGGTCAAAACCTAAATCAAGTTTTGTTGAAAATGATAACCTAAACAATAGTCAAGATATTGGATCGGTTTTGATCCCAGGTTTGAAAAGAGTATAAAGTTTTGTTATAAAACAATAAAAGAAAAAGTATGAATCTAGCTAGGGTTTTCTGTTTGATACGAGACCCAGATTTACAACAATCACAAATAATGTTAGCATATCTAAAAGAGAGAAATAAATACATGTTGATAATAGTAGTGTTTAGTAATTTCTTATCATTTATTAAATTTATAGATAATACATCCTTACTATAGTAAGTAAAAGCAATGTGAGTGTATAGTGTAGAAAATCGTGAAGACTGTGTAAATTACAATTCTGTCTATAATTTAATTTCTATGCATATAATGCTGATGAAGTAATTTCAATCAAACTGTATGTGAAAGAAATATATGAATATGAAATCTGTGTGAAAAACTATTGTTTTCCAGCTTATTATAAAGAATGTTTTATTCAATGTTAGCAGTCTTAAAACAATATACAGTATGTAATTTATCTACCTTCTATGTACATAATTTATATGTAAAGCAGGATGATTGCACAGGAATTATTTATTGACTGATTGTCATATAACTAAGAAATATTATATATACTAATTATTATACAGAACCTCCTACAATTATTTAACTTAGGAACAGAGAACTGATACATATAAGATTATTATCTATCTATCGAATTCAATGGCAAATTTTGCCTATCTTCTAATCTATTTTAATTTGCATATCTCTACTAGAGTACGATGCTGCCATACAGCATGTGGAAAAATGGGGATATTGATTTATCAATTTAACATTAAACTTAAACATTCAGACTTAAACATTTCTAGAATTAGAATTCTTTTCGAAAGCAAATAAACAAAATAATACTAGATAACAGAACATAATTATTTATTGAGAATAAGTTAGGAAATCTTTTAAGAACTTGAGAAACTCTGTAGGGACACAAACAACTTAGGAATATTGTTCCACCCAACCAAACTCCTAAAAACAGTCAAATACTGTCTTAGGACCCCCAAGCCTTTTCACTGAACCACCAGGAGGAAGAAACTTCAGGAATTAGGACTTCTTCTTGTTGTAGCAGTAATATTATAAATCTTCAATAGGTAGCAGTCCAAAAGACTTGCTCCTACAACTCTGTTCTCTTCAATAATATGCAAAAAACTTAGTTTTCGATCACCACTAACCTCCCTTATTCGAATCTCTCTTGAAATCACCTGATTTACAAGAGGAAAATATTCTGCAGAATATTGATTAAGGGCTGCCTGCCCAATTTGAATTTGCCTTTATAGGCTGCCTATGCCTTTTCAAATGTTATTGGGTCATTAAATGAGCTTCTTGTTAACTCCCTCCACCTGGGGGATAATGCCCTATTTTAGGGGAAGTTGTCCCATAACCAACAGTTAGTGGTGTGATGTAACTGATGCCATGTGTCCCATACCTTCCAACAACTTCCATTCCTCCTAGTGGGTCAGTGAACACTCATTCAACAGTCCTCTTGAGTGGTTGTCTCCTAATTAATTTATTTAAATAATAATAATCAGTAATTACATTCATCCATGATCAAAACTAATCATAATTACAAAACTTGTAATTAAATTTAACATAAAGTATTTTTGCAAATAAATAATAATGTTCAGAAATTTGGGTAGGTGACATACACCCCCCCTTAAGTCTCAACATCGTCCTCGATGTTGGCTAGTCACTCCTTGAGTGTTCCTGAAATAGAGTTGGGTATGCTGCCCGCATACTACTCTCCAACTCCCAGGTTGGCTCTTCTGGGCTAAGGTGCTTCCATTGCACCTTCAATTTCCCAATGCTGCGATTCCAGAGAATAGTTTCCCTCCTTCTGAGGATACAATCCAGTTCCACCGGAAAATCTTCATCTTGTCCCACCTGTACATCATTCCAGTTTACAACATGAGTAGTATCGTGAACATATTTCTTTAAAAGCGATATATGAAAAACATTATGTATTTTTAGGTTAGGTGGTAAGGCCAGTTGGTATGCCACTACTCCAACCTTAGATAATATTTCAAAAGGACCACAATACCTAGGTGCCAACTTGGCACAACTCCCCAATTTCAGTGAACTCTTTTTCGATCTTACCTTGATAAATACATGTTCACCCACCTGGAACTCTTTATGAGTTCTTTTTGAATTTGCTTGACTTTTCTGCCTATCTTGGGAAGATTTTAAATGTCCTTGCACCTATTTCACAATTAGTTCTAATTCTTGCAATAATTCAGGTCCTAAAACAACTCTATTGACTGGATCATTCCACGAAATAGGTGTATTACATTTTCTACCATAAAGAATTTCAAAAGGACTAAGTCTGGCTGAAGCATGATAATGATTATTATAAGCAAATTCTGCTAAGTGCAGATAATCTTCCCACTTACCAGGCTGATCCTTAACATACATTCTTAATAAATCTTCTAATACTTGATTCACCCTTTCTGTCTGTCCATCCGTTTGTGGATGAAATGCTGTACTGAAATTTAGAGTTGTATTCAATCCCTTAAACAATGATCTCCAGAAGTTTCCTGTAAACTTCGAGTCACGATCTGAAAATATTGCCTTTGGTATTCCATGTAGTCTAAAGATCTGTTTCATAAAAATCTCTGTAATGTCTGGTGCTTTATGTGTGGTCTTCACTGGTATGAAATGTGCTGCCTTGCTGAAATTGTCCACCACCACCATGATGGAATCATGTTGTTTCTGATGTTTAGGCAATCCAGTAATGAAATCTATGCTGATCACTTCCCATTTCCAGCTTGGTATTGGTAATCGTTGCAACAATCCAGCAGGATGTTCGTGTTCAACCTTCACCTTTTGACAGTCCAAGTATTTTGCGATGTATTCTGCTACTTCATCTTTCATTCTGGGCCAATAGTATTCTTTTCTCAGCATAGTGATGGTCTTTTGATATCCTGGATGACCAGAATAGTGACTTTTATGCATCTCATTTAATATCAGAAATTTTATTTCTAGTATATCTGGCACATACAATCTGTTTTTATACAGTAATAGTCCATTTTCTTTAATTCTGTAATCTGCCATACAATTTTCAGAACTGTTATTGGATGTCTTTTCCTTCATTTTTATGTATTTTTCATCTGTTTCACCTTTTTCCAGAATCTGATTTTCCAAATCGGTTGAATAATTACTAATTGCTTAAATGAAATTTAGTTTTGCCTTGCGAGTCAAGGCATCTGTAACTTTATTCTCCTTTCCTTTGATATGCTGAATTTCGAAATCATACTCACTTAAGAATGTCAACCATCTAGCTTGTCTAGTGTTCAGGTTTGTCTGATCCAAAAAATATTTTAGACGCATGTTATCTGTTAATAATGTAAACTTTCTGCCAATAAGGTGATGACGCCACATTTTTAAGGCATGAATAACTGCTAATAACTCTAAATCATATGTAGAGTAATTCTTTTCATGTACTTTCAGCTTTCAAGATTCATATGTTATTGCATGCCCTTCCTGTGTCAAGACTCCACCGAGTCCATCATTGCATGCGTCTGTACAAACTACAAAATCCTTGTTGGGGTCAGTTATCTTCAAGATAGGTGCTGTCGTCAATAGTTCCTTTAATTTCTTAAAACTCTCAGCACATTTCTGATCCCAAACAAATTTCTTCCCTTTCTTCTACAAGGAAGTTATGGGGTTGGCAATTTTTGAGAAATTCTCTATAAACTTTCTGTAATACCCCATAATGCCCATAAATGATCTTACATCCGACACATCTTTGGGAACTGGCGAGTCATTAATGGCCCTTATCTTTTCGGGGTCAACTGAGATTCCTTCTGCTGAAATTATGTGTCCTAGATACTGAATTTTGTCTTTGTGAAAGTCACATTTACTAAATTTGGCATACAATTGATGATCTCTTAATACTTGTAAGATAATCCATAAATGTTCATCATGCTCTTCTTTGCTTTTTGAGTACACTAAAATATCGTCTATAAACACAACAACAAACTTATCTAAGTACTTATGTAAAATATTACTCATCAAACACATAAATACAGCCGAGGCATTAGTTAAGCCAAACGACATGACTACGAACTTGTAATGTCCATACCGAGTTCGGAAAGCTGTTTTGAAAATATCTTTGTCTTTAACCCTTCCTTGATGATACCTTGATCTTAGATCAATCTTCAAAAATACTGTTTCTCCACGCAGCTGATCAAATAGATCATCTATGCGGGGCAACGGGTATATATTCTTGATCTTCCTCTTATTAAGCTAGCGATAATCTATGCACAATCTTAATGTTCCATCTTTCTTTTTAACGAAGATGATAGGTGCTCCCCAAGGAGACACACTTGGTCGAATATACTTCTTGTCAATAAGTTCCTTCAACTGAGATTTTAATTCATTTAACTCCAGTATATTCATTCGGTACAGAGCTTTTGAATTTGGTATAGCTCCTGGTATTAACTCTATGGTAAAATCTAAATCTCTTTTGGGTGGTAATCCTGGAATCTCCTCAGGAAATACATCTTTAAAATATTCTAGGACAAGTATGTCCTCTAATTTCAATTTGTCTTCTTTATCCATAATCTCATCATTTATCACGTTTACTGCAAACATTTGGCATCCCTTCCTAACTGCTCTCTTAGCTTGCATGGCTGAAATTTGTCTAAGGGTTATCTTCCTTGGAATGCCTTTTATTTCTACAGTTTTCCCTTCATCATTTAAGCATGTAAAACTTTTTCTGTAACAGTCTAGGATGACATGATGAGCTTCTAACCAGTCCATCCCAACTATAATATCATATGAACCTAAAGGTAAAATATTCAGCTTGATTTGTGTTTGCAAATGGTTCATGGATAAAACACAATTCTCTATAAAATCTGAAACTTTCCGCTTTGTTCCAGTTGCTAGTCTAACTAGCCATGATTTACTAAAATTTTCAGTTTTCAGTTTAAGATTTTCCACAACATCGGGTGATATATAACTTAAACTAGCACCTGGGTCAATTAAAATAGTAACATGATGGTCATGTATCATACCTTCAATCTCTACCATGGAGATTTGATGATCTGCTTACCTGTTGTCAAGTGCTGTGTTAATTCTTGGCATCTCCCTTGCTACGTCTCCAATAGTAGGTTCAGTCTGTATAGAGTTGATGTTGTTTGTCTTCTATTTCCTTAAGGGACATTCTGATGCATAATGGGGGCCTTGACATTCAAAACATTTAATATGTGCCTTTGGCTCACTGGTCTTGGCGGTTTTAGGTGCATTTATGGGTGCTGTAGAATTCTGCTATGAATTATTTTTGGAATTATTCACTTGGGAATTTCGATTCTGAAAATTCTTCCTTTGGAATCCGGAATTCCCAGTGAATCTGAAATTTTTCTTCTTCTGTTCAAAATTGTTGAGCTTATGATTTTTCCAATTAGACATACCCTCTCTCTTCCGATTTGTATCATAACAGAAAACTGCCCTCCTCATAGCCTCCTCTAATGTTTTAGGACTGTCATACTCAATTCTATCTTTAATGCTGAAAAGTAAACAACTTAAGTACCTTTGAATTTTTGGTTTTTCTTCTATGAAGTAGGGTACATATCTTAGTAAGTTTAGAAACTTACTGTTTAGTTCCTTCATGTTCATACCTCCCAACTTCAAATCGTAAAACTCTTTAGATTTTTCTTCGTAGTACTGTTCAGATAGATACTTATTTTTGAAATATTGTTTGAAAGCACTCCAGCTTACATCTTTATCCTTGATGCCCTTTACCCTTTTAACATCCTGCCACCAAATATCCGCTTTTCCGGTTAAGTTATATATAGCCATTTTTGCTTTTAAGAACTCTAAATAGTTGTAGATATGCCAGTATTTCTTCGTCCCTGATAGCCAAGCTTCAGCTATCTCGCCCTTCTCAGTTTTCCATTGAAAGTTGGAGGTCTTATCTTCTTGAATTCTCCAGAAATCTGCTCATATTCGTTTTTATTTTTCTTTCTTGGTTTGGAATCTTCTTCACTATTGTCACTGGTGTAATTACATTTCTTTTTGCGTTTTGCAAGAGCATCTCCAGATGAGGTTGAGCTATCTTTTACTTCACTGAATTTGGTATTCTGATTTTTATCAGCATGAGGCATGTCCTCAACTTTGGAAATATCGTCATTGTTTTTCTATTTTTCCTCTGTTTGGCTGTGTTCAAACAGCACTTGATTCAGTTGTTCTTGTGCTTGCAGAATCCTTTCATTATCTAGTTTTACAGATCCGATTTCTGCTTTTAAATATTGAAAGGAACGTAACAGTTCCATCGAACTGGTATTTATTTCACCGTGACATTCCTCTACATAATGTTGTCCCGAACTGTGACTGTTAGGCTGAAATCTGTCACTTAAATGTTTAGTTGGGTTCTCCATACCTATAACTGGAAATAATTTCTGAAGATAACATAATAATAAAATTTTCAAGTTAGTATAAATTTCTTGTATATATACAAATTTCTGCTACGTGTTTTGGACCTCATTGAGGCCTAGAGTTTGAATCTGTGCTCTGATACCACATGTAACATCCCAAATTTTCGTAAAATTTAAAAATTTTGATACTAGCAATAATAACTTAATTTAGGATATTTTATAATTATGGAAAATAATAAATTGTTGCTTGTAACATCATTAACTAACAATTGTTAGTACCAATCCCAATAAAATTCTGTTACAATTAAAGTGACAGTGACAACTTAATGTATTCATAATAACTATGATTATGATAGTTAAATGTACTAATAAATCAGACTTTGATGCGACACTTTCTTTTATGCATTGATAAGTATGATTGATGTAATAATGAAATGCCAAGTTAGAATATGATATGGTACTCTTTCTTCGAGATGATACTGACAATTTGCTTCTTTGCTGCCCAAGGGAGTCATATGAGGGATCCCGAAGCTTACTTAGCTGTACGCTAAAACATTGAACTTGTTCTATGTGCAGACGAACGGTAAGAAGTTTCATAAGTACAATAAAATCGAGTCCATGTGAGTTTCAAATTCGTCGTTTGAAAATAAAATAGAATAATTAAAGACTATTGTATCTATAAAAACATATTGGTATGATTCATGTGCTTACTCTTTTAACTCTTCAAAGTTTGTCTTGTATCTGAGTAAATTTAGCCCAAGTTAGCTATTTGAATAAGCATCTAATTAGCAGCATCGTCACTGTAATCATCATTATACTTGTTGATTCTATCGTCGTCATTGTACTAGCTAATTCTACTACTGTCCTTGTCGGAATAGTTGTCTTACTGACGTCAATCAAGGTAGTACTAAAATGATGTATCTTTGTATACTTTTTGGTATCTCTTAGTACCTATCTACTGCTATTACTATTTAATTCTTTTTCTCTTTAAGAGACAATATAATTCTATTTAGACATAGCATAACCCTTGTAATAGCAACAATTACTTACATATAAAAATATAACCATAAATAAAACAAACCATGACATATTATGGCACCAAACAAACTTGACTATATAATGTCGATCTATGGATAAAACATTATGGCTGCATCGTGATTATATATTGTGAGACTATATAAGAATCAATAATAAAAATCATCGAAACTTATATTCTAAAGTACGAAGTATACTTAATGCAAATATTAATTCAAAGTATTTCCTAAGGTGATTATTATATCGATGAATTGTGCCAACTAACATGAAATTAAATTCATGGTTGAAAGGTTGCTGGCTCATTAAATGGCGCATCACTCAAGCGTGTCGTGGAGGTCAAAGCTCGATCCTTCATTAATAACCCAATACCTTACACAGCTGACTTGGATTGCCCAAGTTCCACGTGAAACAAGGTTATTGTAATTTCCACAGGGCTCATCACTGTAAAATGTTGAAATGCCTTCAATCTGATCATTGTTTGCTCCTCTGTATGCCACTGTGGCAATGTGTACTGGTTTTGGAGAAATGGGCATTTAACTTGATACTGGACAGGTTGTTGAATCAAATAATTGGTGTATGTCTCGATGTGTGATGGGGATCACTCATTGATCTTGCATTAAAGACTTAGTGTCAAATCCTTGTCGAGTTGGATGTCCAATGATCCACGTAGATGTGAAGGTTTTCTGCTCGCTATTATGAAAGAATATCACACCTTTGCAAAGTTGTTACAGGCTTAAACGTTTTCCATAGTGGCGTTGTCAACATGTGATGGGAATTAGCAATAAATTTGACATCCTTGATACCAATGTAGACTTATCTGGCAAAGTTGTAACTGTCGATGATCATGAATCTACACCGTCAGATGGTAACCCTAATGTCTACCGTGTGTTTGGGTTTATGAACTTGGAAAAGGTTATTTCAAGGTATTGTCATTTTTCATTGGAGGTGGCCGACAGGGTGCCGAATTTTTGGGCAGAAGTCAAGGAGGGGGTTTCTACCCTGAGACTAGTGAACGAGGTTGAAGTTGCACGTTTTAAACCTGTGTAATGTCATTTTTAGTTGAGATCTAAGTCTCTGGTTCGGTTTATTATTGGAATCATGGTTGAAGGTTTCCTGGTATAATTCACAGCACCATTCTCATCGTTTGTCTAAGAACCTCAAGACTTGGCCAGGGTTTACGAAGGTAAGTGTTCTTCTGAGGCGAAAATATTTCTTTGCTGCATTTTGTTTTTAGTTTTAAATGTAACATTGATCTAACCTCAAGCTATCGTTTGTTAGGTACAGGGTTTTGGAAAGGGTTTGTCAAGGGTTTGACGAATGCAGGAATTGCATGCTCCCACACTGGTAAGATTCGGGTCTTCCATACCCTCATAGTTCTCTTGGACGGTGGTTGAAGTTGTTCAAAGGATGAGAATCAGGCTTGTCAAGGCTCGTCGTTTTCTCTGTCAAGGTTGATAGTTGAAGAAATATCGAAACATGATTGCAACTCTTGTTTTTGTTTGACTAGTTCTTGGTTTCTGTAATTTGTAATTATGTGAGGCCAACTGGAGCTGTGACTCGTCGATGTTCTAGAAAATGAGTTCTATTAGAACTACTGTAAACTTGGGATAAACCCTGATTTTTAATTTTGTTTGCAATTAATGTTGAAACTCTTAGTTCTGAGAATCCACGCTTCTAATGGTTAAGTTTTGAAAACGAGCCGTGAGCTAAAGCACTGTGTAAATGATACTTCTTTCCTCAGAACATAAATTTGCATGTTAAAGTATAATGGTTAAATGTTTGTGTATATCGACTTCATATTGAAGGTTACTAAAATGTCTTTCGAACTAGACTAGGGTTTGATGATATCGTTGATGATAAGGGTCGTGTGTATAAATAAACTCCAACCTTAAAATGGAAATGTATGCTACCTTTTCGTATATGTCTGTGTGGTTTGTCTTGGTACTGTAGGTTGATAATGTGTGTTCTTATTTTTCAATGTTTGAAATCTAAATAGAGTAAAGGTTGAACTGAGAATTCAATAATGTTTTGCAAAAGAACCAATTAGGGTCAAACCCTAAATCACGTTTTGTTGAAAATGATAACCTAAACAATAGTCAAGATATTGGATCGATTTCGATCCCAGGTTTGAAAAGAGTATAACATTTCGTTATAAAACAATAAAAGAAAAAGTATGAATCTAGCTAGGGTTTTCTGTTTGATACAAGACCGAGATTTACAACAATCACAAATAATGTTAGCAGATCTAAAAGAGAGAAATAAATACATGTTGATAATAGTAGTGTTTAGTAATTTCTTATCATTTGTTAAATTTATAGATAATACATCCTTACTATAGTAAGTGAAAGCAATGTGAGTGTATAGTGCAGAAAATCGTGAAGACTGTGTAAATTACAATTCTGTCTATAATTTAATTTCTATGCATATAATGCTCATGAAGTAATTTCAATCAAACTGTATGTGAAAGAAATATATGAATATGAAATCTGTGTGAAAAACCATTGTTTTCTAGCTTATTATAAAGAATGTTTTATTCAATGTTAGCAGTCTTAAAACAATATACAGTATGTAATTTATCTACCTTCTATGGACATAATTTATATGTAAAGCACGATGATTGCACATGAATTATTTATTGACTGATTGTCATATAACTAAGAAATACTATATATACTAATTATTATATAGAACCTCCTACAATTATTTAACTTAGGAATAGAGAACTCATACATATAAGATTATTATTTATCTATCGAATTCAATGGAAAATTTTGCCTATCTT
Organism: Larix kaempferi; assembly: GCA_027924585.1. Classification (NCBI taxonomy): domain Eukaryota; kingdom Viridiplantae; phylum Streptophyta; class Pinopsida; order Pinales; family Pinaceae; genus Larix; species Larix kaempferi. Next base: position 8,598,492 of record BSBM01000591.1, on the reverse strand, counting down.
CTAATCAATTTTAATTTGGATATCTCTACTAGAGTACAATGCTGCCAAACAGCATGTGGAAAAATGGGGATATTGATTTATGAATTTAACATTAACATTAAACATTCAAACTTAAACATTTCTAGAATTAGAATTCTTTTCGAAAGCAAATAAACAGAATAATATTAGATAACATAAGAGAATTATTTACTAAGAATAAGTTAGGAAATCTTTTAAGAACCTGAGAAACTCTGTAGGGCAACAAACAACTCAGGAAGACTGTTCCACCCAACCAAACTCCTGAAAATAGTCAAATATTGTCTTGGGACCCCCGAGCGTGTTCGCTGAACCACCAGGAGGAAGAAACTTTAGGAATTAGGACTTCTTCTTGTTGTAGTAGTAATATTCTAAATCTTCAATAGGTAGTAGTCCAAAATACTTGCTCCTACAACTTTGTTCTCTTCAATAATATGCAAAAAACTCAGTTTTCAATCACCACTAACCTCCCTTATTCGAATCTCTCTTGAAATCACCTAATTTACAAGAGGAAAATATTCTGCAGAAATATTGATTAAGGGCTGCCTACCCAATTCAAATTTTCCTTTATAGGATGCCTAGGCCTTTTCAAATGTTACTGGGTCATTAAATGAGCTGCCTACTCACTCCCTCCACCTGGGGGATAATGCCTTGTTTTAGGGGAAGTTGTCCCATAACCAACTGTTAGTGGTGTGATGTAACTGATGCCATGTGTCCCATACCTTCCAACAACTTCCATTTCTCCTAGTGGGTCAGTGAACACTCATTCAACAGTCCTCTTGAGTGTTTGTCTCCTAATTAATTCATTTAAATAATAATATTTAGTAATTACATTTATCCATGATCAAAACTAATCATAATTACAAAACTTGTAATTAAATTTAACATAAAGTATTTTTGCAAATAAATAATAATGTTCATAAATTTGGGTAGGTGACACTGCTCGCTCAATGGGGCAAGTGCTTATAACAAACAATAAATTTATTAGAGGCTCGGTTATATATTGGTCAGTGTCGAGCCCTAGGAACTCGGCCAACATGGAAACAACACATCTTGACTCTTCTTTAAACAGGCTGGCCTCACCAGGAAAGGATGTGCCTTCAACAGAGGTATTTGATAATAGGGAGGCACAATAAAAGCTCTGCTTGAGGTCAGCTAGGGCTTGATGGAAATGCTCGATCAGGTTTTCCATTCCAAAACTTTGGGATTTCTGACAAAATTCTTCTTGAAGAGCTAGGGCTTTTCTCACAGTGGGCATCTATGTAGCACATGATTTTTGAGTTTGAGGCATCCAGGATTGCTCTTTGATCCGGGGAGTAATGGCCGGCACACGAGTCTATGAATTCACGGAAACTAGGCATTTGACTAGTTGCAAATAAGTGGAAAAAGGAAAGATAAACGTTATGGACATCCACCTTTCGGGCTCTCATGGCCTCCAAATTCTCCTTAGAAACCTCTACGGGGCAATTTATAAGCATGGTGTCGAAGACATCACAGTCTTTATCTTCTATTAGGTCATTTATCTTGGGGGGCTCGAAGCGTGGAGGTTCAACAAATCCGGCCATTTAAATAGTTTAGGGTGGAAGTAGACCTAGGCAGGCTTTTGAGCTTCTGGTTGGCTGGCCAGTTCTGCACGTTCCACTCCTTTCGCTCTCCAATGTACATAGGACAAATGGGATGCAAATCTCCGTGCAGGAGGGCATTTTATAATATAAATCTACCATATCACCCTTACAACTATGATAGTGATGGATCCACGTCAGCCATCCACCCTATGCAATTAATTCTCCACCGTAGATCTCTTCAGCCCCTTCCTTCCAGTAGCCCCCATGGCCTCCAACTCCACCACATGCCACCTCTGTAGCATCTTTGATTCACAAAAATATTTCCAACCGTCGAGCTAATCTCCTCCTAGATCCTGACCGTCCAAGGATGCAGCCCTTTATCGAGTTCATGGATTTTGGGTCTATTGATTTTACATGCAAGTCATATCAACGAACTAATTCTGAGCCGTCGATCTTCATCCTGCTAGATTTGCGTTGTTGGGAGGTGTCGGGCTTTCATAAAAGTTCGCGGATTTGAAACATATCCCTTTTCACGCATGTTTAAAGCTTGAACTAATTATCGACCATTGATCTGCACCACCCACCGTCGATCACTCGTCGACTTGCTCGCTGGCTAGCACCCCGCCCATGCTAAAAAAGCCTTTAACTTGTTTCGGGAAGGAGGCTTGAGACCATTGATCTTCCTTGCCTTTGATCTAAATCGTCCATAGGTGTCAATCAGTAATGCGAGCACATTCCTTTATATTTAATCCTCCGATCACCATTGAGACTATAGCTTCCTCAAGATTCTTATCTCGGCTCCAAGTTCAACTGCACAAAGCTCTGATATCTTCAACCTTTGGGTCTTGTGGATCAAGGGTTAGGCTTTCTTTGGCGACTTTCATGGATCTACACCTTTCCATTCTCCAAAACCTTTCTAGACATTTAGCACAAAACAGGTGCTAACACATGGGAAGAGCAACCTCCAAAGGGTATATTCAACAGCCAGCAAGCCAAATATACCAAAAACTTGTGACTCAAGAAGGACCTTCCATTTCCATATTTTCAATGACCACCATTTTGAAGAGTTAAGTAAATTTTAAAAAATAATAAAATTATAAGCCTTCTTAGCCTTAATAGTGCCATTCGAATCCGCCTAATCCCAGACCAAACAGTCGTTTTCATTTGATAATATGATGCCAGCAGAGTTACTCTTTTCTTAACCACTTCATTTCATGAACCAGCTAACTTTAATGTACCTCTCACCATATTTTGTCTTATAAACACATAAATACAACAACCATCAAATGGCTACACAATCCACTCAATAGCTCTGTCACTTCGAGATGTTGATCCGATTGGATTTTTGTGAATGGGGAACAACCCCAACACTAAATATATGCCAAAGCCTTCACAACGACAAAACCCTACCGTCACCCATGTTTGTGCGGGGCGACCGTACCCAGAAAATTAGTTCTATGATAGCACGTAAGGGGATCTAATCGGAATTTCTCAAGGATATTCGGGGCATCATTCGATGCATATCCGAATTAGTTCTATGATCGTACCCAGAAAATTATCTTTATGATAGCACGTAGGGGATCTAATCGGAATTTCTCAAGGATATTCGGGGCATCATTCGATGCATATCCGAATGTTCTCCAACGTCTCCAACCTTTTGATGAGGCTCACGACTTTACAACCCTAATATCCCCGACCTTTCGAACTCGCTGGGTCGACTGTGGACGAGGCAAATAATCCCTTTAAAACCCTAATGTCTTATTGGTCAGAGAAAGCTCGGCTGCGAAGGGATCTCGACTTTGAAGGCTTGCTCTGTATAAGGCTGCCGATGCTTTCTTGACTTTGAAGCATTCGTCTGAATGCAATGGCAAATTTTGCGGTAAAGTATTCATCAAATAAATGAAATTATGCTGTTGATTTTGGGTATTGATTTTATTTACATTTGATAACGGAGATGGAGATTGGTACTTCTCAGGGATCTGGGGCTGTTTGGTTCCAGTTTCCTGAGTTTTATTGGGAATGGGTGGAATAGGCAATACGCAAGAGAGCGAACCAAATGTTTTGGTTAATTGCTTTCTAATTTTTCTGCATACCACATCTTATATCCATCGCCAGCGATTCCTTTGTAGAGGCGTATTTCGCATTGGGATGACGTTGTTGATGGTGTTGTGTGAGAATATTGCATAACAATTTATAGGGTTGTATGAGAATACTGCAAAACAAGGTATAAATTTGTAACCAGTTAGAGATGACAAAAGGTCATGCTGAAACCTTTCAAATATTAAATATGCCATCGATGTTATGGATTTTTACAGTCGATATGAAATACTATTTATTTTGGTAATCTGATTAGCCTTTTGTACTATGTGTAAGCCATCGAAAGTTTCAATATATATGTCTTCATATTGTTACTCACGTGCCTGTCATTCCCCGGTATGTTTTCAGCAATTATCTAAACAAATGCTCCTGTTCTTTGTGCCTGTCAAGTTATGTTATACTACACCATAGACTGGATTTGATAGCAAGTTAGGAGTGTTCTTTGTGCACTCCTGACTTATTAAAAGGTTTTAATACACAAACCGCTGTTAATTGGTTGAAACCTCACAAAGGTTTGGATAAGACAAACTTATAAACTGTGTAATGGCTCATGTTTAATCTGTGATAACTGGGAATCAGGATTTGTATCATCATTTTATTTGCTTATTTTCCTAGTGTGTATATTGACGTTTTTTCTAGAGTGTATATTGACGCTTATCTCTATATTATCTGCTGCCAATGTCTTCACTGCTGAGAGACTACGAGTCATTCTATATTCAGCTGCTTTGTTAGTCTAACTTGCAATCATTTGAAGCAAAATCCTGAAAGTTCATATTAGGTATATAGTGGACTTGAAAATATGTATTCCTGAGATTTGACACCCGCTATTCTTTAAGAAAATTTGGGTATCATGATAATTCAGCAGCATGTGTCTAGACATAGATTTGAATGTTAACATTATCTTCTAACCATCCAATTGATAAAAATAAGTATTTCTTTATGCACACAAAATTCCCCAATGCCTTATATCTATATAATATAATTGTTGTTATGTCATGTATAAAAGCAAAAATGTACATTAATCTATGTCAAAAATCCTAAATATCATAAATGAAAGCAAAATATACATTGCTCTACCTCAAAAATGACATGTAGTTTTGAAAAAAAATTATAATATTGACCGTATGCTCCCCAGTCCTGTGTTTGTTATATATATTCATCCAAGGCTTCTTTAAAGTAGTTTTACTTTTCAAAAGGATATCCTTTCAGATCTGATTCTTAAAATAAAATTCAAAACATGATTCTTTTGAGATAGAGAAATTGCAGTGCAGAAAAAAAATAATAAATAGAAGATTTTATTATGGAAATAAGGCCCCTCTTGCATGCATTAGTTCTTTTGAAGTGTAATTTTTATAAATATGAATCGAATGAAGAAAGATATCATGATAGCACCAATTTCATTATTGTTGTTAGCAAATTATTTTCCAATTTTCTTTTGTTATTGGTTGTTTGGAATCTCACGAGACATTCATAGATTTATGTCATTTTTTTTTGTTGTCTTCATCATAATCCAGAGGGCATAAAACTCAGCTCTTTTGTTGTCACCTTGACCTGTAACATTCTTCATATGGAAATAGTGAGAAGAATTAATATGTAGAATAGCCTATGCGTCACACATTCTTAGATCTCTTGACAAGCTCAGGTGAAAGAACTACATGATTTTCCATAATCAATGCTAGGTTACTCAAGTATTCTCTAAGATTTTTCTTTTAAGGCTGCCAATTGCCTTTAAAGAAAACCTTTGGGCTACCTGTGGTGTACTCAGTTCTCATCCTTGAAAAGTCTTACTGTTTCTCAAAATCCATATTTTAGCATAGCAAAGCATAACCATATTCTGCAAATAACATAGCAAAGCAAAGCCCTAAAGGATTTTACAGATTTATAGATATGGGAAAAACAATCTTTCAAAGTCAGTTAATCCCATTTGTTTGCTCCAGGAGATTTGCAATACTTCATTGGAGAAATATGATCCATTGTTTCGTCACAATGTTTACACATAATGTATTTGCTAAAATTATGCCAATTTCACTTTTGTCCATTATTCTAAATAAGAATTTTATATGCCAATGGAAGGCAAAGAAACATTCTTTTGATTAATTGGACTTAACAATTTCCATAAATTTTTTCATTTTTCTTTGATTGAAATTCCAACGTTTCACTGAATATCCCAAATTTTGACACCAAACTCTCTCTTCTGACTGAAATTCGTCCCAGTGTACACCAACTGGGCTATACCATTTTGTTAATCTTTATTATTATCCATTAGACACCAAACTCTCTCTTCTGACTGAAATTCCTCCCAGAGTACACCAGCTGGGCTATACCATTTTTTTAATCTTTATTATTATCCATTAGACAGGCTGAACAATGAATTTTTGTTTTTTATTTATTTTCTATAATGATTTTGAAAGGGGACAGAGGAGACAGAGCATCAAATAAACAGGGTAAAAACAGAGTTTTGCAGTGCTAGAGCACTAGAATGGAGTCACACACGCAGAAAAATCGGAACTATATCGCATACCCTGCATTTCATTAATATCAAAACAGTAATACAAAAAAGAAAGCCCGACTGGGAAGGCGGTTCACATTTCCCAACAGCTATTACATGTCCAGCTTCTTAAATCATACATTAAACTTCATTGAATAGCAAGTTCTGCTACATATGGCGGTAGCTAGTTGCAATTAATGCCAACAAACTCCCCCTTAATTGCAACATTCAGCAAAAAACAAAAATTGAATATCTCATTGACAGAACTATAACATAACAAACTACATCTACAGTCATACATATATTGCATTAACAATGCCAAGATTCCCTCTATGAAATTCAAAAATCTCTTTCGCCAGAGGCTTAGTAAATATATCAACCAGCTGTTCGTTTGACCTGCAAAATGCCAAGTTAATTTCTTTGTTGTTAACCAGTTCTCTGATGAAGTGGTATCGGGTATCTATGTGCTTGCTCCTTTTGTGAAATACTTGGTTTTTCGACAATGCAATTGCAGAATTATTGTCACAATAGATCACTGTTGGATCCTCCTGCTCGTGCAACAACTCAGACAGACCTCTCCGCATCCACACTGCTTGACAAGCTGCTGACGTGGCTACTACATACTCCGCTTCAGCTGATGAAATGGTTACTATGGGTTGTTTTTTTGATGCCCACGAAACTGCACCTGAACCAAAATTAAATACATAACCTGTTGTACTTTTCCTGTCATCAATACTGCTTGCAATGTCACTATCTGTATAGCCTGTTAACTTGAAATCTGAACCTACTCAATACAAAATTCCATAATGCATTGTTCCTGAAACATATCTTAAGATTCTGTTTGCTACTTGCCAATGGGAACTTCTTGGAGTTTCCATAAACCTGGAAATTAAGCTCACCGCGAACATGATATCTGGCCTAGTTGCTGTTAGATACATTAAACTTCCAACTAATTTCTTAAATTGTGTTGGATCTACAAAAGGTTCATTGTCATCTTTACTTAATTTAGTTCCTGTTGCTATTGGTGTTGAGACTGGTTTACAATTCAGCATTCGAAACCTTTTTAACACATCTTCCGCATACTTAGATTGACATATGAAAATCCCTTTTTCAGATTGATCAACTTGAATTCTGAGAAAGTACTTCATCATTCCCAAATCTGTCATTTCAAATTCTATTTTCATTGTTGTTTTAAAAGCTTCTATAGACAGATTTCCTGTGAAGATTAAGTCATCAACATATACGCATACAATCATGATTTTACCTTGCTGATTTAATTTTGTGTACAATGTAGGCTCACTAGCACATCTATTGAATCCATTACTCAGCAAGTATGAGTCTAATCTATTGTACCACACTCTAGATGCTTGCTTCAGCCCATATAAAGCCTTTTTCATCCTGTAAACTTTATTTTCACATCCTCTTATTTCATACCCAGCTGGTTGTTTTACATAAACCTCCTCCTCTAAACGTCCATTTAAAAATGCAGATTTTACATCCATCTGATACACATTCCAATCATTCTGTGTTGCTATAGCTAAAACAAGTCTAACTGTATCTAGTCTCGCTACCGGTGCAAAAGTCTCATTATAATCTATGTCGGGTTGTTGACTAAAACCTTGTGCTACAAGCCTAGCCTTGTGTTTTTCAACCTTTCCATCAACATTCAGTTTTGTTTTATAAATCCATTTTACACCTATGCAGTCTTTTCCATCAGGTAAATCCACTAACTCCCAAGTTTCATTTTTCTCTATAGCATCTATTTCATCATCCATAGCTTTTATCCATGCAACATCTTTAATTGCTTCTTCAAAACTAACTGGTTGAGAAGCCAATAATGCAAAATTTGAGTTCAAATCCAGTTCATCATCATGTTGTTCATAGATTTCTTTTAGACTTCTAGATTTTTGTTCTCTAATCCTAGATCTCAATTCTGCTAAAGTAGGATCAGATTCATCACTTACTTGTGAGCTTGATGTATGCTGCCCTCCAAGTCCTGATTGCTCTTCTTGCATAACATTTCTTGGTGTTCTTGTTTGAGGTGAATTAAGATCTATTGTGTTCCTTCTTGGTGTGCTGGATCCTGATACATGTGCAGGTACATATGAATGTGGAATTTGTTGTCCATTTTGCACATTTTCTTCATCATCTTCAACGTGAGGTAAATCTGCTCCATGTGTAACTATTTCATCAACACTTCCATCCCATGATTCCTCCTCCTTAAATTCTACATCTCTGCTTACAATGAGTTTCTTGGTAATAGGATTATAGAGCTTATATGCTTTAGAATGCTCACTATACCCAATGAAGATACATTTTTCACTTCGATCATCCAACTTCCTTCTAATCTCTTTAGGTACATAAGAGTAAGCCACACACCTAAATATTCTAAGATGTGATACATTGCAGCACTTGCCACTCCAAGCTTCTTCAGGTACTTTATTCCTCACACTTTTCGTAGGACTTCTGTTCAAGATGTAGACTGAACATGCAACTGCTTCTGCCCCAATACTCATTTGACAAATGCTTGGCCTTCAACATGCTTCTTGCCGTATTCATAATTGTCCTATTTTTTCTTTCTGCCACACCATTCTGCTGTGGTGTATATCGAGCTGTAAATTGCCTCTTAATTCCATAATTTCTGCAAAATTCCATGAATTCATTCAATTTATATTCGCCTCCTCTATCAGACCTCAACACTTTGATGAACTTTCCGCTTTGTTTTTCAACCAAGGTTTTGAAATTCTTGAACACTTCAAAAGTTTCTGATTTTTGTTTAATAAAATATACCCATGTTTTCCGGCTGTAATCATCAATAAAAGTCAAAAAGTATAGGTTTCCAGCCAATGATGGATCCTGCATTGGTCCACACAAATATGTATGAACTATCTCTAGAGGTTCTTTTGCTCGATACGAAGTGCCTACATGGAAAGATTCTCTATGATGTTTTGCTAAAATACAACTCTCACATGAGCTTGCTGGTTGTTCAATCGGTGGCAGCCCTCTAACCATTTGATTTTTCTGTAATAAGTTTAATCCCCCAAAGTACAGATGACCATTCCTCAAGTGCCAAAGCCAAGACTGATCCAAACTTTGAACTTTATAAGCATTCACATAATTCTGAATTTCACTTTTTAATGTAAGTGGAAACATTCTATTTTTAGTCATTTTAACCTTTGCAATCAACCCTTTTCTAGGATTCTTGTCAAGAATTGTGCAAGTGTCATGGTTGAAAATTACCTTATAGCCTTTCTCCATTAGTTGTCCAATGCTAATCAAATTGCATTTCAGACCAGGTACAAAATACACATCATTAATATGTCTTCTATCTCCATTTTTTGCAAATACATTAACAGTACCCCTACCATGGACGGAGACTTTATTATCATCTCCAAACTTCACTTCAGACTGTACCGAACTGTCCATTTCAGTGAACACTTCCTTGTTGCCAGACATGTGATTACTACAGCCAATGTCTAGAAACCATACATCATTTGGATTCTCTTGTGCAACATTGCAGGTAATAAGAACTGAATCAGTTTTATTTTCTGATTTTTCAACTAAATTTGCAGACTGTTTTCTGGCATCTGCTTCCTTCTTTCTACATTCCCTAGCATAATGCCCAAATTTCTTACAATAAAAACACTGAATTTTGGATTTATCAATTCTTTGATTCTGCTGTTGATAAAGGTTATTACTTGCAGTTCTGAAATTTCCTGAATGTGGGTTTTGGACATACCTACCAGTCCTATTTATATTTGGTTCTTTTTCCCTTTGAAATTGAACTCTACCCCTGCCTCTATAGAATGACCTTCCTCTTCCTCTACCAACTGTTAGCTGTGTCTTGAAGGCAGTATCAAGAGAGAAGTTTGAGTTTCTGTTTAACCTAGATTCATGGGATAGCAGGGATCCCATTAACTCATCAATTGAGAGCTCAGTCAAATCCTTTGACTCCTCAATTGCCACAACAACAACATCAAATTTGCTGGGCATACTTCTTAATACTTTTTCTACCACCTTTTGATCAGAAATCTGTTCACCATGGGTTCTCATCTGGTTTACAATTGTCATTAGATGATTATGAAATTGATCTACAGTCTGTGTCTCATTCATTTGCAGATTTTCAAAATTTTTCCTAAGGGTTTGTAATTTAGCAACCTTCACCTTACTTAAACCCTGTTAAACTGTGTCTAAGATGTCCCATGCATCTTTGGATTTGCTTACTGATGCTATTCTAGGAAAGATTGAGTCATCCATAGCTTGCTGGATGAGAGAAAGTGCCTTAGCATCTTTCTTCTTGTTGTTTTTAAGCAAGTCTTTCTGTGCTTGTGTTAAAGCCAAATAGGCTGCCTCATCAAGGGGCTCTAAGTACCCATTCTGAACTAAGTCCCACAGATCTTGTGAACAGAGAAGAGTTTTCATTTTTATGGACCAAAAGTCATAGTTCTTACCTGTTAGAGGTAGAATTTGAGGCTATGCTCCGAAGCTGCTCGATGCCATGGCTCAAATTTTCTGAAATTTCTCCTTTTGCAGCTGTAGACAGGGTGCTCTGTTTCAATATTCGTTCACAGTTTCTTTGCTGGTTGCTGATGGTTCACGGTTTCAAGCCTGCACGGCTCCTTCTGCTATCCTTGCCAATTCCATTATGTCGAGGAGTGATCCCATTTACCCGAGGAGTGAGATCAAAATTTCTTGAAAGCATGGCAGCTCCAAGTGAAAGGCGACGATTTGTGGGGGTTGTGCTTCCATTTGCTCGCAAACCCTGTACTCTCTTAATGCTATGATTTTATTCGGACTGGGTTTGGATCCAAACAAAGCTTCCTGCTCTGTTAGAAATTGTTCTTGTAACCGCTTCTGATCCCGAACCCGTTTCTTTTGCTCCTCCCTTTCTTGTCTCACAAAGGTATACTCCTCGAGCATTGCCAGCAACCATACGCCATCATATACAAAAGCTATTCCTTTTTCTTCTTCCCAAGCACGTGTTTTAGCCTTCAAATTCTCAACAAGAGCAGGAATTTTGTTCACAGTTACTCGAGCCCACTCTGCACGTTTGAGATTTGTGTGAGCTCCCTTGCTAGCACTGTATCTATTCTCATCCATGTTGTAGTCTACAAGCCAGCTTTCCTCAAACAAGAAACAAACAAGGCTTCCTCGTCTGCCTGCTACTCGCCTCGGGCCCGAACCTCCATCGACGAGCTCACCCAGCTTCCACTTCGGCAAGAGAAGAAATACGCCTTTCTGGGCCAGTACAGAGCTCCTGTTGTAAATTTTATCAAATCTTCCACGGGCTATGGCCCTTCAAATTTGCCTCCAGTCCCTTCACTATGTAACCAGGGGTCCAACCCTCACTCCTCTTCACACAAGCCACGCCCAGGCCGGCTCAACCAAGAGCAAAGAGAATATAAAGAAAAAACAACGGCGGCAGGAGTCTCAAACAGCGGCTTTTTCATTCGGAGAGCATGGGAAATGCAAACAGCGCTAAGCTTTTCGCTGTCTCTTCCTCTTTTGCAACGGGGGTTCTTCTCCTCGGCGAATAGGGACAAGCGTAGAGAAGAGGCTCACCACTCAACCCACGGGGAGGCAAACAGAGCTCAAGCTCTGATACCAAAATGAAAGGGGACAGAGGAGACAGAGCATCAAATAAATAGGGTAAAAACAGAGTTTTGCAGTGCTACAACACTAGAATGGAGTCACACACGCAGAAAAATCGGAACTATATCGCATACCCTGCATTTCATTAATATCAAAACAGTAATACAAAAAAGAAAGCCCGATTGGGCAGGCGGTTCACATTTCCCAACAGCTATTACGTATCCAGCTTCTTAAATCATACATTAAACTTCATTGACTAGCAAGGTCCGCTACATATGGCGGTAGCTAGTTGCAATTAATGCCAACAGATTTTTGAAATGATTTAAGTTCATTTTAGAAATTGCATTGGTGGACTTCTGAAACTAATTTTGAATTAAATCAGTTTTAAGCATCCAAATGAGATCCATTAATATTGTTTTTAACAATTATTTTGTGAAAAGCAATGGAAGCTATTTATGTTAAAAGACATAAATCCGAAACTTATATGGATTAAAGCAAAGGTGGAAAGCAGGTAATGTGCTGTTACGGTTTATTGCAACTATTCAGATTCGGCCTCCGGACGACTGCTAACATTACATTCAAAAGCGATAGATTTCGAATCCAAACAAATTTCATATTATAAATCGCTCTTTCGGCCTAAAACTGTTGCAACAACCTACAAACTATGGACAAATTTTCTCCATCAGAAAAGTTGCTTGGTACGTGCAAAAGCAGTGGAATCTGAGACTAATTAGTTAATTTTTCTTTTGCGTTCATTCACAGTAAAATATATCTTCCATATGTGCCATTAAATTATTGACCATTCTGTCAGCACGCGACACAGTTCCCAATATCATGGCAATATCATAGAGCATAGCATGAGTCTTGTTAGGTTAAAAAGGGATTCTTTCTGCCACAAATATTAATTATTGGTAAATTTGAAATATGATTGAATTATGATTTTAATTTTTTTATTATGATTATTATTTATTAGCTAAATTTATCTATATTTTTTTAGTAAGCATTATAAATTTCTTTTTAATGAGAGATCTTCATGAGCATGATTCACCCATATAGAAATATTTTCAAATGAAAGGGTTGGATTTAATGTTGGAACATCTTTGCAATTCATATTCTTGTTATTGGTTATTACTTGTGGCATAAAGATTTATTAGTAAGTTTGATTGTCATATAGTGGTTTTGTTGGTTATTACTTTGTGGGATTAAGATTTATTAGTAAGTTTGATTGTCATGTGATGGTTTTGTTGATTTAGTAAATTGCAAGATTTATTGCAAGGTTTTTTAGGGAGTGGTTTTAAAGATAATAAAGTGAAGGGATAGGTTGCCATGTGTGATGGGCACATTTAGATTAACCTTGAACTATCACGATGTCCCGATGGATTGCTCTACTCTTCTTTATTGATTAAGTTATCCTCTAATGCATTTTGGCATGGTTAATAGTTGCATATGTCATCATATCTTCGTTGACAACATTTTCAAATGTTCTTAGGGTGAGAAATGGGTGGACTTGAATATAAGGTGATGCAAATATGTAATGATATGTTAACAACTAACAAATTTGTAACATTGTTTTCTTGTTAATAACTTAATTACAAATCTATATTTGAATAGCTACTTTTGCTAAATTTATACTTATGGGAGAATATACTATGGTGGTGTATTTTTGGTGAAATTTATTAAAATGGGAAAACATAGGAGGCCACACACAATGATGCATGTCCATTTGGCTTATGATAGAATTTGAACTTCGTGATACTCCACAGTTTAGAGTGGGCAAACTATACATAACACCATGGACAAAAATAGAGGCAACAAAAGTCCTAAGAGGGTTCCATGATAGAGGTTATAGAGGAGACAAATATAAACCCATCATAACTGTGTGTAGCCATGTTTATTAGGAAAATATATTTCCCTATTATAATGGTGTCATATTTTATATTTTTAGAGGATGTGTGTAGCCATGTTTATTAGGAAAATATATTTCCCTATTATAATGGTGTCATATTTTATATTTTTAGAGGATTTTCATGATTTTGAGGTCATTTCTTAGCTCTTTAATTTCCACATAAATGAAATCTTATTCACAACAGATAGATGTTCGTTGTGGTGAAATATCTCCTCTGACTTGTATGCAATTGTTGGGTATGTGTTATATTCTTTGTATGTATGTCTCTCAATGCACACTTGACAATCCCCACAATCTAGTGTTCTACCATATGCTTTTAGTGTTGTGCGTAGCGCTGACTCAAGGGGGGTTATAAGGGGGGGCAAGGGGGAGCGTGGCAACGCCATCCCCCTTCCGTGAATTGAGTTCAAAATATTTTGGGTAATTTTTGACCTATTTTTTCGTTTTTTCTAAAAATGTGTAATTTAATCTTGGCTAAGGGTTTGCGGTCTATTTCTAATCTGTCTTAATGGATTAAGGATTTGGATGCTTGGGAATGCCTATATGTGTATTGTGAGCAGTTAATAATCATAATGATAAATTAAGAGGTGTGGCTCTAAGTTTAATTGGTTTAATTGAATGTTGTGGTGTAATCTCTATTTGCTTAAACGAATATGCACACACATATTATAGAAGAATCTTGCTACTTGGCACTTCAAATTTCCTTTTTTCTAGCATGCTTAATTGAAATCCAACAAACCAAAAAATGTTCAAAGCACAGTTTTTGTTACTTAGATTACATGTTGAACATTTTGGTTCAATTTAACCCGTTATATCACAATTTGAATATGGTGAGATTTAAATTTTTCACTTTTGACATTGGAGTTGGCAAATTCAAAGAAAAAGCTTGTGAGAAAAAGCTCAAAAAATATAATAGTTTGAGTCCTAGTTATACTAAATTTTTATAGGAGAGGGGGATGCCATTGTGTATGTTCTCCGAAAATAATTTTTCTATGTTATAGAATCTCTTTATGTTTTATTTAAATGTAATTATGAAAATTATGTAGAGTGTACATAACATGTAGAGGAATGAACATGTGGAATTAACATTTTTTCTAACAAACCACTTGGGCTACAATCAATTGGAAAATCTAATCTTCTTAGGGAAAATTTTAGGGGAGAAATTTAGCTCGGATAATTATCATGGTTTTTTTCCAAAAAAATATTTGTCATTTTCCATTTTTTTAAGTGTCCAAAAACTATATAAAACCCTTAGAAATTTGAATATTTTGTTTTAAAATATCGCCAAATATTTTATGGCTGGAAATTTGATAATTAATAAGATTCACCAAGGTTTATACAATTTAAGAAAATTATGGATCTTAAATACTCCTTGAGCCTTGTATTTGTCAATGTTTCTATTAGATTTACACTTTATTCTATACATCCACTAGAACCAATTACATTCTTATTTTTAGGTAACTCAAATAGATCCCATGTTCCATTTTTCATTAAAGAAATAAATTCTTCTTTCATGCCATGAACCCAAATTTTGGATTTACTAACTTCTTTTCAAAAGAATGAGGCTCTTCAATTCTCAACACAATAGACATAGTAATATGGTGTGTATACCTAGAAAATGTGCTTCTCTCTCTTATTGATTTCCTTACCTCAACTTGTCCCATTGATATTATTGACTACTTCATCAAGACTAATGATTGCAGTAGGCATTTATTCCTATTCAAGTTCACCAAACTCATGAAATATGACAGACATAGTAATATGGTGTTTATACCTAGAAAATGTGCTTCTCTCTTTTATCAATTTCCTTACCTCAACTTGTCCCATTGATATTATTGACTACTTCATCAAGACTAATGATTGTAGTAGGCATTTATTCCTATTCAAGTTCACCAAACTCATGAAATATGACATCCTTGTTGGAAAACACTTCAAGACTTATATGATTATACAATTAGTAATTTCCTTTTTTTACTATAAAATCCAATAAGAATACATTTAAGTAATTTTGCATCTAGTTTCCTTCCATTCATTGGTATATGTGCAATTTAAGCGATGCAACCAAATACTTTCAAGTGATGAATTATAGGTTTGTAACCAAACAATGCTTCAGAGGGTGCACCAAAATAAAAACATTTTGTAAGATTTCCATTTTTTAAATACATACTTGTATTAACTACCACAACCCACAACCTATTAGGAAGTTTTTTACTCTTTAATAAGCTTCTTTCACATTCTACAATTGCTTTAATATTTTTCCTAATACACCATTATTAATAAGATTTCTTACTATATTTTTTCTAATATATTTTAATAAGCTTATCTTATGAGAATTACAAGGAATTGTTGTTTCTCTTCTTATTTCATTGTCCTTAAAATATTTTACAAATAAGATTTCTTACTATATTTTTTCTAATATATTTTAATAAGCTTATTTTATCAAAATTACAAGGAATTATTGTTTCTCTTCTTATTTCATTGTCCTTAAAATATTTTACAAAGTAATTTGATATGAATTCCCTCCAAAATCTATATTAGAATTTTAATATGCTTATTACTTTTTTTTCTACCATATGTCTCAAGTACTTAAATATCTCAAACACATCATTTTTTTCATTTCAAGAAATAAATGCAAGGGTATCTTGTTTTAACATAAATAAATATCACAAAATAAGAAGCCCCATCTAGAGATATAGTTTTCAAAGGTCGACGTAGATAGAGCGCATCAATTTAAGCATTTCCCTTCATTTTCATTGACTTCATTTTAAAAAATCAACATCATGTTGTTTTACTAAAGAGCATCCTTGACATGCAATAAGCTCATTCTTTAATAAAGGTAAGAATTTCACTATGTTATTTATTTTCAACATTAAAAGATATATAAAGTTTATATGTTTTGATGTAGTTAATAAATTTTAATTTATTCACGATATTTAAAAACCATACAAACATATGAAAGTGGAAAAAAAAATCAATCTTTTATTTCTTCTCCATCCTAATTATTACAATGGAGATTCAACCTCTTTATAACTGATATTTGAGATTTTCAAAAAATGCTAATTTTAGAAAATTCTTTCATGACTCTAAAATTGACCACTAACTTAAAAATCTATCTAGAACAACACTAGTTGTCAACTCTCTTTCTGATTAGGTGCATAAACTAACATATAAGTAACTGATATATGAGATTTTCGAAAATTGTTATTTTTAGAAAATTCTCGCATGAATCTAAAACTGGCCATAACTTAAAGCTAACTAGAGCAACACTATGTGTCAACTTGATTTTTTAATTAGGTGCAAAAACTAACAGATAATTGATAATTACAAATTTAAAAATTCCCGCAAAAACACTAAAACTTCAATTTGAGGTACTATATGAAGGAATTAGGCCCCGAAAAAGTGTTGGAAAAAGGTCCTATCAGAAGGATATTCTTGCTCACTACATTGAACTCTTTGAAACACAACTTCCTGTTAAATTTGAGCCCAAATGACTAAACGAGTCAAAAGTTATGACCCTTAAAAATCCCTGCATTATTGTTTTTATTTTTTTTTCAACCCACAAAAATCCCTGCATCATGTCAATACCTCAACTTCCATATTGTTGTATTGTGATATTTTTTCCCAACAAATTTTGATTACTTCCACCAAAATCATAAATCTTGTACACCATTCAAATATTCTTAGTAATAACCTTCTTTTTATCATTGATATCTTTGGCTAAACACCTTATCTTTACAAACTCAACTTTAAAAACTAAATTTGCAATGGTTGAAACTAAATCATTTTTTCACAAGTTCTACATCATACATGACATTTTGAATATGTTTTATCATACCATTAGACATTATTACCAACACATCGTCATAACCTCGGTACTCATGGTACCTATCATCTCCCAAGGAAACTTTATTTCCACTAGATCCTTCATCAAATGTTTTAAACCAACTTCTCTTGCAAGTGAAGAACAACCAAATAAATAATATTGATATTTGAGTATTTTTTTATTATTGGGTCACATAAATTCATATATGGAAGAAACAATTTAATTTCTTCAAGATATTTTATAATAATTCTTCCATGAGCTAATTTACTATGTTGCCTCTTGTTTCAAGAAGTATTAAAATTGTTCTTTTTACAATCACAATAAAATGACTAGTTTTACCATAGTAAAAACAAGCTCCTTTGTTGTTGACATCACTTTACTTATGTAATGGGCCATTACTCCCTTGTGTTGGGCCATTACTCCCTTGTGTTGGTTTTAATCTAGGGAAAATTCCCTGGTTCCACGACTTGATTCCCTTGTCTTTGTTGCATGACTTGTGTTTTGTATTTTTCATTTTTTTCTATCATCAATGATAAATTTGAATATTTTTTTTTTCTAATTGTTCAAATTTCTCCTTCTCTTTTCCACTTGAAGAAGTATTTTGTTGATTCCTCAATATTTGGTGCATTTCCTATGGTGACAGGACTTGTTATAAAAAATGATACTCATTTAGAGTCATACAATTTAGTGTAATAGTGGCAAGATCAATAGATGATATTTCTCTCCAATATGACCTAAATTGTCTCTCAAGTATTCCACTCTTGACATGCAATTATAAACAAATTCATTCACATTCATTTACCTGATATGTATCCCATCTCTTCTATCAAATATCATTACGGATTGCTTAAACATTCCACTAATGTTTGCAACATTCAAGTGTGGGAGGTTGGAGAGAACACAAGGTGTATTTAAAGCTTCAACCTCAAGCTCCTTGATCATATAAAAGGAATTTGTTGGTTTATCCATGCCATGCAAAGTGATTATAGAATCCTTAGAATAATAACAATATCTAATGGGTGCCCACATATTTTAATAGAACCCCTTTATCAAAATGTACTACTGGATTTGTTAATTGATCAACTTGGAAATTATTCATTACTTAAATATGGAATAAGTCTATTGAATCAAAGGGGGAAAGGAGCACTATAATTCTTTCCACCATTAAGTACAAAGTGGCTCTGTTTTTTACCTTAGCATTTTTAACATGTCCAATGATCAGTGATGAATCTCTAAAAATCATAAATTTCTTTATATATCTAGTGTAATGAAGCATTAGGCCAAGGTAGAGGAAATGTAGAGGCCATGTAGAGGGCATGCATTCTTTTCTGAACATTTTCCACAAGGAAAAAACTAAAGGACTTAATCCTATGAACTTTAATCAAGCATTATAGAGAAAATTACAATGTAACATGGGTGAGTGTACCCAACCCTTTGGGCATGTTTTATACAGCCCAACCTAAACTAGGGATGTTAGGGATAACGCATAAGCACCTAATATGTTAGGTACTTATATGAGTTCAAGTACATAGGGTGGATTTGAACTCTATAGGTATTATCATCTTCAAACTGAAAAGAATGTAATATAACACTACATAGTATATAAAAGAATGGTTGTGTGAACATTCATCCAAACAATATAGGAACACACTAACATGGAGAAAGCCATCAATCATGCCACATCATAGAAACATAGTCACAAGGTGATAAACCATGCACAAACCTTCAACCTATTTATGTTCATACCTGAATGAATGAATTGTTAAAGCTAGTTTATATAATGAAAACTAGTTCCACTATCCTCTAGTTTGAACTTTGTAACACTACCACTAAATGCTACACAACGTAAATAGAACCTTTAGTCCATATATTCTCTTACCATGATATTGTATATCATGTGATATCAAATCACATAACAATTCATGTGAATTCGTTTTATATGGAGTACAAAAGAAAAATCATATATATATACTCAAGGCACACCTTTTAATGAATCTAGATTATGCTTACCTAATATATGCTACTAAAGGAATGGAAAGTAATATTGTAAAAATGCTCCTTTTTTTTTGTCATGTAAACCTCAACATCACCAATTTTTCATAGCTTCTTGATCTCCCACACTCATGGAGAGATCTCTTACCTTGCAAATTTTGAGCCATGGTTAGCTACCCTCTATAGAATAGATGGGAAATTCAAAACAATAGCCATACTATCATGTCAAACGTCGTCAATATCATGTAGGCCAAATGCCATCAATGTCAAATGGCATATCTAGATGTTATGATGATAAATAATTACCTTGATGGAAATACCTTGTGGATTGTAGAGATGACCACCCTTCAAATCTGCATTTTTCAAAGAGAATAAAAGGTTATTTGACTAATACTAAAATGTTAAACATGTTAGATATTATACAAAGACTAAAGGTGAATACTTGAATGAGATTCTTTTTGTTTGAGAATAATTTATTCTCTATTAAAAAGGGACAACCACGTGAAGGTGGAATCTCATGTGGCCCCTCCCTAACATATCAATCTCAATTCCCCATACTCAATCTATCTACTCAAAAACAATTGATAGTGACATAGTAAGATTCACGCATAACAAGTAGCAAAAAGAAATTAAAGGTACTTAATGAAATAAAGAATTTATTTGCATATATGTGTTTTTGTGCATACAAAACATATATGATCAATGCATAAGAAGGTACATCAAAACAAAATTGTACAACAAATAGTTTACATTAATAAATTTTGTCATAAAAAAATTATTTCCATTATACAAAATGTGTCTCATAATACATAAAATCACTTCTTTTTCTTGTTCTTTATTTTGAAAATATTTGGTGATTAGCTCATCCTCATCTAGTTGTGCCCCTTTAATAGTTTGTCCTTCTTCTAGTGCTAATCGAATATGAATCCTCTCATGTGTTGTACTTCTAGTGGAGTACTCATGGCATTCAGGATATTACAAAGAGGGACCCATTATAATAAAATAAATGGTTAAATTTATATGGTTAGTTATTATTCATAGAATTATTTCATTAATACAAATGACATTACAATGTTTTATACCTAGTGGACTAGTTGATGTCATTAGTTGGGTTGTTGTATGTTCCTTTCATCTTGAGCATTCTCATCTATATGCTCTACCAGTGAAACAAAAAAAGTTATAAGTACACCATATGCAACTAAATATCAATAATTATTAATCCATACATCTCATTTTAAATATACACATATCGTCATGGAATGCACACCAGAATAGGTTTTGGTTCATTGTTGTCAACTTCATTGTTGTTTCTATCCTACATAAAACAAATAGGCACATTAATTTATGGGTGAAGTCAATCATCAATAGATTTTACAAGTACTCAACAATTAAATTCCATTGATATTATTTACCATGTCATTCAAAGGGGAAAATAGTGTTTTCCCCATGCTTTGTCAACATTCCACCACTACTTGAAAGTTGAGCTTGAACCCTATATTCAAGTCTTCTTTGGTGGCCATGGTTCTAAAATTCCCCTTGCACTACATAAGATCACACATTTTTCTTATTGGATGAAGTTAAATAAAAGTTGTATGATGATATGAATAATAATAATGGTTAAATTATTGAGTACTTACTATTCATGATTTTAATTTTAGATAGCCATCCTGACTAAGTTTTTTCTATTTGTGTTTTTCAAGTATTTCCTTGGTTTATTTTGACATGTTTAGTAGCTTACTAAAAAATTCAAACATGAGATATCACAATTTATTCCATAGAACTAAAGAAAAATCAACATATTAAATTAAAAATATCTTATTCCTTCTAGGTTGAGCTCGTGTCTTTCCTTTTTTTTCTCAACGCTTTCTCCTTTGATCCGTCTTGTAGATTCTTTGATTCCCTCTCGGGAATCATTGAAGGATGCTTAAAATTAAGGTTTTTTTGCAATTGAACCATATATTGATCTCTCACATATTTCAGATATAAACTTGCTAATGAGGTGACTTCACTTTTGTGGAATATTTCACTAAACATGATGACAAAGTAGTTCATAAGATTATTTTTCAAATTAGCATTCTGCACATTTCATCATTTGTGAATTCTAGGCCAGAAATATCTAAGGCTGTTATCAGAAAATCCACTCGAGCGGACGCAAGCCGGATCTCCCTAGTTCAAGTGAATCTAGAACAAATAGAACAGAATACAAAACTAATTTCCTAGATCAAGTTACAGATTGTGTACTTAGATATCATACCTTTCAGATCATGGATCCTTCTCCTTGTTGTTGCTCCAAGTCTCGTGGTCATTAGATCTCCAGCTGCAAGACTTGTTAAGAAAATATGGAAATGATACAAGCAGTGCAAGATATCTAAACAATAACTAATCTAAACTAACAGTTGAGGAAGAAAGTTCTAAACATCATTAATGAGACAACATTCATGGAAAGAGATTATATTAATTGTATTAAAAGGTGGGAATACATCGAAAGGATGAAGCTACAACCAAAGCCTCAACGTCGCATCCTCCATCCAACATGTCCAAGCCAAGCCTCCAAGGTGGTACAAGCTTTCCAATCACCAATATGGATTCTACCAGCATAAGGATACCATAGACCCTCCCCCTTTCCCATGGAGAGAGTGGGTGTTTATATAGGGCTAAAGAGATAGGGTAGGTTGAGGATTAGCGGGAGATGGTTAAGGGATCCTCCCATTAGGTTAGGAACCAAAATGCCACCTCACCTAGAGCCTAAGGATAGGCCTCCAGCTCAACAAACTTCTAGAAATACCTAGAGACTCTCGAAAATAGCCTCTAACCAACCTCGTCACACCCTGGTAGAGGACATAGAGCGACATAGGGGATCGTTGCAATTTGTAGGAGGACAAACTACGACAATGTCTCACCCTAGTTGAGAATAAACTATGACAGAGGGGTTCTATCGCACCCTGTAGGAAGAGAAAGTGTGATAGCCTACTGAAACCAGGTCAAGCGGATAGGGGGAACTTTTAGTTGAATATGCTTTAGCCTAGAATGAGGTTAGGGGTTAGAGCAAAGAGTTTACACAATAGTCAAGATGATGACACTATCATAACGGTCATGATGACGACACTTGGCCATAATGATGACACTTGCAACGGTCATGGTGATGACACTAGGTCATGATGACGACACTTGCAACACTTGCGACACTTGCAAAAGGGTGACGACATTTTGGTGTAACAAAATGCCCCCCAAAGCATGAAGCTGACTGAATGAGACAGGTGAAATGATTTGTAGTAAAAAATGGCAAGGACTTGCTGGTTGGAAGGAGTTACTGCAGAAATGACCTGAGATCCACAAGTCTTATAAAACACAAAACATGGCTGCCGACCAGTACACTGTAGATCCATGATAGGAAAGACCGACTGAACACAATCATGGCTACTAGACACAATTGTAGATCCATGATGAGATGATAACATAGCCGCGACGAATACAAAAGTGGATCTGTGTAACTCTGAACTGACAACACAGCCACGACCAATACAAAGTGGATATGTGTGTCTCAAATAATCTCCATCGCAACCCGGGTAGCAAATAACTTCCCCGGGGTCTTCAAGATGAACCCGCAATGATACAAATCTATCCATGTGATTACAATGTTTTGGAGTCGAACATGGTAGAAACCACTTGATTATCGGTCATTAATGTATATCGTTAACAAGTGCGAGGGAAATCACCATTAATGTCAATCATCCCCAAGGTATCACAATACATACCATCAAGCGTGAATCAATGAGTTGAAGTTGAACACCTAATGGAATCTTTCAATCAAGCGTCAATGACGTAAACTCATGTTGAAAGCGAGGTAACCTGCCATTGAGGCATGCAGGCCCAAGGTACTTAGTTGGTTTATAAGTTCAATCCTCGGATGATGATTTGAAGTCGACGAGGATGAACCCGTCGAAGGAGGGCCATGATGAATCACCCATCATCGACATGAAACTCGATAACATATGTTTGGTGTAGATCGGATGGTAGAGTAATGTGCAAGACTGACTCAAGGTAGACCAACATGATAGAAGGTATACTGACTACAGATGATGAGTAATGAAACATCTCTTGAAAATGGGCACGGCATGACTTTGCATTATTGACATGATAAGAATGATACTAACTCCCAATGCGATTGATGGTGGAAGCATTCTTTGGATGATCCAAAGGAGTGACAAGACTCACGGAATTGATAAGACTCGGAGACAAATGGACTACCCAAGTACTGAATGCAAATGCAAACGAGTGCCATGTTCAAGAGTCACTACATACTGCCATAATTAAGATGTAATACAAAATATTCCCTTTTTCCCCATCATAATTAAGATGCAAACGAGCTTGATGAGGGTAACCAGATGCTCGGTATAGCTCATCTCATAGATGAGTCCAATCCCAAATGTTTTACGAACCTAGGAAAGGAGGGGTTCATCCCATGATGGGCCCTTCAATGTGAAAGTTTAATGAGTCCATAGAAGGTAAAAATCGGTCATCATTTCATGTTTAGAGAGTTTCAAAAAAACTAAAGAAGACTCCAACGGTCCTTTTTCATAAAGTTAGCCTCATCACCCGAAAAAGGGTAAAACAACACAGGAGAGGACTCTTACAGTCATGATTGGATGGAGTATACCTTTTTCGTAAGTAGTGCTTCCTGGTCCAAAAAAAGGGGTAAACTATCACCAAAAAGACGATCATTCAAATGATTTTACAAGCGTGAAAGCATCAAGTTCGCTTAGCAATATTTTCCTATTTAGGGAGTCCGAAAAGAGCCTAAAAGGAATCCATGAACAACTTTGTCATGGTTGATGACCGAGTACGACAAAGGAAAAATTAAATTCGGTACAGTTCCTTTTCCGTAAATAGTCTAGCAAGGTCGGATAAAGTGATAAACCTATACTCGTTAGACACACCTTTTTACTCAAAATTTTAATGAGCACAATAATGGTATCAAAAGCACTCGAAATCTTTTTCATATTTGAACCAGAGCATGAAAAAGTAAAAACTAAGCTCAAACCACTTTTCATGTTTTAACCAGAGCACGAAACAAAGTGAAAAGTAGGCTCAAATACTATCTTACTGTTTTTAACGAGCTTGAAGATAGGCTAGAAGAATGCTCATGATGTCTGCTTCATTTTTTAACGAGCTTGTAACATAAAATGAACTATGCTCAGGATTGTGCCTTTTGGCAGGTTTCTTCCCAACATGATGGCTAGGGGTTGGAAATTTTGCCCCTAGCACAAGAGATTGACGGCTTACCTCTATTATGATTTCTAGAGGTACTGTTTCATTTTTTAACGAGCTCGAAAACCAAAAAGGGAAGTATGCTCGAAAATGTTCCCAATGGTGGATTTCTTCCCGTCATGAAATCCGAAGGTTGGTACATGCCCCCTGCATGATTGCTAGAATTAAGTGACTTAGCTCCGACGTGGTTTGGAGAGGCGATCGATTTGACTTCAACGTAACTTACAGGGGTTGAAGACATGCCCCCCAAGCTTCATTTCATTCGCCTAAGGTATAGGCAGGTGAAAAGAAGGTTCAAGTACTAAGTCTACGAGGAGACTCGACTCAAAGGGAAAGGATATGTTTCATTTTTTAACGATCTTGACACATAAAGGGAACTATGCTCAAACTATTGGTTTCATTTTTGAACGAGCTTGAAGCCAAAGGTAAACTCTGCTCACGGTTAAGGCCCATTGACGGGTTCCTTCCCAACATGATTCCTAGAGGTTGGCAAATTCCACCAGCATGATTGCTAGCGTCTTAACATGGTAGTGTTCCCTCAACATGATTGCTGATGATACGACATGTGGCATGCCCCCTAAGCTTCATTTCATCTGAAAATGTTGCATGCTAACCCAACTACCAACCTGGCTACTAATATGAAAATGTTCACCAAGGGGGGAAAACAAGAATCAGATGAAATGAAGGTTTAAGTTCTAACTCTAGCGAGAGACTTGAACCAATGGGAGGAAGATATATTTCATTTTTACACAAGCTTGAGATAGACAATAACTAAGCTTGAGAGGGCCCATCTTATTTTTTAACAAGCTTGAAATGGAATAAAACTATGCTCCAGTGGATGGTTTCATTTTTATGCAAGATTGAAACCAAAGGTAAACAATGCTTAGAGAGGTCTATTTCATTTTTTAACGAGCTTAAAATAGAATAAAACTACGCTCCAGTGGATTGGTTTCATTTTTATGCAAGATTGAAACCAAAGGGAAACTATGCTAGAGTGTTCGGTTTCATTTTTTAACGATCTTGAAACATAACATAAATCGTGCTCGTACCTCCATGCTCAGGGGGAAGAAACCACTAAAACATGCGGAACATTCAGGGAATTCTGATGGTTGGAATTCATGCGATGATTGGGTGTCACAAAGGAAAGTTGATCAACGGTCACAATCCTCCCATCGCAGGGAAAATACATCACTCGAAAGAGTGTGGACATGACGGCTTTCATAGAATAGACATAATCATGTACAAGGAGTAGATTGAAATCTAAAGGACCTTGGACAACCATGACATCAACATAAATAGTTTTACCTCTCAACGTGATAGGTAACTGCAGGAGAATCCCTAAAGGTCCGGTAGGCCTTCTATTAAAAGCCAAAATCTGGTCAGTTACTGGCACAAGTTGAGGGGAACCTATAAATTGCCTAGCAGTTGAGGATAAAATACTAACAGAATCTCCCTCATCAACTATCATACAAAAAATTTCTTTATCGGAAATTCCTACAAATATTTGAAAAGGAATACTCGAAGGAAGACGAGATTCTGTTAGACCATTCCAATTAAAGGAAATGACCTCAGTACTTGGGGGGGATCCTGTAGGAATGGACAGGGTTTCCCCTTGCCTAGGACATTCTTAACTGACTAGGAAAACATCAGCGGTTTCCAATTCACTCTCACTTGGAAGATAAGAATGAGACGAAGATTGTGTCATGGTGATTGCTTCAGTCTGGACTTTCTCCAATGAAAGAGCAAGATCGAGTGGAGATGACATCGACTCGATCGCTTCAATCTCAGAAGGAAGAGTGGGATCGATTACAGATGAAGCTGAATCGATCACTTGGTCAACGAGCGGGGGGTCGAGGGACAACTTACTATCGCTTGTTGGAAGCACCTGTTGAGAACTAGTAATATATTCCAACCATTGTGAAGCTTCATCCATGCTTGGACAAAGGTAAGTATGATGCATGCCCTTGCATAGCCAGCAAGGGTCTGCAGCTCTACCATTTCGACCCTTCCCCAATGGGTCATTAGTCAAGGGAGTATCATCAACATGATGGTTAGAGGTTGACGATACAAGCAGTTTGGGGTTTTGGGTTTTTAGACCACACTTCTGACACACGGGAAAGACCGGGACAATCCTTGAGAAGGTGATCACCCTTGCAAAGTTTGCAAGGGAACTTGGGATTACAAGGTGTTCTCATAGAATGAGTTCCATTAGAGGCAGATGGTTGACGCTTGGTCTCTTTCTTACCTTTATTCTTCTTCTCAGTTGCCTTCTTACTAACATCATATTTTTTAGTAGGAGAAGAGGAAGAGACGAAAGTCGCTTCAACATTCGACAAAGAAGGAGAAGGGTCACCATGAGATTGATGCTCATGTGGTGAAGGACCTAGGTTCGACGCAATTGGTGCACTTGGTGTAACTGGATTGGAGAATAACCATACTGATAATCCTATTGTCAATCCAGGAAGACTCAATGTAGCCATAAAGGGAGGACCAATTGTTGGTTGTGGAGGCAGATCTTCTAGTCTCATAGATGATATTGTATTAGCCGTGTTTGTACCCCAGTTCTATATGATGTGTAGGTGGACTGTACACTCGCCCCAGCGGAGGGGTGTGGGGGGGCATCGCCCCCCCACGGGGTTCCAGGGGGGCCCATCCCCCCTGGCTGGGGGGTCCGGGGGCAGCGCCCCCGAGAAATGGGGGTTCGGGGGCAACGCCCCCGAAGAAAATTTTTAGGGCTGTTTTCGCCAGCTGTTTTGCGGGCCCATGGTTTTGGGTATCCCGTGGTATTTTCCCATTGTATTTCCCTTATAAAAGAAAGACATTGTAATACGGCTAGGGTTGATGTATTAGGTTTTATGCATTGTAAAGATCTTTGAGATCTGGAGAGAGACTGTAAAACAGAGAAGAGGAAGTGCAGCGGTTGTGCTGCAGGTTGTATCCCTTCGACTTGCTGGACGGTAATAATAATAAGGACTGGCAAATTCAGTGTGGACGTAGCCCAAGTTGGGTGAACCACGATATATCTGTGTCTCTTGTAATGTGTATGTGTGATTATATTTGCATTTCTGTTTATTGTTATTGCTCTGCGATCCTGTTTTTCTAACAATTGGTATCAGAGCCAAAGGTCTATTTGGCAGTTAAACCCGCAGGAAGCTAGGGTTTCTGGTTCGAGTGGGAGCAATGGCAGAAGAAGGAAAGTTTAAGGTCGAAAAGTTTAACGGCCAAAACTTCGGGTTATGGAAGATGCAAATGGAGGACTATCTGTACCAGAAGGATCTATACCTACCGTTGGGAGGAAAAGCAAAGTAGCCGACGACTATGAAGGACGAAGAATGGGTGGTTCTTGACAGAAAGGCTCTGGGAACAATACGGTTGAGCCTGGCTTCGTCGGTGGCTTTCAATATCTCAAAAGAAACGACAACAGAGGGTTTGATGAAAGCATTGGGTAAGCTGTATGAAAAACCCTCGGCTTCCAACAAGGTATTTCTAATGAAGCGTTTATTTAATATGAAGATGTCTGAAGGTGGATCTGTTACTGATCATTTAAATGAGTTTAATACGGTTACAAATCAGCTAAGTTCTGTAAGTGTGACCTTTGATGATGAGGTTAGGGCTCTTCTAATCTTGTGTTCATTGCCAGAAAGCTGGAATAGCTTGGTCATGGCTGTAAGTAACTCTGTCTCTGGTTCAAACACCTTGAAATTTGATGATGTTATTGGTGTTATTCTTAGCGAGGAAATGCGAAGAAAAAGCACAGGTGAGACATCAGGTAATGCGTTGACCATGGAGAGCAGAGGAAGACAAAAGGAGAGAGGAAAGAGCCAAGGTAATCGTGGAAAGTCTAAAACGGGCAGATCTAAGTCCAGACTGGGAAAGATAGAGTGCTGGAATTGTGGAAAGAAAGGACATCTGAAGAAAGACTGCAAATCTCTGAAGAAGAAAGGAGATGCACAGAAGGAAACTACCCAGGAAGCAAATGTAGCAGGTGATGTGTTACAAGATGCTTTGATTCTTGCATTAGATAATACTAGTGATTATTGGGTAGTAGATTCAGGAGCTTCATGTCATGCTACACCCCAT
Organism: Larix kaempferi; assembly: GCA_027924585.1. Taxonomy (NCBI): domain Eukaryota; kingdom Viridiplantae; phylum Streptophyta; class Pinopsida; order Pinales; family Pinaceae; genus Larix; species Larix kaempferi. The sequence continues at coordinate 8,569,666 of BSBM01000591.1, read as the reverse complement.
AGGAAATACTTTCATGAGTATGTTCCTGGCGATTTTGGACATGTTTTATTGGGTGATGATGAGCCATGTAAAATTGTTGGAATGGGTAAGGTATGGATAAAAGTTAAGAATGGAACTGATTGGTTGTTGAAAGATGTTAGGCATATTCCTGCTATGAAAAGAAATCTGATCTCAACAGGGCAGTTGGGAGATGGCGGCTGTCTATCTACGTTCGGAGAAAAGTGGTGGAAGATCACTAAAGGATCAATGGTGATAGCAAAAGGAGACAGAGTAGGTACGTTGTATTTATGTCCTCATAATACTGACCATTCTATCTCTTTAGCTTCCACAGGAACAGATACAGCATTGTGGCATCATAGGCTTGGCCACATGAGTGAGAAGGGGATGCAGATTCTCCACTCAAGGAAGTTGCTGCCGGATTTGAAGCAGGTAAGTTTGGAATTCTGTGAAAACTGTGTTTATGGAAAACAGAAGAGAGTCAGATTTCTCAGGGTTGGGAAACAGAAGAAGAATGAAAAATTAGAGCTTGTGCATACAGATGTATGGGGACCAGCTCAGGTACAATCTCTTGGTGGCTCTCATTATTATGTTACATTTATTGATGATGCAACTAGAAAAACTTGGGTTTATTGCATTAGACAGAAATCTGATGTGTTTGCTACTTTTAAGAAGTGGAAAGCTTTGGTTGAGAATGAGACAGGAAAAAGATTGAAGTGTCTCAGATCTGATAATGGAGGTGAGTACTGCGGCAAGGAGTTTGATAGTTACTGTTCATACCATGGGATTCGTAGAGAGAAGACAGTCCCAGGAACACCACAGGAAAATGGAGTGTCAGAAAGGATGAACAGAATGATCATGGAGCGTGCAAGGTGTATGCGACTGCATGCAGGGTTGCCCTTACAGTTTTGGGCGGATGCTGTAAATACTGCTGTTTATTTAATAAACAGAGGACCTTCAAGTGCTTTGGATGGTGGTATTCCAGAGGAAGCATGGACAGATAAAAAGGTAAACTACTCATTTCTGAGAACGTTTGGTTGTGAAGCATTTGTCCATATTGATAAAGAAAATAGAACAAAGCTTGAAGCTAAATCCAAGAAATGTACCTTTATTGGATATGGGGTTGATGAATTTGGTTATCGTTTATGGGATTATGAAAATAACAAAATCATCAGGAGTAGAGATGTGATATTCAATGAAAAGGTCATGTATAAAGATCAGTTGCAGGGAAAGAAACAGGAAAAGGAAAGCACAGAGTACATAGTGCTTGATGAAGTTAAAGAAAATGAAGTTCCAAAGGTGCCAGAAAATCAAGAGCAGCAGCAAGTACCTGAAACTCCTGCAACTGTAAGAAGATCTACCAGGTTAAGTAGACTCCCTGAACGATACTCTCCTTCAATGTATTATTTATTGATGACTGATTCTGGTGAACCAGAATGTTATGAAGAAGCAATGCAGGTGGAAACTAGAAAGAAGTGGGAGCAAGGCATGAATGAGGAGATGGACTCATTGGTAGGAAACCAGACTTGGGATTTGGTTAAGTTGCCTGCTGGTAAAAGAGCATTGCAAAACAAATGGATTTACAGGTTGAAGGAAGAATAAGGAGGTAAGAAGCGGTACAAGGCCAGACTTGTTGTAAAGGGGTTTGCACAGAAGAAAGGTATAGATTTTGATGAAATATTTTCTCCTGTTGTAAAGATGACTTCAATTAGGACTATCTTAAGTCTAGTGGCGGTAGAAGATTTGCATCTTGAACAATTAGATGTAAAAACAGCTTTCCTCCATGGGGATTTGGAGGAAGAAATATATATGCAGCAGCCACAAGGGTATGAAGTCAAAGGTAAGGAGGATCTGGTATGCAGGTTGAAAAAGAGCTTGTACGGCTTGAAGCAAGCTCCAAGGCAATCGTATCTAAAGTTTGACAGGTTTATGACAGAACAAGGTTATAGTAGATGTCATTCTGACCACTGTGTTTACTTCAAGAAGCTAGACAATGGAAGATATATTATCTTGTTATTGTATGTGGATGACATGCTTGTTGCAGGGTCTGACATGCAGGATATAAATGTACTCAAAAGAAAGCTAGCTAATTCATTTGCGATGAAGGATTTGGGTGCTGCAAAGCAAATCCTTGGTATGAGAATAATGAGAGACAGGAAAAATCGCAAATTGACATTGTCTCAAAGTGAGTACATACAAAAGGTGTTGGAGAGGTTCAGAATGCAGAATGCAAAACCTGTAGGTACACCTTTGGCTAGCCATTTCAGTCTAAGTAAAGAAATGTGTCCCAAGACACAAGAAGAGATAGATTACATGTCCAAGGTTCCCTATCAATCAGCAGTTGGCAGCTTGATGTATGCCATGGTGTGCACAAGACCAGATATTGCACATGCAGTGGGAGTTGTGAGCAGATATATGAACAATCCAGGTAAAGAACATTGGAAGGCAGTACAGTGGATTCTCAGGTATTTGAGAGGCACTACCACTGAGGCATTATGTTTTGGAGGTTCAGACACTGTTCTACAGGGATATGTTGATGCAGATATGGCAGGTGACAAGGATAGCAGGAGGAGTACCACAGGGTATGTGTTTGCGGGCCCATGGTTTTGGGTATCCCGTGGTATTTTCCCATTGTATTTCCCTTATAAAAGAAAGACATTGTAATACGGCTAGGGTTGATGTATTAGGTTTTATGCATTGTAAAGATCTTTGAGATCTGGAGAGAGACTGTAAAACAGAGAAGAGGAAGTGCAGCGGTTGTGCTGCAGGTTGTATCCCTTCGACTTGCTGGACGGTAATAATAATAAGGACTGGCAAATTCAGTGTGGACGTAGCCCAAGTTGGGTGAACCACGATATATCTGTGTCTCTTGTAATGTGTATGTGTGATTATATTTGCATTTCTGTTTATTGTTATTGCTCTGCGATCCTGTTTTTCTAACACCAATAGTTCCACAAGGGGGAATAACAAAAGGCATACCCTGGAAAGGGGTCTCTTGGTTGGTAGTCTCGGAAGAATCTCCCATATCTAAACTTCCTAAGAGTCTCTAAAGTACCACACAAGTCAAGCACTATTGAATTCTAAAAGCAACCAGCAAAATGTGTGAATAAGAGTGGATGAAAAGTCAGGATCCTCACAGGATTATCAAGGCTTCGCAAATCACTATATACCGGAGGGTCCAATAGTAAAATGCGACAAGGAGGATTGGGACCATACCCTTTCCTGAATACTTGATTACCTGGATGGTACGTGCATAGTAATCTCCTCGAGTACTGTTCTTGTTTTATTGCTTCGCCAAGACGGCGAAAAGGTTAACTCAATTGGTTTCAGGAATCCTAATGGTGTCTCCCAATATACGCAAGGTACGTGGGAGCTCAAATCCATAGTGGTGTTGTCTAATGCACAACCGTATAGCACAAGACATTCCTATATACTACCGAGTACGTGAAACACCTTTCGATATACGCCAAGTACTTAAGAGACTTGGTGGGTATGTGAAAGAGCTTCGATATACCAATAAGTATGTAGAAGACTACAATACCCCCGGAATACAGTGCTGTAAAATAACGACAGCTGCCATGCTTAACGACGTCGGAACACGTCTCTAACTTACACACAGTTACTAAATGATTTTAACCTAAGCTAGCGTTAATTTTATCTTGTACTATTAGGTGGATGCATGAGGTGAGCACATAAATGTAAACATAATGCAATCCTAAACTACATGATATGCACATTTTTCTTTCCTTTTCAATGAAAACTACTTAAGGTAAGGAGATATTTTTCTTTCCTTCAAACCAAAAGTACTTAAGTAGTAGCGAAAAGAAGAATTCCTTCCTGGAGTGCAATAACTCTAACTTTCTGCAATAATCAGCTAAAAAGCACAAAGAAAATGAAAAATGCAACTAATATTAACAATGTATAAGACAAAATAATGAAGCACTTTCAATTTTCAAATGCATGTACCAAAAATGGAATTTGATAGCTAAACACTTTTCATATATATATATAGAAAGTGAGAGAATATATACAGCACTCTAATCATTCAAAAAATCTCAAAGAAAAATGACAAGCACCCAAACAACTCCAAGGCACTCAAGAAAGGCTCAAAATCTACTAAATGCAATAATTATAACTCATTTCCTATCTTTTTACACTTGAAAAAGATACATTTAAGCTACGGAAAGAAGGATTCCACAAAAGTTTCTAATCAAACCCAAGACAAAGAAAAGCACTTAACAATCTTATCTAACTCAAATGTACACAAAACTAAAACAAGCCTTTTCTTCTTCCTATGAGTGTAAGACCAAAAAATGCCAAATGATCAAATTAAAGCAGGAAGAATACTTATGTTTTCCAATTTCATGCATATAGAAAAAGAGTGACAAAATCAAGCTTCTCTTTGAACTAAAGTGGAGACAAAGAATCAATCTTTTCCAATAATCATTAGATAGCTTAGCATGTAAAGGAAACAAGATGCATAACCCAAGAAAAAGAGGCTCAAAAAGACATGGATATCCCACACTCTTCGAGTCTTTAAAACAAGCCAATCACACCAAACCAAAAATGATCTCAAAACCTTAAGATGGGTCAAAACGACTATAGGATGCACGATTCATAGAACCCATTTCGCTTAAAAATGCAATCAAAACACTAGTTTTGACTCAAAGGGCCAAACATGAATCCAAATCTCAAAAGACCCAAAAACCAATACAAACAAGCCAAATAAAACACTGTTGGACAAAAAGGTCTCTGCCTGGAAGGTACAGTGCAGAGGAGTCTGCACACAAAACCAAAACTCAAATCAGAAATGGAGAAGGGATGCCTGTATGTCGGTTTTGACAGATCGGCGCAGTCTGTATTTGTACACAGAGCGACATCACAATTTACCAATGTGGGAAGTGCGACGATGTCGCAGTAGACCAACGAAATGGTTGCGATGATAGGCCAACAAACAGAGAACAAAGATAAAAAATACATAGTGTCAGTCTGAGTCTACTGACCAGGTGCAACAGGCGAGATCCAAGTTTAAGAATGAACAAATATCCACACAATGAGCAATGAAATGGTTGAAAAATGATGAGTACAAACTCATAGGAGGACTACAGACTCTTCAAAGTGAAGATCTGATGGTGAAAAAGACTTAGGAGGCAAATTAGATGGCTGGCAAAAGAAATCAACTAAAAAATGAATTCAAATTGAAAACTAAAACTATGTTCATTCCCCAGTATGGTCGCTAGATTTGTTATCGTACAATCCACTCAACTAGAAGCGAGCCAGATCTCCCTAGTACAAGTGAATCTAGAACAAATAGAACAAAATACAAAACTCATTTCCTAGATCTAGTTACAGATCGAGTACTTAGATGTCATACCTTTCATAGCGCGGATCCTTTTCCTTGTTGTTGCTCCAAGTCTCACGGTCGTCAGATCTCCAGCTGCAAGACCTGTCAAGACAATATGGAAACGATACAAGTAGTGTAAGATATCTAAACAATAACTGATCTAAACTAACAGTCGAGGAAGAAAGTTCTAAACATCATCAATGAGACAACATTCATGGAAAGAGATTATATTAACTATATTAAAAGGTGGGAATACATAGAAAGGATGAAGCTACAACCAAAGCCTCAATGTCGCATCCTCCATCCAACATGTCCAAGCCAAGCCTCCAAGGTGGTACAAGCTTCCCAATCACCAATATGGATTCTACTAGCATAAGGATACCATAGACCGTCCCCCTTTACCATGGAGAGAGTGGGTGTTTATATAGGGCTAAATCCTCAGGCTCAGAGGCCTCCGACTCAGACTCTAAGCCATTGTCTACATCCTCATCCTCAATATGCAGAGTCTGGGCTTGGGCCACCTAACTTGAATCCCATGGTCCAGAAGGAACCTGTCCAACATCACCTTCCACATCATGCTGCTGTGGAAGTGGGTCCAAATCCATCCATGAAAGGTATTCATTATCAGTTTCAAAGGCTGGTGGCTGCGTCTCCACAACCCAATCTGCCAAGGCATCACTATCATCCAGGAATATGGAAGACAATTCATGGCTCCTGTTCTGCAATTGGTTGCGCCTCAACCGAAGGTTGTACTGAACAAATACCATATCATTTAACCATTTTTTCTCTAAACGGTTACGATTCTTGGTGTGTATATGCTAAAAAACACTCCAATTGCGTTCACAATTAAAGCACTACATGTTTGGCTCAATATTCGAACTGAAAAAATTCTGCAAATCAGGGCACTGGCTACCAAATTTTCGCCACCAATATGTTGCATGTACATTGTAAAGACAAAAAAATTAGCAAAAGAATTATAAAGTTTTACTCATATTCTAAAATTTAAAGACTTTCTCAATTCTATTATTACTTGGAGGATCTTTATATCTAGTCCATATAGCCGTAGCCATACCAAAGATACCAAGACTCTCATTGAAATGCAAGAGCTTGCTATGGATCTCGTCTTGTTTAGCGGGATCAGATACCATGCGTTCAATGCATTTGTACAATCCTTCATTTACCTCCCCGTCTACTTCAAAATCTTTTGTGTAATGGTACCTTTACAAGAGTTAGGACAAAGCAAATGATCAATTTAAGTCTTAAGAAGATGATAAACTTTTGCAATTAAAATTTAATAAAATAACTTAAAAACTTTGAAAGTAGTTACCTTGGATTCAAGTAATAGCCTGCAGCATGTAAAGGCTGATGGAGTTGTCTATTCCAACGTTCATCAATTATTTTCAACAAAGGAAGATACTTTTGTCTTTTGCATTCATATGCTTCCTTTATTGCCTCCTTGGCCTTATCCATTGCCTCATAAATAAACCCCATCATTGCTTTATCACCATCCACCATTCTCGGAACTTTCACAAGAAGTTTACTAAAAAGTACAATCTCCTCTGCCTTTTTCCAGAATCCTTTCTCATAGACTTTGTCAACAATGTCTTTTCCTTCATCCTTCTTGCTATATTGAGAAGCATTCCACTCATCATCGGAGAACATCTTCCTCAAGTTGGCCTTTTTCTCAATCAAGGACTACAATGTAAGAAAGTTTGCTGCAAATCTTGTGATAGCTGGCCTGGCAAGCTCTTTTCCACCATTGCATTTTCTCATAAGGGTCAAAACCCATGTGTGGTTGTAAATGTATCTTGTTATGGATTTTGCTTCTTCCACACACTTTTTCACCCACTCCATTTTCCCAATATCCTCAAGCATGAGGTCCAAACAATAGGCTGCACATGGAGTCCACCAAATGGTGGGATGTTTCTCCTCCAACATCCTTCCGGCTGCAACATAATCAGAGGCATTATCTATGATAATTTGTACTACATTTTCCACCCCCACCTCCAGGACTACATCATCCAAAAGATGAAATAGTAAATGTGCATCCTTAACTTGATCAAATGCATCCATTGATCTAAGGAACATAGCTCCTTTTGGGAAAGAAACAAGGAAGTTCACAATGGTGCGACCCCTTGTATCAGTCCATCCATTAGACATGATCGTGAAACCTATTTTACTCCATGAGTTTCTGAACTCTGATAGGTATTCTTGTACTCTTTCCACTTCAGTTTTTAAAAGTTGCCCCCTAATATCCTCATAACCAGGGCCCTCGAATCCTGAACCACATGAAGCTACAACATCCAGCATAGGTTAATAATAAACAAATCTTGTAGCATTGAAAGGTATGTCTACATCATACCATCATCTAGCAATGCATTCCCAAGCAGCCTCCTTTTCCACCCTCTTCCATTTGGCATCAATGGTGGGATGAGCACCAGGGGTAGTTCAGGGCAGAAAGAAAAACTGAAGGTTGCCACGGGGCCTTTTAAACTGGGATGTACTGCTACCAACACCACCAACAACAACATTTTCCTCCAAAGGTATGGTATAAGGATCATGGGTAGGATTTGGAAAACTAGATGATTCTTCAAAACTAGAGTTTCTCTCAAAAAAATCAGAACTACAACTTCTCCCTATCTCTTTTTGGATCCTCTCTTTTCTAGCTTTTTCAGCTTGGTAGGATTCAATATGACCAAGCATCTGAGCTCTCAGGTCATCAGACACTTTTGGGCATGGTCTTACATTCCCCCTTGCACCCGCTAAATGTTGTTTCAACCTATGTATAGCTCCCCCACCAACCTCCTTCTGACAATAGTTACCCACCATTTTCCCCTCAACTAATTGACAATGAATCCATGCAGGATCCTTTCTGTCTTTGGGAGCCATGAAAAGCAATATAAATTTGCAAATAAAAAGCAATACCCTACTTTTTTATTTGCAAGTGGCATTGGCCGAGATTGAGGCTGGAGGGCTGGAGAAGGGTCTAGAAGATCGTATATTTGCACAGGACCCGCATAGTCGTCATGATTATGATCAAGAGTCCATCAAAACACTCACGGATCATGACAGTGACCGTGCCTTGGAAGAGAACAGAACAAAAGGACACCAGGACCCGAAAACAATCAGTGGACTGCCCCTGCTGACGGAAGTGCACTTGGGTCGACTTATCTCAGCGGTCAGTCATGCATCCACTGTGGCATCTGAAAAGGTGGTAGTGAAGATGGATGAAGGGTTCCATGTGCTCATTGCTTGTATGGAATCCCTATACGATATGGTTTCAAGGAGGGCACCAGAAGACGCAGTGGCACCACCAGTTAGCACAATCAGCACCGAGCCGCAGGTCAGGAATGTGGAGATTCCCCCGATTGCGATTATGACTGAGGATGAGGCAGTGAATGCCTTGATTTAGCGGTTGGAGAAGGTGACCATCAATGTGAATGCATTGCCAGCGGAAGGGTTTATATGATTAGATTGTTTAGTTCTTGACTCTAGTCTTTTTTATAGGCCATTTAGAGCCTTTTTTGATGATGTATTTTGATTCAGACATGTATTGCACTCAGTGCTAACTGCTATTTTGTTTCTATGCACTCTTATTTTCTATATAAATGAGATACTTTTCATATTTTTTGTATAATAGTTTGAATGCACATGGAAGCACATGAATATATTTATAATTTTTTCAAAATTTGAATATTTTATGTATTTTTGGTGATCCGGTTTTATGGTCCGATTTTTTTTCCAGTTTTGGTCTAGTTCTGGTTCACAGGGTCAATCGGTTCGACCACTAGTTCGGTTTTTGTAACATTAGTAGGGACACACTCTAATATCTCCTTTCCATGTACACAGCAAGCTTGTCACTACACTAGATTCCTTGACACTCTTGCACACCAAGAATATCCTTTCCAGTCATCTAGGATCATCCAGTTCCATTGGTGTGTATCCTAAAACATGATAGTTTTTTAATTGCAAACCCCACAACATTGGTAGAGGACCTATAGTATAAGAAATCCAACACATTTCATCCTAATTAATGTTCTAGATCATGTCTTGATCACTGGATCCTTCACTTCTGCTATCTAGAATTCACTTGATTCTCTAAATGCTTTAGACCTCTACATATGCCAATCAACTAGAGGGATTGATCAGGTGTAGGCCATCTATTTTAAGGAGAGATTCAACACGATTTTAAACTTGGTATACACTATGACTGGTGCGAAGAACTTTGTTCATGGAGGGCGATTGAAGAAAATTGTTCCGTTTCTAGAGGAAATAGTTATTATTGAAAATTGTCATCACTTCATCTAGCAGGAGAAACCAAATGAAGTTTCAGATCATATTCTGAAATCTCTGGAAGACTACCAACCTGACATCCATGTCAGCTTGAATTTGTATCATCTAATTTTAAAACCATTTTTGGCACTGTTGCTTGTTGATTTTGCACATAAAATAAGGTAATTTATTTCCTAGAACTGCTTCTCAAGTGTAGCTGTAGTTGTATCTATTTTCCATCTTTATTGTTGGGTTAAATTTCTTAGTTGTTTTACTGTGTTGTTTGGGCTGATTTATCATTAAAACACTATTGGGACATGCATTTAACTGGGTCCAAATCTTGTTTGATTATCTTCCAAAATTGCAATTTCAAAATTTAGGTTTTTTAGAATTACAATCAATCCTTTTCATCACTATCATACTGCAACATTGACCATCATTACATAGGAACACATTGCTATTGAGCAAACACTTAATAATTCTTTTAAAAAATGGCAAAAATTTGATACATTGAAATTCAACAATAATCTTTACCATTTTCTGCAGATCTGACACTGTTCACATATTTAATATTATTCATACTTAACATATTATAAAGAAGTCATTCCAAACTACTATTTGTCACTCCATGACAGATTGCAAGGGATACCGGGCTATTTGCATATATGAAAACATCACCTGAAATATGCTTCAATCATATGCACATTTGAAAGAAGGTATTTGATATTTAAAACTTGCCTCTCCTACATCTCATATTCAATTACGCAAATCAATCCAAATAAACATTGATATGATCCTTTAAATTTTACTAAAAAAATAAAACTGAAATCTTCCGCTCATTATAACCAAGAGCTAATATCTTTATGCAAACCAATTTCAAAAAAAATTAAGCACAACCAGTTACTTAGTTGTCATTCCAAAGAATCGATAGCCCCAAGAAGAATTGAATAAAATATATTGGATTGACAATGTCAAAAGAATGAACTATTAACCTCCATAACCAATATCTCAAGTTGCAATGCAATGGAAGCATGGAAGTTTGAAAATTGCAATGCAATGGCTGCAATGTGATGGCAGCGTATAAGGCCCATGTCTTTGTTCAAAGGCATGGATACTAGTTTCTGCCAAGAGAAACCAAGACACAAAGAGCAAGGACACTAGTCTTTGTTTAAAGCAACTAGAAATACTTGGATAGCAGTGCACCATACAAAAATTTGGCATTAGTGCCTCCAAAACCATGCCAACCAATTCACTCAACTAATCTAACCTATAGCTCACTCGATTAACCTAACTTGTAGCTGACATATTCAAGGCTCGACCGGCCCATTCCAAGCATCAACAAACACCATTCTCTGAATTGCACAAGTTTATGTTTAAAGTTACCAAGATACCAGAAGCAAGGAACAGGGATTTCAAGGGTTGTTCCTTTGTTCAAAGGCATGAATACTAGTTTCTTCCAATACAGGCTCGAATATCATGTTAAAAAAAAAATACAAAGCCATGCTGAGAAACCATGGCGAGACAAAAACCGAAAAATACATTTTTCCTTCAAAATCCATGCAAGTCAAAAAACCAATACCAAGGATCACAACGCTCAAGAACCAGGCCAATAACCAATTGTTACCAGGACATAAAATCTCAAAACCAACCCTGTAGCAGTCTATCCCCAACTCAAAATTACAACATCCCACAATAAGGAATCAATGCGATATGCAATTGGAACATCCAGGACTCAAAATTACAATAGCACACATCAAGGAACCAATGCCTTATGTAATTGAAACATACCTTAATCAATTGTTACCAGGACATCAAATATCAAAACCAATACCGTATCACAGTATCCCCGGCTCAAAATTACAACAGCCCACAACAAGGAATCAATGCACTACACAATTGGGACAAATTAAGCATAGCATTGCATCCTCGGTTCAAAATTACAATAGCCCACAATAAGGAAACAATGTGCTACATGACTAAAACATACCTGGATACTAGTTTCTACCAAGACAGGCTCGAATACTAAAACCAATACCGAGGATAGCCGTGCTCAAGAACTAGGCCAATAATCAATTCTTACTATATCCCCGGCTCAAAATTACAATAGCCGGCAACACGGAATCAATGCACCATGTAGTTGGAACAAATTAAGCATACAATTCCATCCCCAACTCAAAATTACAATATCCCACAACAACGAATCAATGCATTATGTAATTGGAACATACCTGGAGATTATAGTTTCCACTAATGTCGCTCAAATAGCGCCCTCCAATAGCACCCCGCTCAGCTTGGAGATCACGAACAATGCACCGGCTCCCCTCGCAAGACACCCCACACACAGAAATCCATCCTTGCAGACGGCCACTCAAGCCACACAACAGAGACCGCAGCGAACAAAGAAGAATAGGAAAATGACCCCAAATCTCTTTTGAATAGAAAACCCACCAGCACACCCAGCATGAACTCGCATTAAAATCCAACCCCACCTCAATAACTTCACCAAATCCCCGACAACTGCAACTCGCCGAAAAAATTCCGCTCCAGTTCTTGGCCGGCATTGTCACCAATCTTTCAAGCCCCATCAAAGTGCTCTCATAAGGCAGAACACAACCTCACAAAATCCTCGCAAATGGTGAAACCATCCACCGACGTATCACTGAAGAAATAAAGAACACACACCATAACCCATACTCATTTCAGAAACCTCTAACAAAATAATAACAAAAACCTTAGAATCGATGAATAACAGACGAATCTCACCTGGGCATCATACCATCTTCCTAGACTCTGTGTTCGAGACAACAAGGCTCCTAGAAGTCGAGGCAGGACAGATGTCAAACCGATTCCCCGCTCCAAATTTCAAAGCACAAAATTAATATTTAAGCATAGTTTCACTTTGCAAAATGCAAAATGTATATGCACTGATAGACTAATAGGTCCAAAATGACCACAAGATGTCATCGACATAATAAAAGGCTAAACTACCATTTTCATTTCCATTTTCCAAACATCAAAGGAAATGAGCATCCATATGGAATAAACAAAAAATGGCTATGGAAAATTATATTAATCTACTCTCCACCAAAGAAATTGAGCAATTCTAAGGAATACCTTTTGCTCAAGCAAGATAGATTCAACATTGTCTCGATGATAAAAGATAGAAAAAAAACTATCAACCATTGAAACTATACCACATGCACAAATGCAACAATGTAAATTTGATGTAACAACCTTTATGTCACCTATGATGAAATTTAGGACACATAAAATAAAATAAGAAACATGAACTAAAAAAATTAAAGTTAAAGATAAAAAGAGTCATTAATTATAGGTTGGCTATACTAGTATAAGATAATTACCCCCATAATGGTAGTGCATGTATCACTTCGTTTCAAATTGTAATCCCACCAGAACTCTTCCCCTACAGATGTTGTTTTCACTCCACATACGAATACATGATTTCCTTCATGACCCTCAAATATGCAATTGGGTTTCTTTCTTATTGTCTAAGATCTTGTACTGTTTATAATCCTTACCATATTCCTTGACGTTTTTGGCCTTCCATCAGTATAACAGGCCGCTCCTTTATATTTATTGTTGTCTTTTATCTATATATAATTTGCATCGACTGTATATCTCCACATACTTTTCATATATTGGAACTTTATTCCATCCATGGAAAATAGGCCTAGGCCATGTATGGACAGTGAAGCAATGAGATACATCCTCTCATTGACACATAAATCAGTGTCCAACTAAGGAATTTCCTTGGGTACCCATCGTTTCTGTAGATGTTTGTACCTCAACGAAACCTTGACATGACCAATCCTATGATCATCATAAGAACATGATCCTCTTTCAACGAGAAAAAATTCCACGTGCCTACGAATTTTTTCTTCTAACCTTTTCACCTCTAGTTGATCTCACCCTGTTAAATGTGTTGGACATGACTCTTTCCCCTATGCCTTCTGAAATTCCCTTGCTTAAGGATATAGGTCTCACATGTACTTATTTGATTGTACCTGCACTCCATTAAATGAGAAAAATAATTACTAAGCATTCTTTAATAACATGAATACATTCACTCACTACAAAGCCCTTCCTTATTTCTTAGCTTGTGAAATCCAAGTAAAATGTATGTAATAAGAAAAATGATTTATCATTGACATGGCTTGATTCCATAATTCAAATGGAATATCATACAAGGATGACATCCTACACAAATTTGTGTTGATATTTTTTTATGACATCCTAATGCAACAAAAAAAATTAGGAGGCATGTGTGGATATGGAATTTATTCTTTAAAAGATAATCTAATTTTATAAAAATGCTCTAAATACAATTTCTATGCTTTTGAAGGAGATTAATTAAGTCTCAATTTTAATCATTATGGAGGTGTGAATTGATCCCAAAAAATTTCATGCAATAGTACAAGCCTAACCAATCTCCAATAAAGTTAAAGGCTTACATGAATTCCTAAGGCTCATAGAGAATTATTAGAAAATTTTGGAATTCTTATCAAATGGTAGCTTCACAATAGTTCTTGTAGCTTTTGTTTCTACCTTTTATTATCTTCATCTTCTTTTTTTTATTTTCCCATTCAGTCGTACCATAACATCTATAGATATTTTATAATTTGGGACATGGATCAAAATCCTATTAGTGATCCATGAATGAATTGAACATAATAATATTTGTAGGTTATCATAATGATAATTCCTTTCATATAAAATGAATACAAGATACTTAGAGGTGTAAATGGATAAGATAACACCTTAGGGTTAAAATTCCTATCATCATTATCATCATTCCCAATGCATTCATTGGTATTGCCTTATTTAAGGATTTGATTAATTTAGGGGTTTTATTAATGTCTATATTTCTTATATTATTGTCATTTCTTTAATTTATGCATGATAAAAAATCTTATATATTAAAACACATTAGATTAGAATAACTATTTTATTTTTTTAAACTAAAATCACAATATGTAACAACCCCATAATACATTAAAATTTGGAAAAATTAAAAACTTAATGGAATCACCATATTTAGAACTTTACTTAATTTTTTTTAGCAATAATTTTGATACATAATTTATTTTTCCATATAATTATAGAATATGTTATAAACACACTTAACTTTACAAACTCGGATAAAATCTTCAATACATAGCTTTAAAAGCCTTTTACTACATCATAAATTAAAAGTATAATGATAACAACCATTTGCATAATAATATACAACTAAACCATATTTCCAATGAATATATCAATATGATAATTAAGCAATTATTTTCTGGTCATAATATAACATGACTAGGCATTTGTTCTCATATGACAACCTAACATACATCATTAATACTTTTTCAAAATTATATATATATATATATATATATATATATAATATACTTTCTTTCACAATACATATACATTTATGAGCTTCTCTTATTGAATTTATGAGCTTCTCTTATATATTAAAAAAACAATCCAATGCTTTTTCGATACACAACATATAATTCAAATAAACCAAGCTACCAAAATTTTTAATATATAAATTATAATAAATCTATTATGCTATCTCATGAAAAGCACATTCGTTAATATGAGGAGCCAAAACACAAGGTAACCTGATAATTCATTTATTCTATACAATTCTCCACGTAATTACTTGAGTCATTCAATTATTATACAAGCCAGCTCTGTATAGTATAGAAAATATATTAATAAATACGATCAATCTAAATTCAAACAACCCTTCCAACTAACTCTATCGTCGATCCAGTCGGTTAACTGGATGTACTCGTGCCCGAAGAAGGTAATCAACAAGAGATCAGGTCATTATTCTGGGTTTCGAACTAAACGTTGTAGATAATAGAGGTGAATTAAATGAAAATCTGTGAGTTATTTCCCAATACTGCGTATCAACATGTTAACACGTTGATCGCGTGATCACCATGATTTTAAACATAAGTAGCCACCACCCAAATCTAGCTATACTATCAGTGCCACCAACAACGACAGATCTTTTGCGGAGCAAGACAATATTGAAGAGTGTTTGCGGATCTTTTGGTCAATGCAGACAAAGACCAAAGTCTCTAGTCTAAATGGTTTAGTCTAAATGGTTTAGATCTAGAACAAAGCAGAACAGACTATAAACACTTTCCTAGATTAATCAAGGTACAAGAACTGCAAAACAACATAGATTAAACAAGAGAAAACACAAGTGAAAGCAACAAGTAATATTGATTAACCTAAACAAGTGGTCAAGGAAACAAATTCTAAAGATCTACAATGCACAATAAACCTTTATGGAAAGAGAATATATTGTTGTATTAATGAATATGAAAAAGAGGAGATTACAACCATTGCCTTGACGTTGCAATTTATTCCAACTAATCTTTGCCTCAAAGATCCAACCTTGTCCCTAATGGATGAAGGGATTTTAACTCTAGCAGAATTTCCCCAGCATATAGGTGCTCTAATTCTTCCTCCTCCCTTAACCATGGAGAGGAAGCTTGTATATATAGGATAGATGATAGATGGAGTTGAGGATTTGATGGAGAAGGCTAAGTGATCATCCCAAGAATTTAGGGGATCGACTGCCACCTTCACTGATTTATTGGTATAATCCTCCACTAAGACATTTGTTCTAGAAGGTTCTCGAAGCTTCTCTTTTTCCTTCCTAACTCACAGTGATGCACTTTGTCAACTAGCAACCTGCATTAGTGAAGGGTGACGCACGCTGATCAAAGGAAAACAGTGTCAGCGACACACTTTTTCAATGTGCAAAGTGTGTCATCAAGGACCTGCTACATTTTGTCAATATGCATGGTGCGTGAGTGTGACAACATAGGGAAAAAACATACCAAATCCTCTCCTCAAGTCAGTTTGGAATTAATGCTTCAAGAATTAGGACAAGTAAAGGATACATATCTCATGATGATGAGATTTTGGTGTAATAGATTGCCCCCAAAAGCATGAAGCTATATAAATAGGATAGGTGAAGTGCTTTGATGTAGGAAGTTTAAGGAAAATACCATCGATTGAAATGCTGAACAAGGACTTTTACAGTACCACGAACTCTAAGATATGTGTCTCAAACAAATCATAGCATGGATGCCGACCAATACAATGTAGATCCATGAAAACACCGAATAAAAGTATGGCCAATAAGAATACAAACATGGATCCATACATTCATGACAAGACCAAATCGTAGCCACGAGAGAATACATAGTGGATCTATGAGACGAGCTAAAAATAGCCACTGTTAGGAACCCATGTCAACCCTTCTATTTACTTTGTTAGTATATTGTTGTTGGACGCATATGCTTTGTAAGTCGTCCCGTAGAATTTGTTGATCCATAGTTTGTATTATTGTTGTTGGACGCATATACTTTGTAAGTCGTCCCGTAGTAATTGTTGATCCATAGTTTGTATTGGCCCATGGTTTGTATTGACACATGGTATTGACCCATGGTATTAGCGCCTAGACTTACTATATAAGTTTGTGTTGAGACCAATGAAGGTACCGTGAAGTTATTTGTATTGAGCTTGCTCAAAGGAGGTTGCCCCCTCGAAATGGCCTGCGATCAATAAAAGCGATTCTGAGTTCTGTTATTTCTGCTATCTCGCGTATTCTCATTAATTAATTATTGCAGGTTCTTCACAGCCACAGACCAATACAATGTCGATCTATGTGACATAATAATGGTTCTATTATGATTTCTATGCGGGAACCTACTCAAAAAATCTCCATCGCAACCTGGGAAAGATACATAATAAATTTATCCTACGGTCTTCATCCTGAATCCGAAAAAAGTACAATTCTAACCATACGAATAGATGTCCTAACATCAAACATGGTAGAAACCACTTGATTACTGGTCATTGAGGTATACCATTAACAAGTGCAAGAGAAATCATCATTAATGTGAATGAATCCCAAGGTACTCTAGTATATCAATTCAATGTAATATTTTTCGACAAATTTGAATAATGGGAGATGGTTTTATGCACAGTTCGACTTATCAGCCAAATTCCGCAGAAATAATGTAACGGCCTGAAAAAATTGAAGCTATCAGAAAGTAAGTTCAATGATTTGAACAAGCCTAGATGGCAGGGGGATTCAAAGTGAAGAACATTAAATCTATTAACAGTAAGCCAACTCAGTCATATTGGGAGCTGATCACAAACTCATATTGGAAGAGCATGTTTTCTAAAGCTTATAAGCCTCAAGAAGTGAAGAAGCATGATAATGTGATTTCAGTGAAGAGAATCTTTAGATATCTTAAATGCACAACTGATTTTGGATTGTGGTATCCGAATATGCAAACCTTTGATCTAATAGCTTATTCAGATGTTGATTGTGTTGATGTAATTGTAACTTCAGAAGATATTCACTTGTATTTTATATTGTTATTATTATTGTATTTTATTTGTACCTCCGACGGAGATGTTTATTCCTCAGGTAGGAGATGTCATTATTACATTTGGTCAAGTAAAGTCATTTAGGTAAATCCTCCATTGTAAGTCGGGGCATTAGATCCCCCTAGATTCAGTTGTATTATGGTTATTGAGTCCCCTAGAGAAGTCAGCCCAATCAGGTTTACCTGGGGCCGACCTAGCAAGTGAAAAAGGTCAAGTGAAAGTAAAGTATAAATAGAGAGCAAGGATCTCTCAATTGAATATACACACACTCACTCAAGTTCGCATAAGTGAGAGAGAGAGGACAATTTCACATAGGAAAAAGAGAGAGGAATTGCAGAAGACCATCTTTGTTTTGGGGTTTAACTTTTGTGATATTGTATTGGGGACGATTCTATCTCTGAGGAAGTTGCGGGGTTTTCTCCTTTATTGTTTCCCCAAGGAAAATATTTGTGTCTGTTGTGTTATGTTGTGCATGTTATTCTTTCAGTTCAGATCCTAGATAATATTGATTAAAAGTAGGAAAAAGAACATGGTATCAGAGCTAACCTGAAAAGAAGACATTGTAGTTGCGGGAAGCTAGGGATTCTAAATTTTGGGTCTTCTCTCCACAGATCATCAAGAAAAGGAGGCTAGGATAACTCTCCCTAGGAGGCTACATATTTCTGTGAAGCAAAACTTGATTCCGAGAATTTTCATTTTTTGGCCCATCACTCCTACCGAAGGAAAACTAGGGCATCAACAATTTTGGGTTTATGTTCACTGATTTGGAAGAGTGAGTACATTGGGAAACTTGCTATGAGGAGGCACATCTATCTTTCCAATCAGGAGTTCCAAATTCCAAGTTTGGAAAATTAGGGCTTCTCTGACAAACCCTAGGCCAGCCATCTCGAGGACCAATTTTGGCATGTCAAGTGGTAAGACCTAAAAGCTTCGCTATTTCCATTTGAATTTCTCATTAAAGATGTCTCACCACACCAAGCTTTAGGATAAGCTTGAAGGAGCTGATAACTTCCGAGCATGGAAGTATAGGATTGCACTTGTCCTTGAAGATAATGAATTCGACAAGTATGTAAATGAGGAGGTTCCAGCGCCATAGGGAGATGAGGCTAAAGCCTTGCATAAGAAGAACTTGGTTAAGGACAAGAGAATCATTGAAACTTCCATTAAGGATCACCTCATCCCACATGTGTCATCTTTGAAGACACCTAAAGAGATGTTTGATTCTTTGACAAAGCTATTTGAATAGAAGAACATAAATCAGAATATGACCTTGAGTAACCAACTCAAGAATGTGAAGATTCAAAATGCAGAGACTATGCAGTCTTACTTTACAAGGGTCTCTCAGATCAAAGAGCAACTTGAAGCTGTAGGAGAAAAGGTAGAGGAAGGATAAATAGTGATGACCACCTTGAAAGGTCTCCCAAGATCATGGGACTCATTTATTCAAGGGATATGTGCCAGAAAGAAGTTAATCACATTCAGTGGGCTATGGGAAGAATGCTCACAAGAAGAAGCTCGACTTGTGGCTCGAGAAGAGAAGATGGGAGAAAATGATGATCAATCTCTCACAACACACATTAGAAGGAATAATAACAAGAGAGAGCACCATCATCAAAGTAAGAGGGAGAAACACCACCACCAAATTCAGAGGGAGAAATTTGGAATATCTAGGAGATATCTATCTAACATTAGATGTTATACTTCTGATGAGAAGGGACACTACTCCAGAAATTGTCCCATAAATAAAAATGGCTCCGACAACAAGAAAAGGCACCATGCTCACACTGTAGAAGATGATAAACCTCCAAGGAAGAGAGCCATAGAAGATATTGATGAATCTTCAAGTGATGAAGAGTATGTCCCAATATCAGCACTCACGGGCACTGTCACACATGGAAGTAATGATTGGCTTGTGGATAGTGGAGCTTCCAAGCATATGACGGGATATGAAGAATCCTTCATAAGCCTATCTGAGCATGAGTGACCTCACAAGGTGAAACTTGGGGATGATTACCAGTGCCCCATAAAAGGAAGTGGAGAAGCTTCATACAAGCTAGACTATGGAAAATCTCTGAAGATGAAGGATGTCCTATATGTTCTAGGACTCAAGAAGAACCTCCTGTCCATATCAACACTAGATGCAATAGGTATGAGGGTTTCATTTGTTAATGGCCAAGTGCTAATGTGTCCAAAGGGAAAGACTATAAATGATGCAAATGTGATTGGAGAGAAAGAGGTAGGTTTGTACAAATTGAAGGGCCGACCTAAACAATCCTTGGTCCATGACTTCATGGAGCCAAGTGAATTATGGCATAGAAGGCTTGCACATGTGCACTATAGAGAAGTAGCCATTGCAAGCAAAGCAGTTGAAGGAATTCCAGAAATCCAATCGAAGCATGAAGGCATTTGCAAATGATTTGCAAAGGGAAAGAACATGAAGAAGGCATTTCCAAGCTGTAGCGAAAGCAAAGCGAAAGGAATATTGGAAATCATCCACTCCAATGTATGCGGTCCTATGTCATCTAGTTCATTGAGTGGGTATGTATATTATGTTTCATTTATTGATGACTTCTCCCATAAGACTTGGATGTATTTCTTGAAAAGTAAAGATGAAGAATTCAGCAATTTCAAGGAATTCAAAGCCTTGATCGACAACCACACTGAAAAAATGATAAATACTTTTCGATCAGATAATGGCGGAGAATTCACTTCGAAATATTTCAAGAACCTATGCAGAGAATCATGGATTAAGAGGGAGTTGACCAATCCATACAATCCACAACAGAATGGCGTTGCAGAAAGAAAGAATAGAACAATAATGAAAGCAGCAAGAGCAATGATTCATGACCAGGATCTTCCAATGCACCTATGGGAAGAAGCTGCAAGGACAACAGCGTATGTACAAAACCGTACTCCTCATAGAGTACTAGACAACAAGACTCCAAAACAAGTGTTCTCCAGTGAGAAAGCAGAATTCACCCATCTTAGGATATTTGGCTACCCAATGTACATACATATTCTGAAGGAGAAAAGGACGAAGCTAGATCCTTCAGGAAAGAAGGGTATATTCGTAGGATACATTGAAATCTCGAAGGCCTATCGAATATATTTCCTAGGATTCAAGAATATCGACATCAACATATATGTAACATTTGATGAAGACTCAGCCTACAAGAAATCCAGAAAGTTGCATGTTGAAGACACTGAAGAACCTGAAGTTCCCAGGATTAGAGATGCAATAATGGAAGAAGCGATTCAAGAAGATAATGAAGATCGCGAGATGGAAGAACCACAAGAACTTGTAGATCCACCTCGTGAGAAGAACTCCCACAATAGGAAACCAGCATGGGTACGAGAGGCAATACAAGATGCAGAGAGGTATGGCTCTCCATAGGGGATGCACAAATAAAGCAAGAGACCTAGGCCATACTCCAGCTATGTATCCCTGTTGTGCGACATTATTGACAAAGAACCTTCCAACTATGAGGAAGCTGCTGAGAAGAAAGAATGGAAGGATGCCATGATCGAAGAGTACTAGCCGATCATGAAGAATGATGTATGGGAGGTAGTTTTGAGGTCAGAAGGGAAGTCTGTTGTGACTTTGAAGTGGATCTACAAGATCAAGCATGTTGCATATGGAAGCATCGAGAAACACAAGGTGAGGTTTGTGGCACGTGCCTTCTCCTGAAAGGAAGGCATAGATTATGAGGAGACATTCGCACCTGTAACCAGATACACTTCCATCAAATTAGTACTTGCATTGGCTGCAATGATGAAATGGAAGGTACACCAGGTGGATTTCAAGACAACTTTCTTGAATGGTGTAGTAGAAGAAGCAGTGTACATGGAGCAACCACTCGGATTTGAGACACATGACAGGCAGACTCATGTGTCCAAATTGAAGAAGGCATTGTATGGATTGAAACAGGCACCCAAGACGTGGTACAGGATACTGGATAGTTTCCTGATGAGCTTGGGATTTTCTAAGAGTAAATAAAATTCCAACCTTTATTACAAGGTTGGGGTGGGAAATCCAATGATACTTCTACTTTATGTAGATGACCTATTTGTAATAGGGGAGGATGGGCTCATTGCAGATACGAAGAGGAATCCTGATGCAGAGTTCGAGATGAAGGACCTGGGGATGATGCATTATTTCTTAGGCATGGAGGTGTGGGAGAGTGTAGATGGAATCTTCCTTGGAAAAGGGAAGTATGCATTGGATATTCCGAAGAGGTTCGGAATGATGGACTGTAAGGATATGGCCACACCTATGGCATAGAACTTGAAGCTATTGTGTGATGCTTCATCATAGTTAGTTGATGCCACGATGTATCATCAGATGATTGGGTCATTAATGTACCTAAAGAATAGGATACTTGACATATGCTTTGTTGTGAACACATTGAACCAATTCCTAGAGGATTTGAGACATGTTCACCTAATTGCTGCAAATCATGTATTGAGGTACCTGAAGGGTATAGTTGACTATGGGCTCAAGTATGACATGAATCGGAAGATTAACCTACAGGGTTATGTTGATTCATATTAGGCAGCCAGTGTTGCTTATAGGAAGATCACTTTGGGGTGTTTCTTCAGTATGTGATCCGATATGATCTCTTATTTTAGCAGGAAGCGGTTGTGCGTGGCACTGAGTACAGCCGAAGAAGAGTATGTTGCAGCTTGTTCAACTAGTTGTGAGGCAGTATGGATTAGGAAGCTACTATTTGATTTGATTGATCTCCAGTTAGAGGTGAATTGTATATTCTATGAGAACTAGAGTTGTGTGAAGTTGTCCGAGAACCTAGTGTTCCATGACAAGTCGAAGCACATTGAGATCAAGTACCACTATATCAGGGATATGGTGCAAAGAGGAGCATTGAAGCTCTAGTATATTGTGACAGATGAGCAAATAGCCGATGTGCTTACCAAGCAGTTAGCCAGAGTGAAGTTCGAGTACTTCAGAGAGAAGCTTGGTGTTATCCAGATCGAGGTTCCTTCCAAGAGGAAGTGATGAGTCTGGAAGATGCAGATGCACATGAGCCATTCTCACATGGTGGTAGGTTTGTGCCTCCCATGTTGGTAGATGTAAGGGTTGGGTCTGGCATGGTGGTAGGTTTAGGCCTCCCATGCATGTAGACGAGATCTGACATGGTGCTAGGTTTGTGTCTCCCATGTTGTTAGAAAAGGTCTCGTATGGTGGTATGTTTGTGCTTCCCATACTGGAGACGTCCACCGGTCATAAGACACTTTGTGTGAGCCTAGAAAGGATCTTGCATGGTGGTAGGTTTGTGCCTCCAATGCTAGTAGACATGTCTGACCGTTGTGGGACATGTGATGTGCACCTGGGTTGTGCTCTTTGTGATGATAAGATTATCTGAAGATGATGAGGCGATAGCAGGAGAGGCAGTTGTTTGCAGTGGCAATGTAATGAGTAGTTATGGGATGTAAGTACTTGATGGTTTGCTTGCAGATATGATGATTACCTATAAGAGGGATAGTCCTACCTCTAGCATGAAAAAGGGTTGGCTTTTTAGAACTTCCTATGATGATTAGATTCGAGATATGTCACTAATCGATGATTGACATGATGATGATTGCAGCAGTTGCGAAGATGATGATCCAGTGTTGATGATGATGTTTCAACATTGAAGATACAACGATGATTACTTGTGTCCAGATGTGTTGATGATTGTGGAAAGAGAATACCTTCCTAGTTAAGTGGGAGTGTTGATGTAATTGTAACTTCAGAAGATATTCACTTGTATTTTATATTGTTATTATTATTTATTTTATTTGTACCTCTGATGGAGATGTTTATTCCTCCGGTCGCAGATTTCATTATTACATCTGGTCATGTAAATTCATTGAGGTAAATCCTCCATTGTAATTTGGGGAATTAGATCCCCCTAAATTCAGTTGTATTAGGGTTATTGAGTCCCCTAGAGAATTCGGCCCAGTCAGGTTTAGCTGGGGCCGACCTAGAAAGTGAAAAGGTCAAGTGAAAGTAAATTATAAATAGAGATCAAGGATATCTCATTTGAATATACACTCACTCACTCAAGTTCGCATAAGTGAGAGAGAGAGGAAAATTTCACATAGGAGAAAGAGAGAGGAGCTACAGAAGACCATGTTTGTTTTGGGGTTTTACTTTTGTGATATGGTATTGGTGGTGATTCTATCTCTGAGGAAGTTGCGGGGTTTTCTCCTTTATGGTTTCCCTGAGGAAAATCTTTGTGTCTATTTTGTTATGTTGTGCATGTTATTCTTTCAGTTAATATCCTAGATAATATTGATTAAAAGTATAAAAACTAACAGATTGGGATATAATTCTAGATGACAAAAAAAGTACCAGTGGAAATGCATTTAATGTTTAGTTGCATGGTCAAGTAAGAAACAATCATCAATATCCTTGTCCACAATTGAAGCAAAATACATAGTTGTTGTTGAATGTTGTACACAAATACTCTGGATGAAGAACACCTCGAAGAATATCAAAGTTGAATATGATGAACCAATTCCTATCTGTTGTGACAACATGAGTGCAATTAGTGTTTCAAAAAATCATGTGATGCACTCAAAAATCAAGCATATACCCATCAAGTATCATTTATTAAGAGAACATGTAGATGAACAAAATGGAAAGATGGTTGATGTGAATACCAAGGAACATATCGTAGATATTTTTACCAAACCACTTCCCAGGGGGCATTCGAATACTTAAAACATAAATTGGGAGTAACTTTCTAATATAGACAAGATTAAATGAAAACTTTCAAAAAATGGCAGGGTTGCATCCTTTTCCATTGATGTCAAAGGGGGAGATTGACAGTAAAACAAGGGTTGGAATTCAGAGAGAGATGGGAAACAGAGGATCAATGGATAAGTAGGCTACAAGTTGGGGGGATCTTATCACAGTAGAAGCATCAATGAGGAGCTAATACTTAGGGGGAGCTCAGTTTCACTCAGTTTTACATGGTGTTGACATCAATGCCAAAGGGGGAGATTGTTGGACCTAGTGTTGTCATTAATTTCAAATAGGATTAAAATGTATAAACTTGATGTAATTATAATCCAGTCTGAAGAAGTATATAGAACAGAATGTTGAAGAGAGTATGAAGAAAAGTGAACAGTGGAGTAAGCGGTGTGTCGAGGTCTTGCTACCCAAAAGATACCATGCGCGGTAGAGTGGGTGTTGTGTCAGGGCCTCATAACCCAAAATATGGCTACTTGAATGGTCTATAACCCACACAAAAATGCTATTTAAGTTAGTACAAATATCAAGGAAAGTCGGCTTAAGAAAGACCATAAATCAAGTTGAGCAACCTTTTCGACCCTCTTAAAATAGAAGGGGAGGTCATCTGTGTATAAATAATAGAATGCTGATCATTGTGAGGATAGACTAGGGAATGAGATAAAGAAATGTGGCAAAGGGTTCACAGTTCAAAAGAAATGTAAGGTGAAGGGTTCATATTTCAAAATAAATGTAAGGAAAAGAGTTGATAGTTAGGAAGAAATGTAAGATGAAGGGTTCAATGTTTGGAAGAAATGTAAGGCGAAGGGTTCGTAATTTGGAAGAAGGAAGGTGAAGGGTTCGCAGTTTGAAAGAAGGAAGGTGAAGGGGTCGTAGTTTGGAAAAAGGAAGGTGAAGTTAAGTCTCATCTCGAAAGAAGGAAAGAGTTTGGAGTAGACCCAAGTATGAAGTTATGTCTCAACTTGGAAGAAGGACATATTTTAAAGCAAACACAACTATGAAGTTAATTATCAGCTCGGAAGAAGGACATAATTTGGAGTAGACCCAAGTATGAATTTGCAGTACAAAGTAAGTTGAAGAAGGTGCGAAGAGATGAGTGTCACTTAACAAGAAAATTGGTGTGATGATCAAAGTGCGCAACACAGTGCAACATAGGAAAGTATGCATAGTATTTAGTCCAGATTTAGCTGAGGAAAGAGTGTAGATGTGTTGTACAAAGTAAGATGAAGAAGGTGCAAAGAGTTGATTGTCACATGATAGGAAAGTTGGTGTGCAGAACAAACTACGCAACATAGAGTTAGCATAAAAGAGTTATGCATAAAAGAGTGCACTAAGCAAAGTGTGTACAATAGAGTGAGAAGATAAAAGTGTGTAGAAAAGAGTGTGAAGTTTAGAGTAAATCATGGAGAGTGTACAATACAACTTAAGTAGAAAGTGTGAAATGGAAATCAAGCTATACAGATTGCGTAGTGCAGAGAAAGGAGTGGAAAGTAAGACTGAGGAAAGAGTGAAGAAGAGAGAAAGATGAGAAAAGTGTGCAATGAGCAATTCAAAGTAAGCTAAAGAAAGTGTGGAAAGGGATTTGAAGCCTCCATTCTATCATAGAAGAGAAAGGGGTTTGTAAACTCCATCCTGTCGCAGCAAAGGAAGTGTATGAGGGGATTGTAGCTTCCATCCTGTCGCAACATAGGAAGTGTATGATGTGTCGTAGCAATGGAATAGTATGAGGGGGTTGTAGTTGGAAGCTTCTTGCCAGTTGGAGATTAATAATACAAGGGGGTTATAGCCTCCTTACAATTGGAGCTAAAAAGGAGGTTGTTGGATAATCCCTTCAGTTGGAGTTGAAGAAAAAAGGAGTTTGCAGCCTCCTGCCAGTTGTAGATGGTGATCATTGGAGATTTAAGTCTCCTGCACTTGATGTAATAATATTGTTTTTATAAATTATATATATTGATTTTTTCTATATACATACAATGTACTCTCTTGTTATAGTATATTGATGCATATACTATTTGATGAATTGAAAGTGGAATAGTAAATTTGCAAGAGATATTGATTCATCCACCCCCCCTCTCAGTATCAGGGTGTCTTCTGCAACTATAACCAAGCATATCATATCGATGTTTATTTTTTTTATTTGTTTCTATTTCGATCTATGATGATGATTTAGGGTAAAATCCTAAAATTTACAAGGGACAAACTTATGCATTTAAACTCTAAGTAAAGGGGTGCACCGAAAGGTTATTGCAAAATGCAACCCGGTAATAACATGTAAACGCCTTCTTGTAAAACATGGAATTTTTTAAGAGCCTCCTTCCATTCATCCACTAGATTTTGAGGCCATAAAGCTTGGATAGATACCTATTTCTATTTCATAACGAGTAATGTCTCGCCTGGATTGTTGAGTTTGATCACACACACAAAGTTGTGCTCTATCTTAGAAAACTCGTAAACTGTTCAGTGATATACGTACTCTATACTCCATGCTTCATAGGATTCAGAAAATAAATTAATCCAACTAATGGAGATCACTCACATTTAAATTTTTTATGAAGGATTTTGGCAGCATGTAATCTTGATAGCAAACAAAGTTCTACACAATTCTTCATACAGATAGATCTCTGATGCACGCTCATATATTCTCTTTGTTGAATGCTCAACCTTCAAATAATTCACAATATGGATATTTATTGAGAGGACGATGATCAGTAATATTTAATGGTAAAATTATCCTTGAATATTTAATGGTGGAATTATCCTAGAATTCCATTGAGGCCATGTCTATCTCAGGGAGCACCAATTGCATCTTGAGCATCTGCAAAAGAAAATGCGCCAATTCCAACCATTCACCTCCAGAAGAGAATTGATTTGATAGCTTATCTGTATACCATTGATGTTTTGGCCAAGAAATGTAAGCACCCATGCTCAAATTCCCATGATCAATAAATGTAAGCGCCCATGCCAAGATACAACATTACCATTTGAAACAACTGAGGATCGAGGAGTGTTATAACCTAAAACAAATCGTAAAGTCTATCCATATTCTCAATCTCTCTCACAATCTATCAGCTAATTAGCTAGTCTCCTTCACTATACATGATCTTCCAACTAATTACGTAGTCTCCCTAACTATCCACGTGTTGGAAAATATGTAATTAATGAGCTGATTGCATATCTACTATGTTGGCTCTGTCAGTCACCCTGTCAGTCATTTTTTGTCAGTGCGCAGAGTCTGCAATGTCAGTCTGTCAGTAAGTTCGCAGCCAATCCGGCGCACGTCAAGTTTGTAGTTAATGAAACCGCATTTTCAATCCACACATCTAGAATCCTTAGGTGGAAATTAATTACTATGTTTAATGAAATCCTGTAGCTTCACCTTGAAGCGATCTTAAGTCGGTTGTTATGAAAGTCTGTAAGTAGAAGAAAATAGTTGAAACTCAGAGAGAGATGTGAAGAGGAGAAGAGTAGAAGTGAAGATCTGTGAAGATTGTATCAAGAGCCCAAGCTCTGTGAAAGTAAAAGATCAAAGTAGAAACTCATTTCCATGTATTGAGGAGTTGCGCAGTTTACTGTGGTAATATATATAAGTCTTTAGTTTTATGTTTCATTCTCAAGAATGTTCAATATTGCTTTGCGCACATCTTATCCATATTTACTTGTGTGAATGTTGCTTACATTTACGCACAGTAAAATAAATCAAGGTTTCCAAATAGTTCACCGCAGTGAAAGTTCTAATTTAACAAGGAGTAACTTCGCGTAAGATGTTTTAGTTATTATGTCTTAGAGAAATATATTTCATGATAAATTTTGTTTAAGTGATCCACGAAGTATTTGTGAAGTCCATGAATTAAAGTATTGCGAAGTTAACTGCGCAACACTGTGAAGTTCAACTGTGCAGTAAAAAGTTGAAATATGCATAGTTAACCGTCGTGCAGTTAATCGCCGCACAGTTAATCTGCGAAGATATTCATCTACTGCATAGTTAAATCTTATTTACTACACGGTGTGCTTTTCCCTTGATCTGGTATCAGAACCTGGTTTACGAAAAGTAAGAATTCTATCTATAAGGGAAAAGCGATGGCTTCCACTTCGGGTAATTTGCAAACTCCATTCTTTTCAGGAAAAAATTATGAATATTGGTCTCTAACTATGAAATCTTTGTTTAGAGGTCAAGATGTATGGGAAATAGTCCAGCATGGTTATGCAGAACCAACAGATCTAGCAACATACAACAATCTCACACAAGCTGAGAAGGATGTCTTGAAGGAACAGAGGAAGAAAGATGGAAAGGTGATGTTCCACATACATCAAGTGACACATGAATCCATACTCCCAAGAGTAGAAGCAATGCAGTCAACTAAGGAAGTGTGGGACACACTAGAAACTTCCTATCAAGGTTTAAACGAGGTAAATACTGTGAAATTACAAATTCTTAGAAGAGATTTTGAATCTCTATCGATGAAAATTATAGATTCATTAGACTCATTCTATACTCATGTTATTGGCCTGGTTAATCAAATAAAGTCTCATGGAGAAAATCTAGGTGACCAAAGGGTTATTGAAAAGTTCTTAGAGTTCTTCCATAGAAATTTGAATCTTTAGTTGTGACCCTAGAGGAAAACAAAGACCTGTCCACATTTACTATTGATGAATTGAAAGCCTCATTACTCAATCATTATCATAGAATCAACAGTTCATATACATCACTGGAAGGTGCATTCGCAGCATAGTCATCCATAAGTCGTGGAAGAGGTAGAGGAAGATCAAAATCTAGAGGTAGACGATGAAGTTCTTTCAGAGGAGGTCACAGCAGCAACCCTGCACATGTCGCTGGTAGAGGTCAGAATCAGATCCCCAGTCAGCCAAGTAGACAAAGGTATGATAAATAAAAAATTCAATGTCATTACTATAAGAGGTTTGAGAAATTCACGTATGAATGTAGGAAGAAGCAGTATGACCAAGGAAAACAAGGTGAAGCTCAGTCAAGCAACAACAACACTTTGAACATCTCACTGTTCTTAGCATCCACATCTTCACTTGAATGCAATGTTGTTCAAGAAAGTCCAAATGACATATGGTATTTAGACTCAGGCTATAGCAATCATATGACTTGTAATTTAAATCTATTCTCTAGTCTAGATAAATCAGTTCAAATTGATGTCACACTTGGAAATAATATTCAAGTTACTGTTTTGGGTAAGGGTACTGTTGATATTCTAACCAAACAGGGGGAGCATAAATTTATGCCTGATGTTTATTATGTTCAAGGTTTGAAGCATAATTTTATGAATATTGGATAGTTGATGGAAAAAGGTTACAAATTTCACATTATAGGAAAGCATTGTGTGATCAAAGACATATATCCAAGCAATCAATTAATAGTTGAAGTGCAGATGACAAGCAATCGCTTGTTTCCTTTGAGGATAACACCAATCATAAAAGGAAAAAAAACTCAAGTTGTTCATGAAAGTCAGAATGAAAATTATGGATCTGCGTTCAAAGAGCAAAGGAGCAGACATTCACTGAAACAAGGAAGAAAAAGACAGCGCAATGCAAGCTGTGTTTCAAACAGAAATTCGGGATGAATCCTGGTTATGGCACATCCGATTTGGACATCTAAATTTTGGTGGGTTGAAGCTACTGCACATGAAGGACATGGTGAAAGGATTTCCATTGATTAAAAATCCAGAGAGAATTTGTGAAGGCTGTATCTTTGGAAAATAGCATAGAGAGACTTTTCTAGTTGGAAAGTCATACAAAGCTCGCACACCACTTGAAATTGTGCACTCTGATATTCATGGACCAATGCAAACACAATCCATGGGAGGATGCACTTATCTTCGCACATTTATTGATGATTTCACAAGAAAAACATGGTTCTATTTTCTAAAACATAAATTTGATGCATTTAGTTGTTTTCAGTAGTTCAAGGCACTTGTGGAGAAGCAAAGTGGACACAACATCAAGATCTTAAGAACAGATAGAGGTGGTGAATATGTCTCAAATTATTTCTTAAATTTTTGCAAGAATCATGGCATGCAGAAGCAATTCACTGTGCGGTATACACTGCAACAGAATGGTATCGCAGAGAGGAAGAACATAACCATTATGGAGATGGCGCGCAGTATGTTAGTAGCCATGCATCTGTTAAATGAATACTAGGCTGAAGCAGTGGCAACTATTGTATACATCATGAATCGATGTTTGACGAAGAGCGTGAAGAACAAAGTTCCGCATGAAGCATGGACAGGTATGAAACATAGTGTTTCACATTTAAAAGTTTTTGGTTGTGTAGCATACATACATGTTCCAGATGAGCTAAGAAGAAAATTAGACAATAAAGGATAGAAATGCATTTTTATTGGGTATTCTGAAGACACAAAAGCATACAAGTTGTATGATCCTATTACAAGAAAATTTATTATCAGTTGCGATGTTCAGTTTGTCGAAAATGAAGCATGGGATGGAACTGTAGAGAAGAATGTGAAAATCGTGTCACATGTTGAACATGATGACATCGCAAAAGATGTGGTTGAGACTCCGCATGTAAATTAGAACTTTTCAACTCCGTCTACTCCCAGGACTGCACAACATGTTCCATCACAAGGAACTCCGACACAAGTCGCAGTGCAACCAACTCCAACAAGCACACCATGTGCGCAACAAACTCCATCAAGTAGTTCATGCAGTTCGACCCCAGCAACTCCACCAAGGAAAAGAAGTCTACTTGAGATATATGTGACTGATACACCTAATTCATTCTCAGTTTTTGCATTATTTTCTCAAGTTAATGATCCTCTAACATTTGAAGAAGCTGTTGACGATAAATTCTGGGCAGAAGCCATGGATGAA
The DNA here is from genome assembly GCA_027924585.1 of Larix kaempferi. Taxonomy (NCBI): domain Eukaryota; kingdom Viridiplantae; phylum Streptophyta; class Pinopsida; order Pinales; family Pinaceae; genus Larix; species Larix kaempferi. Next base: position 8,538,011 of record BSBM01000591.1, on the reverse strand, counting down.
GAAATAGAATGCATTGAGAAGAATCAAACATGGAAACTAGTTGACGTTCCTAAGGACAAGGATGTGATAAGTGTGAAATGGATTTATAAGAACAAGCAAGATGCTGATGGAAATGTGTAGAAGCACAAGGAAATATTGGTAGCAAGAGGGTTCACTCAGCAGCTTGGAATAGACTCCAATGAAACTTTTGCACCTATAGCTCGAATGGACACAATCATAATAGTTCTGGCCATCGCAGCACATAAGACATGGCTTGTTTATCAAATGGATGTTAAGTCTGGATTTTTAAATGGTTATTTGGAGGAAGAAGTATATGTGGACCATCCACAAGGCTATGAAGCTCCAGGACAAGGACACAAAGTATACAAGTTGAAGAAGGCACTCTATGGTTTGAAGCAAGCTCCTGGAGCTTGGTAGAGTCGCATTGACTCTTACCTCATTCATAATCGATCTCACAGAAGTGAATGTGAGCCAACGCTGTACACAAAAATCAACCAGCAAGGTAATAAGCTAATTGTCTGCCTGTATGTAGATGATTTATTATTTACTGGTGATTTTGGTATAGAAGAATTTAGATCAGTCATGGAAAGTGAATTTGAAATGACCAGCTTGGGGCTTATGAAGTATTTTCTAGGCATTGAAGTCCAACAGTCTAAAAAAGGCATATTTATATCTCAGTTGAAGTATGCAAGTGATGTCTTGAACAGATTTAAGATGTTAAATTGTAATACAACTCCAACACCAGTGATAACAGGTTTGAAATTGAGCAAGGATGATGATGGATCCAATGTAGATCCTACGTTGTTTAAAAGGCTTGTTGGCAGCCTTATGTATCTTACAGCAACAAGGCCAGGCATTATGTATGGAGTCACCAAAAGAAGCACATTGGAAAGCAGGTAAAATAATTATGAGGTATGTAAGTGGAACAAATGACTTTGGTATTTTGTATTCAACCTCATAACATTTCAAACTCATTGGATACACTAATAGTGACAATGGAGGCAGCATATATGACAGAAAAAGCACATCTGGAAATACATTTCATTTAGGAACATGTTTTGTATCATGGGCTTCAAAGAAACAAACCATAGTAACTCTCTCTTCAACAGAAGCAGAGTATGTCGTAGCTACAAGCATTGCATGTCAAGCCATTTGGATGCAGAGGATGTTAAGTGATCTATCGCAGAACCAACAAGAACCCACAGTCATTTACTGCGAAAACAATTCAGCCATCGCACTGTCAAAGAATCATGTATATAACAAGAGAGCCAAGCACATTGAAACAAGGTATCATTTTATTAGAGAATTGATAAACAACAAAGAAATATGTTTAGAATTTTGAAGGTCTGAAGATCAGGTAGCAGACATATTTACAAAACCATTAGCAAAGGACCCATTTGAGTATCTGCGAAGTTGTTTGGGAGTGACAAGTTCTGCGTAGAGAACTTTGCCATGCACAGAGCATGTTTCAGCTCTGAAATATTTTGTAAAATTTTATTTTTGTTTAATGAACCCCATCCGGTCATAATTAAGGGGGAGTGTAGGAAAATATGTAATTAATGAGATGATTGCATATCTACTGCATCGGCTGTGTCAGCCACCCTATCAGTCATTTTGTGTCAGTGCACAGAGTCTGCAATGTCATTATGTTAGTAAGTTCGCAGCCAATCCGACACATGCCAAGTTTGTAGTTAATGAAACTGAGTTTGCAATCCGCATATCTATAATCCTTAGGTAGAAATTAATTACTGTGTTTAATGCAAACCTGTAGCTTCACCTTGAAGCGATCTTAAGTCGGTTGTTATGAAAGTCTATAAGTAGAAGCTAATAGTTGAAACTCAGAGAGAGATGTGAAGAGGAGAAGAGTAGAAGTGAAGATCCATTAAGATTGTATCAAGAGCCCAAGCTCTGTGAAAGTAAAAGATCAAAGTAGAAACTCATTTCCATGTATTGAGGAGTTGCGCAGTTTACTCTGGTAATATATATAAGTCTTTAGTTTTATGTTTCATTCTCAAGAATGTTCAATATTGATTCACGCACATCTTCTCCATATTTACTTGTGTGAATGTTGCTTACATTTATGCGCAGTAAAAGAAATCAAGATTTCCAAATAGTTCATTGCAGTGAAAGTTCTAATTTAATAAGGAGTAACTTCACGTAAGATGTTTTAGTTGTTATGTCTTAGAGAAATATATTTCATGATAAATTTTGTTTAAGTGATCCGCGAAGTATTTGTGAAGTCCACGAAGTAAAGTATTGTGAATTTAACTGCGCTGCACTACGAAGTTCAACTGCACAGTAAAAAGTTGAAATCTACACAGTTAACCGTCGCAGAGTTAATTGCCGCGTAGCTAATCTGCGAAGTTAATTCTTAGTGAAGCGGCTGTTCCACGAAGTAAAATTTGGATTTCCCTATTGTATGGTCGGTGAAGTTCGAAGTGAAGAAAAAGAAGATATTCATCTACTGCGCAATTAAATGTTATTTACTACATGGTGTGCTTTTCCCTTGACCATGATCTACCAGCAAATTATCAAAGTCGAGGAGTGGTGTTAGAGCATGCAACGGTCAATGAAGTCGATCCATATTCTCAATTTGTCTCACAATCTGTGAGATAATTACCCAGTCTCCCTCACTATCCATGATATGCTAGCAAATGATGGACATAACTATGAAACGTTTAATTGGGGAGTGGGGGTAACTGGGCATGCGTGGAGGGTAAATGAACGGTAAGTAAATGAACAACAGGTAATTGAATAGTAGGTAATTGGTCATGCATGGAGGGTAAATGAAAAATAGATTACCCCTCATGGTTGAAAGTGAAAATGGCATGTAAATGCCATCACATAGGTGGCATATTAATCAATAATTAAACCTTTAATCAATAATCATCCAAATGAAATGCTTATTTGTCTCTTAATATGTGCAAGGAAGTTAAGCCATCAAAACTCACTATCAATTTGATGGACACAACTATGAATATTCCTTATTATGAAATCAAGATCACAAAATTCATAAATACAATTAAAAGGATGTAACCCTAGGCCATGCATTGAAATAAATACACTTATCGACGTAATTAATTAAATTAAATTTAATTATTTCCTTCTAATTGAGTGGTAAACATTACCTGGTAACCATAAAAACCTTCAAAGTAATTTAGGTGACAATGTACTCTAGCATGGGTTAGATTTCATTGGATATTATGATTTAAATGAAAAGTCGACGAGAAAATTAAAATTTTAGAAAAGAAGGAATGTGTTGCTTAAATTAAGTTTTCCATTTATTTATCAATTGGGTTTCATTATCACACCTAACCATCTTGTTTATTTACATAATTTTCTCTTGATTTACATAATAGTGATTGTTCTTCATAATACTTAATGTAAATAACTTGTAATGAGTATTCTTATTTGTAATGTGTACTATTCCTAGGCATTATGTTCCTATGCCCATACACAAGGTCATAAAGCAACTTACCCAATGTATCAAGGTACAAAGAATTTCAATTATAATGTGAAGAAAGAATTTTATTACATAAATTCCTTCCAATCTTATAGAGACAATCAAATTGAAATCATATTTGCAAGGGAGAGAGTATTACCACCACTTTCTTAATAATACTAATAGCATACAAATGCCTAATTAATAATAAATGACATAGGTAATACTTTTACATCTTAATATGTACCCTAGGAATTATGCTACAATAATTAACAAATGGCATACTGTTGTATTGCATCTTATTGCATCATCATAACAATGTTGAAAAACAAAATTATACACACACACCAGCCATTACAATATGTGTGTGTGTACATTACTAAAAAACTAACCTATACTGATGTGGTTTAACAATATCAAATGACAACTATTAAGTAGTTGCCAAAATATAATAACATATAGTTAGAAAAAAAATACATTAAAAATTAGAATATGACATTCGACCCAATATTAAAAGGATGTGTACAATTAGTAGTGCATACATCCTTGGCCGCTCTACACATGACTCGCAATTCTTAGGGTTTTGAGAGATGGAGTTTTCAACTCTTGGATTGGACCATCTTTCCAACAATCAATGAATGCTGAGATACAAAGGGTGGACATGTAAGAAATCAAATGGAAAATGTCAAGATTTGACGGTGTGGGCTAGAATCTTGACAACCCTTTTGGCAATGAGGGAAATACAACCTGTCAAACCTCACAAAAAATATTTTATATGAATTCTTGCAAGGTAAAAAAATGTCTTTGGTTGTAGAATCATTAATGGGTATATAAAATCATGGGGAATTAAATTTCTTAATAATTATGCTTTGGATATCAATATCAATAAAAATAATTATTTATAGATAGCAAGGATGAAGCTAAATATAATGCTAGGAATAGGCGTTGCAAACCCATTTTCATTGTTTCTTTAGCTATCCTTTCTTATAACTCGGTGTCATTGTTTATTTAGCTAGCCCTTCTTTCCTTTCCTATAACTTAGAGGAAGAACTATTGCAATGTTGCACATTGTTTTCCAAATACCAAAACAAGGAAATTGAAATTACTCACTCAAATTGTTTTTGTTTGTATAAACTGTGTTTGTTCTTCTCCCTACTTTATCAATGAAATGAGCAATAATGATAGAAAATGCATGTTTCCACCTTTTATGGAAAAGATAATGCATATGCATTTTAAAATGTGTACACCTTTCTTAAAAGGACATGTTGTCATTAGTGTGGCCACAAAATGCATATGCATTTTTGGCTCAACATTTATAGCTTATTGAACATAATGTGTGTACATTTCTTAGATATGTAAAATGCTTATGTGTTATATTTTTTTTGTGGATTCTAATTAACGGTTGGACCTACCATTATGACTTTGTCTACATCCCTTAGCTTGTGATTATTGACCCACTAATATGAACATGGGGGGCATATATTTCCATGAATCTTTGGTCCGCCTACTACGATGAGGAATAACCACCTTGTTGAGAAATCTTGAGCTAGCACAAGTATTTAGACCACCAACACTTGGATCTGAGCCCATGACCTTTCAAAGTCATGATGTGTCTAGAGGAGGCTAGACAATCTAACTTAAATACATGCCTAAGTCCTATGTGTTATCATTTTTACATAAAAAATATAAATTGGTGAAACATGGATGAACTTTAAAAGAGGTCTTGGATTTGTGCATGTGCCTTCGTAGAGAATGTAATAAAATAGGCATTACATTGACCAAGTGTCGTCTCTAAGACATTGGTATCTTTGCATATACACCATACTCTTTAGTAAAATGTGAGACAAATATTTGTGATGAGACTCAATTAAAAAATTGAAAACAATGGTTGAAATCTGAATATATATTTAGAGGAAAAAGGCCTATGTCAAATGCTCATTTCCTTATATTTATTAGTGATGTTTGTATTAGGAATTCTTAATCCAAAAAATAATCATATTCTCCCATGAAATCAAATTTAAAATTAAAATTTCAAATGATGAATAATGATGATGATGTTGGATATGACAATGATGACATCAATGATGACAATGATGATGATGTTTACATTGATGGTGATGACATATATGATAATTATGATGACGACGATGATAGGGATGATGAAAATGACATTGAGAATGATGATGACAATGACAAGAATGACATGAATGACAATGATGATGACGAAGATGGTAGTGATGATGAAAATGACAATGACAATGATGATGACAATAACGATGACAATGAATTGACATGAATGCTGATGATGATGACGATGATGACAATTATGATAATAATGATGATGATGATGACAATGATGATGATGATGTCAACATTTATGATCATGACCTAAATGACAATCATGACGATGCGAACATTCATGATGATGACCTAGATGACAATGATGATGATGACGATGATAGTGATGATGAAAATGACAATGGGAATGTGATGACAATGATGAGAATGACATGAATGACAATGATGCTGACAATGATGATAGTGTTGATGAAAATGGCAATGAGAATGGTGATGACAATGGTAGCGATGATGAAAATGACAATGAGAATGATGTTGACAATGACAATGACAATGATGAGAATGTCATGAATGACAATGATGATAATGAAAATGACAAGAAGAATGATGATGGCAATGACAATGACAATGATGAGAATTGCATGAATGAAAATGGTGATGATGACGATGATAGTGATGATGAAAATGACAATGAGAATGATGATGACAATGATGAGAATGACATGAATGACAATGATGATGATGAAAATGATGAGAATGATGATGATGATGATGACATTGATGGAAACGAAAATGATGATGATGTTGAAAATGATGACGAGAATTATGAGAATGAAATGAATGCCAATGATGATGATGACAATGATAGCAATGATAAATGACTGAGAGAATGATTATGACAAAGACGATGATAATGATGAGAATGAGATGAATGACAATGATGAAATTTTCATTGACTTAGATTTATTAGCGATGTTTCTATTAGGCATTCTTAGTAAAAAAACATAATCATATTCTTCTATGAAGTCAAGTTTAAAATTCAAATTTCAAATTTCATATGATGATGATGATGGTGGTGGTGTTGGTGGAAATGATGATGATGACGACAATGATGATGATGATGATGATGGTGATGACGATGAGGATGATGATGATGATGATGATGATGATGACGACATTGATGATGATGACCTAGAGGACAATGATGATGACGATTATGATAGGGATGATGAAAATGACAATGCAAATGATGATGACAATGATGAGAATGACATGAATAACCATGATGATGAAAATGACAATGAGAGTGACATTAATGACAATGATGATGATGATGATGATGACGATGATGATGATGATGACGATGATGATGATGATGACAATGATGATGACGACCATGATGATGATGATGACCTAGATGAAAATCATGATGATGACGATGAAAATGACAATGAGAATGATATTGACAATGATGAAAATGTCAATGTGAATGGTGATTTACAATAATAGAAATGATGAAAATGACAATGAGAATAATGTTGACAATGATGATGAAAATTAAGAGAATGATAAGAATGCCAATGATGATGATGATGACGATGGTAGCGACGATGAAAATGAAAATTGGAATGATGATGGAAATGACAATGACAATGATGAGAATAACATGAATGACAATAGTGATGACTATGACGATTGTGATGATGAAAATGATAGTGAGAATGATGATGACGATGATAAGAATGACATGAATGATAGTGGTGATGATGGCAATGACAATGATGATGATGATGATGACGACAATGATAGAGATGCTGAAAATGACAATGATGATGATGATGATGATGATGATGACAATGATAGAGATGCTGAAAATGACAATGATTGATGATGATGATGATGATGATGATGATGATGATGATGATGATGATGACCATGATGGTGATGATGATGATGTAGTTGATGATGATGATGATGATGATGATGATGATGATATGATGAAAATAATGAAGATGACAATGAAAACAATGATGATGATGTTGGCATTAATGATGATGACATAAATGATAATGGTGATGATGATAATGATAGTGATGATGAAAATGGAAATGAGAATGATGAGAATGACATGAATCACAATGATGACAATGAAGATGATAGTGTTGATGGAAATGGTAATGAGAATGGTGATGAAAAATTATAGAGATGAGGGAAATGACAATGAAAATGATGACAATGACATGAATGACAATGATGATGATGGTGGTGGTAGTGTTGAAGAAAATGACAATGAGAATGATGATGGAAATGATGATGATAATGCCATGAATGAAAATGGTGATGATGAAAATTACAATCAAAATGATGATGAGAATGATGAGAATGACATGAATGACAATGATGATGACGACAATGATGACAATGATGATGATGATGATGATGACAGTAATGATGATGATGTTGAAAATGATGATGACAATTATGAGAATGACGTGAATGAAAATGATGATGATGAAAATGACAATGAGAATGATGATGACAATGATGATAATGAAATGAATGAAGATGATGATGACGATGATGATAGTGATAATGAAAATTATATAGAGATTGATGATGACAATGACTATTACTATGACAATGATGAGAATGACATAAATGACAATGATGATGATGATGACAATAGTGATGATGATGATGACAATGATGGTGACAATGGTGATGATGATGGAAATTACAATGATAATGATGATGAAAATGACAATGAGAATGATGATGAAAATGATGATGAGAATGACTTGAATGCCATGAATGACATTAATGATGATGACGACATTAATAATGATGACGATGTTGAGATATTGTAACTTCAAAGAATATTATATTTGTACTTTATTATTCCGGAGATGATTCATTCCTCCGTGAAGATCTTATTGTATAGATGTTTATTCCTCTGTCGGAATGTGGTAACTTGGGTTATTAGACTTCGCTAGTGGGGGGGTCGGCCCTGTATGTGTTAAGTGGGTCAAAGGGTTATTAGACCACCTTAGAGGGGTCGGCCCAGTCAGTTGTAATGGGGTATTTAACCCATTGGTTAAATACGAGCCTACATGATTTGTGCAAAAGACAAGTTGGAATAGTGTATAAACAGAGGAGGTGTATTCCTCATTTAACACACACTCACTCACTTGAGAGTGGTGCACTTATGAGAGAGAGGTATGCTATGGAGAAGGAGGAGCTTATGCTTAGGGTTACATCTTTTGTATTTTCTGGTCATCTATATTGAGGAAGCTTTGCTGGGTTTTCTACCCCATGAGGGTTTCCCAGGATAAATCTGTGTCTCTTGTGTTTATGCTGTGCTTGTTGTTTCTTCAATGATCCTGTATATGCTATTATTGTGAAATAGAATGTAATGCTGCTATTTTCTGTCTTAGAATATTAAATCTTAACATGGTATCAGAGATAACCTGAAGGAAGGCAATGTATGGCACTTACGACACTTGCTTCACTTGCGACAATTTGAAGGTTTGGGTTTTACATAGCAAAAACCAATCATCATGGAATTTTCGCTATAAATCCATTTCGGAGAAGGTTCAGGATCTGAAAAGTGTACAGGTCGTAGATAACATCCCCAGGTACCTTGTGTCCAAAGGACACCCTCAGATTCGTTGTACTTTGTGAGTTATGATCAGTACAAGTTAGGGTTTCTGCCTCTTCCAGATCTCAGTCAAAATCAAGTGACCTTGGAAAAAAGGTCATAACTTGGGCTAGGAAGCTCCAAATGAAATTTAGTAAAAAGTGAAAGGTAGTACACAGACTGTACTATCTCAAGAAACGTTTTTAGAGGCCGAAGTTGAACCAGTGACACGTGGCATGCTGTACAAGTTCACTCTCCTGTTTTATCCCATAAACAGGTCACGTTGCGACACTTGGCATAACTCTCTCTCAGAAAATCCAATTGAGGTCAGACCTGTTGGGATGGAAAGATGACAGGTCAGGCTACCACAAAAGAATGTTTTCAGACCCTGTGGAGCAAAAAGTTCAGACTTACAGCAGAAAAAATCAGGTACATATTTCTGTCAAAACAGAATTATTTTTGGAGCACCTTCATTCATGGCTTCCGGAATTTAGGGTTTCGGAGAAAGTTAGAATTTTGGGAATCGGAATCCACGGCTGAATGCTACTCAGTAAAATAGAAATTTAGAGACCAAGATGGAATTTTTTGGTTGGGTAGAAGACGGGGCTTGATCAAACCCCAGTTCGGGATTTTGATCGGAAAGATGGAAAATTAGGGCTTCAGCAAAAGTTGGAATTTTTTAAGTCTATAACCACGGTTGGAAGCCCCTCAGAAAAATAAGAGTTTAGAGCCTTGGATCGAACCTTTTGATTGGGTAGAAGGGTGGGCTTCATCAAACCCTAGTTCGGGATCCTGTCGAGAAGATCCAGAAGTTTCGAAGGCAAATTTTGAGGGGTCAAATTTTGGAGATTTCAAAATTGAAGTATGCTAGTTTGATCAGCTCAAGAAGACACATCCTTCCATCCATTCAGAAGTGTGAAAGTCAAAGATTGAATTTTTAGGGTTTCTCTAACAAACCCTAATCAAGCTCCAGATCAAGTTTCAGGGGAGTTGAGGCTAAGGCCTTACATAAGAAGACTACAAGAAGTCTCGACTGGTATGACTTAAGGAAGTTCAAGTATGTCTTGAAATCTTATTCTTGATTAAATTCATAATGTGTTTGTCTTCATATTATTTATTAGTACAATCTTGATTAATGTTAGAATTGTCTTTTCACCCTAGTAACAGTATGAATGCATGTGAATGATCGAAGACATTCATTGATTAGGGCTATATGATTGTACTAATGCATTATGGTGTTGTGTGAGGTTGATGTTGTCCGCTAACAAGATACAAGTACATCACGAAAGACAAATCAAGTTCCATGACCATGATAACATGAAGACAAAGACTCATCCATAATCTTTTATCACATAGAAGTTCTACTTACGAGGTATGTATGACTTTGTTCTATTATGCTTAACCTATGAGATATGCAGGTTCCAGCATAGGATCTCTAAATCATTGAAGAGAACAAAGAAGATATTGATTAGGTATGTTAGACATAACTAAGCAGGTATACTAATCCAGGTATGTTTTCCTATGTCATGTTAGAATCTTACCTTGTGTTAGGATCCCTTATATAAGTATACTTGGTATGATTGGTTATGCTTATTCATAAAGTTAGTAATCAAGGGTTTATGCATATTATGTCTCTTATCTTGATCAAACAAGAATATGCATGAGTAAAAGAAGACTTCCCTGAAACCTTGAATATTATCTATAATCATGACTATACATTTTCAAGATTATTTAGAACTATAATGTTTTGATAACATTGAGAATATACTAATGAATGTATGTTTGTGTATGAGATCATGGGGATGACACTTGAGCATGCATAGTGGTACAGAATGAATAGAAGTTCAAAAGACATACAGAAGATCAAGCGGGAGGCAACCACACAAACGTAAAAGATAAGTATTTGAGTTGTTATTTGAAATAGTAAATGATACTTCCTGTAATAGGTTGTATGCATATTTGTATTCCTAGAATATATCATGCTGAGTGTAAACATTCATAGAGCATTGAACAATATACTACTAATATGCATATGATTGGTAAGTTGGACAAACATTCCATTGTTGCTTGTCTAGAATGAAACCTCTTTGCTGACATGCTGAGAGTTGTGCATACTCTCGATAGTATGTTTTGGTAGATATGGAAGGCATCTAGATAGCCACTATATGCATACAGGATATGGAAAAGTGTTGTGCCAAAGTATTGGTCAAGATAGTTGCATAACTATGTAAATGATATCTATATGCATAATAGGTTATCATGTCAACATGATTTCATGATTATGAAGTATTACTAATCATGTACTAATTTTGTTTTGTAGGAAAGATCATGAAGAATGATGAACACCGAACAAGTGATGGATGTTCAACAAGAAGATTTACAAATCAAACAAAATATAGAAGGCTCGTGGCTAGAAGATTCTCTTAGAAAAAAGAAGAGAATCATGACGGGATGTTTGCTCCAAGTGGCTAGATAAGACCATTCTCTTAATGGTGTAATTAAAGAAGAAGTGTGAATCAGGTTCTATATGATCAATAGTCAATTGATGAGCTTAATGATCATCATGGGTGATGTGGATCACAACCTTTGCTACAAGGTTGAATATGGTTTCTATACACAGATGAGCTGGATGCAAGAAGGAACTCACCACAGAGTTCAAATGATGTTGAGGCTTATATTGGTAGACCCATCTAATGAGAGATGGCACAGATAGATGGCTGCATAAATGAAAATGAAAGATCTCATATTGATGCATTACTTCCTAGGTCTGGAAGTATGGCAAGGATCAGAAGGAATATTTCTCAACTAGGGAAAGTATGCCGAGAAATATTAAAAGGACTTGAGGTGTTGAAATGGCCACTCTTATGGATTCCAACTTGAAGCTGTTAGGGGATGACTCATCAAAGTTAGTGGATATAACTCTATACAGTCAAATTATTGGGTCATTGATGTATCTAACATATACTAGGTTAGATATATGCTTTGATGTGAACACCTTGAGTCAGTATCTAGTGGAAACTAGATGTGTTCACCTGATAGTTGCAAAGCATGTGATGAGGCACCTAAAGGATACGATAGACTTTGATCTATGCTATCTTGGAGATCATGACTTTAGATGGCTACTCAGATGTTGATTGGGCAGAAAGTGTATCAGATAGGAAGAACACATCGAGAGGATGTTATTGTCTGGGCTCATCCATGATCTCATGGTTTAGCAGGAAACAATCTAGTGTGGCTCTTAGCACAAGCATAATATATGGCTGCTTGCTCTGCTAGTTGTGAAGAAGTTTGGCTTCAGGATTGTTTGACTTAGAGATAGAACCAACTATGATCCTTTGTGACAAATAGAGTTGTATGAAGATGACAAAGAATCCAGTTTTCCATGATAAGTCAAAGAACATAGGGATCTAACAAGATATGATGCAGAAAGGAACTATAAAGTTTGAATTTGTAACAGGTTACCGATGTACTAACCAAACCTCTACCTCAAGTGAACAAGTTACCAACATACTAACCAAACCTCTACCTCAAGAAAAGTTTGAGTATTTCCGACACAAGCTTGGAAGGACCCTCCTCGAAAGGGGGAGTGATGTGGTCACTAATGATGAGATTGCATCATTGACAGCAAGGTCAATGATGTGGATACTTGTTTACTACACTTGGATACTTAGATCATTTAGACTTAGGACTCTTATACTTAGAATATTTTTTTACTTGTTTTCACTTTAATGATATATGTATCGATGAGGATACATGTTTTGTTGATGTATCGATGAGGATACATGTTTTGTTGATGTATCGATGAGGATACATGTGTTGTTGATGTATCAATGATGATACATGTTTTGTTGATGTATCGATGAGGATACATGTGTTGTTGATGTATTGATGAGGATACATGTTTTGTTGATGTATCGATGAGGATACATGTGTTGTTGATGTATTGATGAGGATACATGTTTTGTTGATGTATCGATGAGGATACATGTGTTGTTGATATATCGATGAGAATACATGTTTTGATGATATCTGTATTGATAAGGATACAGGTAGGGATTGTATCATCCCCGGACTTCGGTCCCTTGAATTGATCCATAGACGTATGGTCTCCGAGAATAAAGTCCTTAGTGGACATATGGGGATTGTATCATCCCCAGACCTTGGTCCTTGAACTAATCCATAGATGTATGATCTCTGAGAATAAAATCCTTAGTGGATAGATGGGGATTGTATCATCCCTGGACTTCGGTCCCTTGAATTGATCTGTAGACGTATGGTCTTCGAGAATAAAGTCCTTAGTGGACATATGGGGATTGTATCATCCCTGGACCTTGGTCCCTGAATTGATCCGTATACGTATGGTCTCTGAGAATAAAGTCCTTAGTGGACAGATGGGGATTGTATCATCCCCGGACCTTGGTCCCTGAATTGATCTGTAGACGTATGGTCTTCGAGAATGAAGTGATGGGGATTGCATCATCCTGGAACCAATAGTTCAAAATGTACGTGATGGGGATTGCATCATCCCGGAACCACTAGTTCAAAATGTACGTGATGGGGATTGCATCATCCCAGAACCACTAGTTCAAAATGTACGTGATGGGGATTGCATCATCCCGGAACCACTACTTCAAAATGTACGTGATGGGGATTGTATCATCCTCGGACTTCGGTCCCTGAATTGACCCGTAGACAGATGTCTCCGAGAAGTGGTCCCTAGTGGATGAGAGGGGATTGTATCATCCCTGGACTTCAGTCCCTAAATTGATCCGTAGACATATGTCTTCGAGAAAGTGGTCCTTAGATTTTGTCTAAGTTGACGAGTGGACTGTATCGTCCCTAGACATGTTATGGTGTCTTAAATGAATCATGTGGTTTGCAGAGTATGCTGTTATTGAGGATACTTGTATTGGTGTGGATACTTGTATTGATGATCTGTATACTTGTATTGGTGTGGATACTTGTATTGATGATGTGTATACTTGTATTGGTGTGGATACTTGTATTGATGATATACTTGTATTGGTATGGATACTTGTATTGATGATGTGTATACTTGTATTGGTGTGGATACTTGTATTGATGATGTGTATACTTGTATTGGTGTGGATACTTGTATTGATGATATACTTGTATTAGTGTGGATACTTGTATTGATGATGCGTATACTTGTATTAGTATGGATACTTGTATTGACAATGCTGCTGATCGTGATGATCTAGATGACAATGATGTTGATCGTGATGATCTAGATGATGATGTTGTTGATCGTGATGATCTAGATGACAATGCTGCTGATCGTGATAATTGTATGATGACAATGCTGATGATCGTGTGATGACGATGCTGATGATCGTGTGATGATGATGATGATGACGATGCTGATGATCATGTGGTGACGATGCTGATGATCGTGTGGTGACGATGTTGATGATCATGAGGATCCAGATGATGATATTGTTGTAGTTGTTCAAGTGCTGCAGAAGATAAAGACTCAGTACTGAAGATGTTGATGTTCCAGTAACTGCTTAAGTTACTGATTATGTTGAGAAAGCTTCCAATGATTTATAGATGTATCATTTATGACGTTGATGACTCCTTGCTTGTGCAGATGCTGTTATAATATCCTTCTCGTTAAGGGGGAGTGTTGAGATATTGTAACTTCAAAGAATATTATATTTGTACTTTATTATTCCGGAGATGATTCATTCCTCCGTGAAGATCTTATTGTATATCCAGAGATGTTTATTCCTCCATCGGAATGTGGTAACTTGGGTTATTAGACTTCCCTAGTGGGGGGTCGGCCCTGTATGTGTTATGTGGGTCAAAGGGTTATTAGACCACCTTAGAGGGGTCGGCCCAGTCAGTTGTAATGGGGTATTTAACCCAATGGTTAAATATGAGCCTACATGATTTGTGTAAAAGACAAGTCGGAATAGTATATAAATAGAAGAGGTGTATTCCTCATTTAAGACACACTCACTCACTTGAGAGTGGCGCACTTATGAGAGAGAGATCTGCTATGGAGAAGGAGGAGCTTATGCTCAGGGTTACATCTTTTGTATTTGCTGGTCATCTATATTGAGGAAGCTTTGCTGGGTTTTATACCCCATGAGGGTTTCCCAGGATAAATCTGTGTCTCTTGTGTTTATGCTGTGCTTTTTGTTTCTTCAGTGATCCTGTATATGCTATTATTGTGAAATAGAATGTAATGCCTCTATTTTCTGTCTTAGCATATTAAATCTTAACAGACGACATTAATAATGATGATGAAAATAACTTTGAGAATGATGATGACAATTATGAGATGACACAAATGATAATGATGATGAAAATGACAATGAGAATGATGATGACAGTAATGAGAATGACATGAATGACAATGGTGATGACGATGATGATTACATTAACAATGATAATGATGATGATGATGATGCTGATAATGATGATGATGATGATGATGACAATGATGATGATGATGATGATGTTGATATTGATGATGATCACCTACATGACAATGATGATGATGATGAACTAGATGACAATTACAACGATGATGTTCTTGATGATGCTGGTGATGGCAATGATGATGTTGATGACTTAAAAACATGTAATTAACCAATATAATTAAATAATCGAAAGAGAATGCACCATATAAAAGATATAATCACATACCTCCTACATTTCAAGAAAAAAACAATATCATTTACCTTCTTCTTCATCCAACTCCAGATCTATATCATCCATTTCAGAATTTTCATTGAAAGGATTTTCCATATCAATGTCACCATTAAAGTAATGTTTGATAATATCCTTTCCAATATCATCATTGAGAACATAGTCATCTACATTTGTCCTAACTTCTTTGACTTCTTCATCTGACACCTCTACCTCATGCTCCTCTGCATCATCTTCTTCGATATCATTTTCTTTGAGTACATTATACTTTACAAGGCTTCCTCTTGGATCATATCTAACAACGTACGACCAACCTACTTTACCTACAACCTATGAATAAAAGACCTGCTCACATTGGCTTGGAAAAAAAAAAGTTTTTGTACCAAGCTCAAGTTTCCCTTAATTTAGCATGGTAAATCTGTTTTCATGCTCAATAAAATTTCTTTAGAGATCACATTCATTCATTTGTAACTTGTACCATTTGAACTCAAATAGAACTAACTTGAAGGATTTAAAGTGAAACTCAGGTATATCATCCAAATACCCATAGTATCTATTTTTAGATATTGTCGGATGCCTGTCACTTCTACATTAAACATTAGTGACTTAAAAAATTGTAGTTATCCAACAACTAGGGATTTTCTTCTTGTCATCCAACTTTTTTTATGCAAAATTTATGGAAATTGCACCACATATCCTTGAGGTGTTTCAACTGCAATATGCTCGACACCTAAAATATGCATTGTCAATTAATAAACATATTTAGACTTAGTAAATATTAAAAAAAAAACACACTGCATACATTAATATAGTGGAAAATAATTGAAAAATGTGGGCAAACATGCTTTCCTGTTTATCTTTTAAACCATATCCTAAGTCAATTTTCCACTGTGTAATATTAGTGTCTTGATTATGATGAGATCCTTTAATCAATGTAGCCACTCCTTCCCATGATAACCTACATCACATTATATACATTGTTCTATGCATACCTTCATCCAATTAAGATTATTTGCAATGTATAAATGTAGTGCATCACACTCTTGACCAACTATATGAAAACATAACAATTCATCAATGATTAGGTACCATGTTAAAGATAATAATTGATGGAATAATAAAAATCAAATAAGTACAATTTATATATAAATGAATAGCCAGATATATTATATATCTCTACCATCTATTACTCTTCACTTCCCTCATTCTAAATTTCTCTGCCAAAACCTCCCCTTCAAATTTGTTCACGGAGTGGACATCCCAAATGTGAGGCACATTCATATTTGCTAATAATTTAGGAATCTACTAACTAATATACAACAAGGATTGATATACCATATATCCCTCCACCCTAGAACCCTCAAGACATGCCCTTTCTCTCAAAAATCCCTTCAATGATTTCATGTGCCTCTCCACCATCCACATTGACCTTGTGTGTATAGGTTCACACATTTCAATCTCGTAAACTTAGTGTATGAGATATCGTTCTTGCACATTGAAAAATGTGGGAGTTAAATACATTTTCATTTCATACATTAGCCGAGTAAATTGTCTCCTCCAATACTTTAAATATTTTTATGGATTTCTTTAGATGACAACCACCTACACATGATACAAGCATATCACATGTTTCATTAAAGAGGATATACATTGCAAGTAAAACACATGTAAACAAGTTCTGCAGCAAACATTTTCAATATAAATCGTTATTGACCTCATGTATTTTCCAAGATAATATATAGCTTGTTTTATGTTGTTTTCAAAGTTGTTTGGGAGAGATAGAGGTAGAACACATTGTAACAAAAACTTTGAATCATTATTTTTGGTAAAGAAAACAAAAAAAATACTATTAAACTAGTATTGCCAATATATAAATATACCAAAATAATTACCGTAATGAAGGTATGCCAGTCATGAGTTTTTACCCCACCAAATTCACCATTCTTTGTTAGGATATTATTTATGTTTGAAGAAAATACCATGCAAAATTCAATTTTGCAAATGACCTCTTTTACAACATTACTTTCCTTCTTTGTAAATGACCATGGAAGAGTACTTTATTTTCCTTATCTATTTGAATTAATTATATTTTGCATTGCATGATTGGGTTCATGAATGTCACTACAATTTTGACAATTATTTCTTTGTCACTCCTTCCATCTAAGATTCTCCGTAAATTTTATATTACATTCTTCCCGATATGCATTGTTTCAAACAAATGACCTATTTGTAGGTACTAATAGCAAGGAAACCTACTGAATTGTATGGGGTAACTTTTCATTCCTTGTGAAATCCCATCAATGCTTTGAAAACCTTTATGAAACATAAGTGAAATTACAACAATAGTGTTTATACATGGTAAACAAAATTGAATATTACTAATAAAAAATGTAAAACATTACATATGATACATAGATGAATTGCTTGCATTTATTATTTCCATTATATTCCAACTTTCATAGGTGATTTGTCATTCTTCATGGTTTTATTCCAATCTCTTATTCTCCTTTGAAAATATGTTTTTCGATTGTTCAATACCTATGGTTATTATGGAGGAAGTGCCTATACTCATCAAACACCTCCTTTCCTAAACTTCTTGAAAGATAATATTTCATCCCAGGACCAAAAATTGGACATGCAATTTTACCCTTTGTTTGAAGACCTGCAAGATATGGATTAATGTCAATATTAGTTATATATCAAGGAATTTTTTAAAAAACATGCATGATGTTTTCATAAAATTATATACTATTAAAGGATCAATAGTATGTTACATACCATAAAAATGTGTTATCCATGGGGAATCATGAATTGTCCATGTAAGTATTCCATGGAATTGAAATTACCTTTCCCCTATTGGTCTAGAGATGTCATACAAAGTGATGCCATCCCATAACTATAGTAGCTCATCGACAAGAGGCTTAATATACACATTCATATATTTAACTTGGTACTTACCTAGTTGGTTGAAAATACATATGATTACTACTTTGTGTATATATAAGAAATCATCATGCAACGAACTAGACAAATGAAATGTTACATTCAAACTAATATTGTAAATAAATACTTGGAACAATCATTACCAACATTTTGTGCTCCCTCTTTATTGACATCCATGGAGGAAGGTAATTTCTTATAACAAAAATAGGCCACACTAAGTAAATAGAACCGATCTCACCAAATGGATTGACAATGTCAACTGTCAATGAAAGCTTAAAATTGTGAGGTTCTTCTCTAAAAATTGGCCATATTTCTTCGATGTTTCTAAATGAAAACCAACTAGAATCATTGAAAGAACACCATCTTCACTTTTTTTCCATGCATGTTAATCCATAAGTTGTGTTATCCTTTGGCACCTAAATACTTGCTACAAACGTGGAATTATGGGAATATGATGAAGAAACTTGTGAGGCACCTTTTTTGTTACTTTATCGGTTCAATATCTATTGATTTGACATTGCGGGAATTTTGTTTCCAATGCATATTCTCCATAATATATAATATGATAATTAGGACATGCATTAATAAAATGATACTCCAATGTAATATCTTTCATAATGGAAGATAATTCTCGATAAGTGAGAGGAAAATTATTTGACGGTGGTTAGAGAAATTCACCTAAACATATACAACACAAAAATAATTAGTTAATGTTAATACTATTAATCAAAAATATTGCATCCTCACACATTAATTAACACTAAAAATAGAGAAAAAAGTATACCTTTGTGTATATGTGACGAAATTATATTACATAACTTAGGATTTGGAGGCAAGTGTTTGAAAAACCATTCAATACCTTCAAGTTCACTGACAACATTATAGAAGAGAGAATATTTGTTCTTGAGCCTTCATAAAGGGGTTGTTGTGCATTCTCAAGTACAGGAACATCATGAATATCATCGAAGTTTCCCTCCATAGGAGAAAAGGTGTCTTCGATCAATCTATCTATCTCATCGTCCTCAAATATATTATTAATGTCATCTTCTTCCATAGGATTAACTTGATCTTCAATATTCACTCCATCTTCCTCAGCTTGTACAATAGTATTTCTACTACTACTTGGCTCATTATCCAACACACAAGTATGAGGCTTTGTCGGTAATTATGAACAATCAAATAAATTTAGTGTATACAAAAAATATTAAAATGATAGAAATTTTTATAAATACAATCAATACAAAGACATATAATGAATAACTTACCAAGGAACGATATTAATGTTGAGCCCAGAATTGGCCCCTTTTAATCATCCTTGATCACCTTTCTTTCCCCTGTCCTACACCACTTATCATGTTAATCAGACCTGTTGTCCTCACTTTATTCCTCCAAGCTGCTAAGGTATGACTGATCATTGCTCATCTTATTAATGCTTATGATTGTGATAATTAAGGCTGTTTATCTCTCAATTGTGCTAACATGTTATGATTTATGAAGGTAGTTTGAGATAAGTGAACTGCAGGAAGGTGGGCTGAACAAAGTCTTGAAAGGAAGGGTGTTCGCTGCTTAAAAAGGATCCTAGGGGCTCAGATCATCGATTAAGGCACATGGTTCCAATGTAACATCCTAGGTGGAACTGTGACAGGGCAGCTGTAACAGAATGCGCTATAATTGGAGATCTTTAGTATGTTGCTGCTCGAGTATAGCTATGATATGGAAAGATCGCCACTCCTGGGCATATGAACAACTTTCTCGCATTTTTATGTGTCTACTTTGCCACATATTGTAACAGCTAGTGTTATTTAGGGTGCCTGAAGATCAGAGATCTTCATGGCTGCTCGTTAATAGGATCAGATGTTACAATCTGTATGTATAAATATGCGAAGCTACCTCGACCCAGGGGGTTGAACAATGCAGAATTCATTCATTGTATTAGCAGTAAGATCAATTTGTGTAAACTTCCTTTCGTTAATACAAAGAGTTGCCTTTGAGTTAAAAGAAGCTTTACATTGTTCAGCCAGCATCTCTGTGTGAAGGCTGGGCCCGTCTTCCACAGAGATTGCTGAGTTAAATTAGGACTCTTCAATTTATTGTTGTGTGATGTTTCGTTGATAATATCTCCTTTGTACGCAGCAGTAGTAAGTGTGGTGTGGATTTTCAGTATAATTAAGATTATAATTCCTTGAGATTGGTAAATGGTGTAGAGCAACAGTCGACTGAGTAGGAACTTTCTTTATGCATTTCATATGATAGTTGTACACAACTTTGTTCATCCTGCAGTTGAATATTGTTATTCCGTGAACCCTTGCAAGTTATCTTTTCTGTTATGATTGTTGATTTTCATTCCTGTAAATCAAACTCTTAGAGCAGTTGAACTCAACCTTTGCAATTGAATTTCTAGACTAATATTAAGTTATGTTTGTGATTTTCAAGAGTGATCAGATTGAAGAGGTGACTGTTCTAGGATGTGAGTGAGATTTCTTTCCTGCAATTGATTGTTAAATCTTATATTATTTCTTATTGATGCATAGTATAAAGGAATTGAAATTTTAGCATTTAGAAGGCAAGTGGAATTACACAGATTCTTGGGATGAACATGGTTGTTAGAGGATAAAAGTATTCAATTATAATGATTTGGTGTTTAAGCATAGACTATGCATTTATCCTTTGAAATAAAAAGACTTTCTCGGGTTGACAATAAATCTCGTATGCTCTGTGTGTTGATAATAATCTATCTGCATATAGGTTGCTTGACATTTTGGCGCCGTTGCCAGGGAAGGATAAAAATTAAACACTAATCATTATTTGCATCTGGTAATTGTTTCTAGTCGGTCTTTTCTTTGCTGAAATGATTCGGTTCGCATGAATACAAGGAGGGTAAAATGCAATCACCTCCCAACTCCCCAAACCCCACAAAATACTAACAGTGCAGGTGGCTCGGGTCGTGGTTGAGGACCACCATTGGGTAGAAGAACATTCATTGATGATCTTGTTGACATAACTGATTCATCCACCAGGGCTCGTCATCAAGAAACTCCTATCAAAAGAAACCCTGCTGATCCTAGGGCGCCAGCGTCCACGGTGGAAAATGCACGAGCAGCCGTAACTCCTTTGTATATCCCTGCTGAGGAGGACATAGCTTTTACAACTGGACCTGCTGTTACGACTGAGGAAGATGCAGCTGTTACAACTGAGGAAGACGTAGCTGTTACAACTGAGGGAGACGCAGCTGTTACAACTAAGGAAGACACAGCTGTTACAACTGAGGAAGATGCAGCTGTTACAACTGAGGGAGACGCAGCTGTTACAACTAAGGAAGACGCAGCTGTTGCAAACAAGGAAAAGAGCACAGGAACGAATGAAGAAGAGGAAACAGAAGAGAACATGAGTAACAAACATGAGACCGACGAGGAAGAGGCAATGGTGGAATATCATCATGAAAATTACTCCCTTCCAGAAGGAACGACAGCTACATTACAATTTTTGATTCAGCAGCCAGAAGGGGCAGCCCCTATGAAGAACATCTCACCATCGGTCTTGCCTCGCTTCCATGGAAGGGCAGCAGAATATCCAGACGAATTCCTTTTTGATTTCGATATCCTCTGTCGCAGCTATGATTATGTCACCGATGCCCAAAAGCTAGAACTTTTTCCCGCCACCCTGAAGGACAATGCATTATGATGGTTCATGAGCCTTGGGGGAGGAACCGTTGCTAATTGGGATAAGATGAAACAAGTGTTCCTGGAGAATATCAGGAATATTGCAACACCAAGGACAAAAGAGAGTAATTATTCAAAATGGTGCAGAAGGAGGACGAAAGTCTGGAGGATTTTGTAGAAAGGTTGATGTACAATGTGCAGAGAGCCGGGCAGACGAACATGGGGATGGACGTGCTCAAGATAATCTTGCTTCGTGGGATCAGGGATGATTGTTTAGACATGTTAAATCTGCTAGGAAAGGGAGACATCTCCAAGGAACCTTTTGGGAAGATTGTGGAACTATGTAAGAGATACTCCAGGGGATCTTCTAGGAACAATAAGAGGGACAAACGGGATAAGCTGGAACGTGATGTCTTCGATAGAACTCAGAAGTCATCCAACGGAGGAGCTACCCGTGCAGAGATAGGGAATCTCCTTGAAAATTTTAGAACAGAAATGATGAGCTCCATCTCTTCGGAGATTGATGTCCTGAAGGCAAAACAAAAACAGGCAGTGGAGGATATCACACTAGGTGTGTTCTGTCCCCGATGTAGAAAGAATCATCCTCTGAAAGAATTCCCACTTGACAAGGTAGAAGTATGTCAGCTGTGTGAGCTGAACCATGACATGAAAGAATGCCCCTCACTTCCCCAAGTGAAGGCTGTTCTGCAGGCATCAACTCCAGAAGTGGAATCAGCCTATTTCATTGCACAGAAGAAACCTTGGTAGCCTCGAAATCAAGGTATGCCTCTGGACTTGTTTCCATTTTTGAATAATATGAGCAATTGGAATAATAACATGCAAAATGTGAATACACAATTCCCTTCAAATTATGCTCAGCGGAATCCTTCCCAACCTGCAATGTAAAATTACAACTCATGGAGTCCTTGGACACAACCACCACATCAACCTACGTCGTGGTCTCCTGGATGGAGGAACTTCCATCTTGGGAACCAGTTTCCTCAACCACCTCCACCTCAACAGTCACCATATTCTCCTCCATACCCTCAATTTCCTCAATATCCTCAATACCCACCTCAGCAGTCGCAGCTGCAGTTGCAGAATAATCCTGTCCCTAATATACCAATACGGCCTCAACTGCATGCCCAACCTAATCCTAACCCGAATAATAAAACAGTCCATCAATTGGAAACTGTCAATATGCCAGCCTACTCTCTTTCCCCTGTAACTTGTAATGATATTCGTCTACGATCTGGGAAGATAATAGAACCTGTAATTATAGAAGATACTCCACCTTCTTTGCATGAAGAAGGAGAGAGTTCACAGCATCCATCCGATACAGTTCCTATCACTGAAGGTGTTGAGCATCCCTTAGATGGGACGGCTGAAACATCAAATGCGAAATCAGATAATACGCAACCTACCCAGCTGATAAGGCAACCACCATACCCCGAGAGACTAATGCTACCAAAAATAGGGGGGCAACCTCAGTTTAACCTCCTAGGAGAGTTAAAGAATCTTTACGTTAAAATCCCCCTTCTACAAGCTCTTCAATACGTGCCTATTTATGCTAAAACAGTTTGGGACTTGTGCACTAAGAAACCAAGGAGAAAACCCAGAGATCCTCCCACCGTTCATGTCATAGGGAATTTATCCGCTTTGATAACAGGAAAAACCCCTGTGACCAAGTATGACGACCCTGGCAATCCTACTGTCACTGTACATGTAGGACAGACGCAGATACCCAACGTGCTAGTTGATTTAGGAGTAGCGATCAATGTCATAACAATTGAGACTGTCAAGAAGCTTGGGCTCACTAATTTTAGACCGACCCCTACCATTTTAGAATTGGCTGACAGATCCACCATTAGACCCGAAGGGATTCTGGACGACCTTGTCATCTCAGTAGATTCATGGGAGTACCCTGCTGAATTTTTGATATTACAACCAAAATCACAGCTGGGGGGACACCCATTGATCCTGGGGAGGCCGTGGTTGGCCACAGCTGACGCTTGCATCAGCTGTCAATCAGGTTCCATGACTATATCTGATGGTATGGAGACTAAAAACCTCACCCTGTATCCTCCAGCTCGGCCAAGTCTAGAAGCTGAAACTTCCCTTTGGATAGAACAGGAGGAGGAGGAGGAGGATGTTCATCCACCATTAACTATAGGGAAGGCCTTAACTTTTAAAAACGAAACAGAAGATGATGCTATTAGTAATTTTATTAGTGAACCTGCTTCAGTGGATAGAGAGGTCTATCAAATCCTGAACACTACCCTTGGTAAGGAAGAACAAGAAAATCTTACTGAAGAAGCACTAGTTGGTGACACAAACATAATCCCAGTTTTGCAAATTTCAAAAAGTATTCCTATTGAGGTAGAGCCTGGAAGGAATTTGAATATCAACCCTGGTCTCTCCTTAGAGGAATAGAAGCGCCTAATCAGTCTCTTGAAGGAACATAAGGGGGCATTCACCTGGGAGTATATAGACATGAGGGGTATTCCCTCTAATCTGTGCACCCACCATATTTATATTAAAAATGACTATCGGCCTGTGTGTCAACCCCAATGACGCATGAACCCCAATCTGAGGGATATAGTGAAGGAGGAAATCCAGAAACTTTTGGAAGCAGGGTTTATATATCCCATTTCAGATAGTGAATGGGTTTCCCCACTCGTAATTGTGCCCAAGAAAAATGCTAAATGGAGAGTCTGTGTTGATTATAGGGAACTGAACAAAGCTACACAAAAGGATCATTTCCCTTTACCCTTCATTGACCAAGTACTTGATACCCTATCAGGGAAGAAGTTCTTCTCCTTTCTAGATGGGTTCATCGGGTACAATCAAATTCAAATTGCTCCTGAGGACCAGTATAAGACCACCTTCACTTGCCCCTGGGGAACGTTTTCCTATAGGGTGCTTCCCTTTGGTTTATGTAATGCACCAGCAACGTTCCAAAGAGCTGTAATTGGCATATTCGCTGACCTAGTTAATGATAGTATGGAAGTATTTATGGATGATTTTACTCCCTATGGCAAGGATTTTGAGGAAGCACTGGAAAATTTAAAGAAGGTTTTAATTCGCTGCGAACAGACTCACCTCTCATTAAGCACTGAAAAGTGCCATATGATGATGAGTGAAGGGGTGGTATTAGGGCATTTCATCTCTACCAATGGCATTCAGGTGGATCCTTCAAAAATTAAGGTGATAAAAAATATACCGACTCCTTCAACTCAGAAAGAGGTGCGAAGTTTTTTGGGACATGCTGGGTATTACCATAGGTTTATAGAAAACTTTTCCAAACTTGCTTCTCCTTTGTTTTCTTTGTTAACGAAGGATGCACAGTTTGTGTGGAGTGAAGCATGCCAGACAGTGTTTGATAAGCTTAAGGAGAAGTTGTCCACAGCTCCTATCCTAAGGGGACCTAATTGGACCCTACCCTTTCACATTTCTTCAAATGCCTCTGATGCCGCCATTGGAGCAGTATTAGGATAGCAGGATGGTCAAGTACCTTATGCCATCTATTATGTTAGTAAAAACTTAGCCCCTGCTGAACTTAATTATACTGTTACTGAAAAAGAATTCCTTGCTATTGTTTACTCTATTAATAAATTTCGGCATTACATTACTAGGTATCCTACGTTTGTGCACACTAATCACTCTGCCATTAAATATTTAATGAACAAACCTATCACCAATGCCAGAGTGACCAGGTGGCTCTTACTATTGCAGGAATTTGATATTACCATTATAGATAAACCTGGAAAAGAAAATGTTGTTGCTGATTTTTTATCTCGTTTTACTAACATTGATGACAGTTTGCCTGTTGAGGACTCTTTTCCAGATGAACATCTATTCGCACTTTCAGCTCATTCCCCCTGGTATGCAGATGTCGCTAATTATTTGGTTGCAGGAAAGCTCCCGCCACACATGTCTAAACGAGAAAAGAGAAAAATTATCCAGCAAAGTGCCAGGTATTGTTGGCTCAATGGTCATCTCTTCTACACAGGACCCGATCTTGAGATTAGGAGATGTGTAAGGGAAGATGAGATCTTTCACATACTGAAGGCCTGTCATGATGGACCTTGTGGGGGACACTTTGCAGACAAAAGAACAGGGCATAAAGTGCTGCGGATGGGCTACTATTGGCCGACTCTATTCAGGGATGCTAAAAGGTATGTTCAGTCCTGTGACAGCTGCCAAAGGATGGGCCAGCCTAATAAAACAGATCAAATGCCTCTACAACCTCAAGTAGTAGTTGAACCATTTGATAGATGGGCACTGGATTTTGTTGGCCCTATCAGCCCTCCTTCTAGACAGAAAGTTTACATTTTGGTTTGCACTGATTATATGACCAAGTGGGTTGAAGGTGTAGCTCTGGCTAAGGCTAATGACCAAGCGGTGATTGATTTTCTATACAGTGAAATCTTTACCCGCTTTGGGGTACCGAAGGAAGTAGTTACCGATGGGGGACCACAATTCATCTCACACCAATTTGAATCTTTGCTCCGGAAGTATCATGTGCAGCATAGGGTGGCTTCACCTTACCACCCCCAGGCCAATGGTCAGGTGGAAAGTACTAATAACATTATTGAAGCAATCCTTACTAAAACAGTTAAAAGCCATCGAAAGGATTGGGCTGACAGGCTTCCAGAAGCACTATGGGCATATCGCACAACTTGGCGCAACACCACAGGGTTCTCTCCCTATGATCTAGTGTATGGGAAGAGTGCCATCTTTCCAATTGAGTTTGAGATCAAAACCCTGAAAACAGCCACCGAAATGAATCTGGATGTAACAGAAGCCCAAAAGAGAAGGTTGAATCAACTAAATGAATTGGATGAGAAACGGTTAGCTGCAGTAGACCAGACTGTGTTGCTTCAGCAACAGAGATCCAACTGGCATGACCGATTTATTAAAAAGAAAACCTTCCATGAGGGAGACTGGGTGCTACTATATGACTCCATGTTCAAGAGGGATTTTAAAGGTAAATTATGTACAAGATGGCTGGGTCCATATCTGGTTGACAGGGTATTTGACAACGGCACTGTCCGTCTGGTGACCATTGATGAAAACCATATACCATTACTTGATAATGGCCACAGACTGCGATTGTATCGTAAGCCTATTTCGAAAGATGCATTCATTCTCAAATTGCCGCCAATCCAGATTATCAGCTGGCACCAGAGCAGGAATCTCTCTCTACCCTTGCCAATCCTTAAACTGAAAATCGCATTTTAAATTACTATACATAAATAACTTTCTGCTGCAGCGTATAATTGTTTTTTCTTCTCTTTGCATTTGATCTTTTCGTTTGCTGTTGTTTTTCAAAAAAAAAAAAAAAAAATTCCAGGGAAGCGCCAAAAGAACGACCAGATTGGGCCTGTCAAACGAGAGTCACCATGTGCCGGCAGCTGTGAACCATGCCGGCAATCCCTTTTTCCTTAAAAAAAAAAAAACAAAAATCCCGGCAGCTGCAACATCTTTTCCGGCAGCTGCAACATATTTTCCGGCAGCTGCAATGTCTTTTCCAGCGACCGCAATAGATTTCCCGGCAGGCGTAAAAATCCTTTCTACCAGCACCCGTGAACAACTTTTCTGGCAGCTGCAACAACTTTTCCCAGCGGCTGCAACATCATGTCCCAGCGGCTGCAACATCATTCCCCAGTGGCTGCAATATCGTTTCCCATCAAACCTAAACTCGTTTTCCCAGCAGCCGTAAACCCTTTTTCCCGGCAGCTATGAACCATTCCCAGCGGCTGCAACATCATGTCCCAGCGACTGCAGCATCATTTCCTAGCGGCTGCAATATCGTTTCCTTTCAACCCTAAAATTGTTTTCCCGACAGCCGTAAACCCTTTTTCTCTGCAGCTTTGAACCATTCCCAGCGGCTGCAACATCATGTACCAGCGGCTGCAACATCATTTCCCAGTGGCTGCAATATCATTTCCCGTCAACCCTAAAATCGTTTTCCCGACATCCGTAAACCCTTTTTCCCGGCAGCTGTGAACCATTCCCAGTGGCTGCAACATCATGTCCCAGCGGCTGCAACATCATTTCCTAGTGGCTGCAATATCTTTTCCCGTCAACCGTAAAATCATTTTCCCAACGGCCGTAAACCTTTTTTCCCGGTAGCTGTGAACCATTTCCCGGCAGCTGCAACAACTTTCTCAGCGGCTGCAACATCTTTTCTTGGCAGCCGTGAACCATCTCCCAGCGGCTGCAATATCATTTTGCCAACGGTCGTGAAACCTCTTTCCCGGCTGCCGTGAACCATTTTCCGGTAGCTACAACATATCTTCCAACGGCTGCAACTTATTTCCTGGCAACTGCGACATATCTCCCGGCGCCATAAAACTTTTCCCTGGCAGCCGTGACTTTTTTTATTCCGATAGCCGTAAAACCTTTTTCCCGGCTGCCGTGAACCATTTTCTGGTAGCTGCAACATATTTTCCGACGGCTGCAACATATTTCCCAGCGACTGTGACATATCTCCTGCCGCCGTAAAACTTTTCCCTGATAGCCGTAATTTTTCCTGATCCCGTAAATTCTTTTTCCGGCTGACATGAACCATTTTCCGGTGGTTGCAACATATTTCTTGGCGGCTACAACATATTTTTCGTCGGCCGTGATATCATTTCTAGCAACTTGCATTGGTAACTGCTGTGTTATCGGAAGCATTGCTCCAACCCTGCTAAGCTTTGGCTTTGATTCATCCTAGTCGTGCCGGTGAACTCATCATTTCGACCCCGAGGACGCGATGGTTTATGTTTCATTGGCGGAAGAAATTATTGCATTATTTATGACTGTGCACGAGTCTGGTTCCACAACGTCACCAACTGCACGCTCCACCATTCTCCGTAGGATATTTGACGCACAGTCTTATGAGGTATGGCTTTCATTTATCACGTGATTAAGTGTTGATATAATTGAACAATATCAGTCATACCTTTATACGTATCACCATTATGCCTAATGAGACCTTTCCCTCGTACAACGTAAAACATTAATAACTGCCACCTTCCCCAATTCGGAATGGAAATTTCGAACGTTTTTTTCTGTGCTCAACTTTCCAAATTTGTCCATCTCTTCAACATCTCCGCTCAGCGATTCGTGCATCCTCTGTGCTGCAACTTCTATTCTCGGATTCTGTCATCTGTGGGATAGCAACTTCAGCTTGCAGCCAGGACCATGGGGATTCCAGTTCATCATGAACCTTTGAATACACAAGAACTCAGGAAAAATCTTCAAGTTCTTGCCATCTTTCAAGCTGCTGGCTAGCTCAAATTTTTTGAGCGACTAAATGGATTCAATCAGGAAGCAACCTTGCAGTTTGCTTTAAACCTCACCAAAACTCACTCCATGGTGTGGGGGCTATGCATAGAAGTCTCCGAGGCCATTATATCTGAGGTTACTGCCATCCCGCTGGTGGGAAAGCCATGGTTTAACCGACGAGTCCCCACGACAACTGCACAGGAAGCATTTTTACTGGAGGGGGAGCAAGTGGAATCATCAAGAAGAGGGATCGCACTGCACTCATTGCCGCAGCCATGGGACCAGGTTGCTGTCTTTCTCAAGAAGTACATCACTTGTGAAGGTAGATATCAAACTGTGTATAATTCTGAACTCCCTTTACTTTCTCATCTCCGCCATGGCATTTTAATAAACATTCCATATTATCTACTCCATGACTTGCGTCATATGGCAGCATTTGTCCAGTCTACTAAGCACCCACTTTCCTCCCTCACCCACCATGGCCTTATAAAATTAATAATTGTAAGAACCCTTGCCCAGCATCATATAACCTGGGAACAATTCATAGCCAGAGATCAACAACCCACCCCCTTGCGGGTCGTCCCATTACAGCAGATATGAGTTCCACCACAATAGGAGGACCGAAGTCCCTCCACTGAAGTTGGGGGGGGGATGAAAGTGAAGAAGAACAGCAACCGGGGGCACAAGCAGGGCCATTTGGGGGGGATGAAACTATAGTAGAAGAATAGCAACCGGGGGCACAAGCAAGGCCATCTTGGGGGGATGAAACTATATTAGAAGAAGAGCAATTGGGGGCACAAGCAGAGCCATTTGGGGGGGATGAAATTTCATTAGAAGAAGAACAATTGGGGGCACAAGTAGAGCTGTTGGGGGAGGATGTAGATAAAAACCTTGTGGAAAATCCAGACAATAGGGTAGCTCTGACACCAGAAGGTGAAATTGGAGCAGCACTAAATGTTGCGACAAGTGAACCTGAAGGTGACAGAGCCAGGGCAATAGAAGAAAACATTGAGCTGGTAACTATTGAATCCTCACCTAAGTGGGAAGGAGGAGCTTTAATTGAAGAAGAATAGCATGAAAGGCAAGAAAACATTCCTTCGACCTCAGCTGTGAATCCCTATGTACCAGCTCCACAAAAGAAAACACCACAAAGAAAAAGAAAGAGAGCAATCAATGAATTTAACATAGCCTCACTAATCAGAAAGAAAAGAACTAGATCAGCTACAGTAGCAAAGGCAGCCAGAAAAAGATGGGCAACCTTAGAAGCACAGGTTGAACCCCCGATCCTTGTACCGAGACCAATGGATGCTCCACAAAGGCCAGTTGAGGAAGAACCCAGAATTGAAGGACTTCTGGCTGAGAAAGCACTATTAAAAGAAGACCTCCAAGTACTTCGAAGGGAGTTGGAAACATGGAAGGAAACCTGCAGAAAACAAGGAGAAAGAAAAATGTACACATTGGTAGAGGCTGCAGACCAACTGGAGGGATCAGATTCTACTGAGCCTGGCAAGGAATACGAACGAGTAATTTGTCCCACCTGTGGAGAAATCTTCAAGGAAGCAGGCCACAAAATTATACTTTGTACCTGCTCAGCACAACAGGCCGCGCCCATAATAAAGGAAGCAGCAAAAAAAGAAGATGCTGTCACACAAGAACCAACATCTTTAAACATCCTTGCTGAAGCTGCCACTAATCCTGTGACAGAGGAGCTAAGGGATGAAATCATGTATGATGATGGGGATAAAGAATATACTGTAACCCCAGAATGCTCCCACGACACAGAGATTATAGAACAGATAGGAGAAGAACATGGGATGGAGGACACTCTGGAGCCTAATGAAGAATTCTATACTGTAACCCCAGAATGTTCCCATGACACAAAAATTTTAGAAGATGAGCCATAAGGGCAGGACATTGATAAACTTGAACAGGGTGCTATAACACAAGAACCAGCAAACCTGAGTATACTTGTCCAATCGGCCAAGCATATGGGAGAAGAACCTGGAGTAGAGGGCACTTTGGAATTTAATGATGAACTTTGGGTTGTAACCCTAGAGGGTTCCCATGACACAGAGCTCATAGGAGAAGAGTTGCAACAACAGGAGGATGAAGATGCAGGCCAGGATGTTGCTACACAAGAACCAACATCCTTGGAGGCTACAGCAGGAACTCCTGAATTTCATTTGGAAGATAACCCTGGAATGGATATCATTACTGATACACAGTGGAGTGAAGATGAACAGGTACAGACACCATGCTCAGGTGACACCAAAATCTTGGAGGAGGAGCTGCACAATGAGAAGGATATCCAATCTCAACAGCAGAAGGACAAAGAAGACACTGTTACACAAGAACCAGTGTCTCTAAAAGCAATAAAGGTAGTTGCTGAAGAGAGTCTAAAGGAGGTTGCTGTTACACAAGAACCAGCAACTCTCTTATTAGACTTAGATGTGCTGGAAGACACTGCCCCACAAGAACCAGTGCTTCTATTTCCTAGAAATGTCATTGATTTGGATTCAGATTAAATATTTCCTTTCAAGTCCTCCTGAGGCACAACATATAATGAGACTGCAGGAAGAAGTGATTTCCACTTGCACCAATTGCATTTCCAGACACCAGCAGGTAGCATTGGAAGGGGAACAGTGATGCTGGAAGATATTGGGTTACTCACAGAGGCTTTTTAAAGATAGATGAGGTGCCTGAGTTTCCCTACAATTTTTTTCCTCTCTCCATGGATAGAGCTCAGTACAGGACTCAGATTCTGAATGACGCAGGTTGTTGCATGAGGACATGCAATAGGGTAGTTGGGGGGAGATGTTGAGCCCAAAATTGGCCCCTTTTAATCATCCTTGATCACCTTTCTTTCCCTTGTCCTACACCACTTATCATGTTAATCAGACCTGTTGTCCTCACTTTATTCCTCCAAGCTGCTAAGGTATGACTGATCATTGCTCTATCTTATTAATGCTTATGATTGTGATAATTAAGGCTGTTTATCTCTCAATTGTGCTAACATGTTATGATTTATGACGTTAGTTTGAGATAAGTGGACTGCAGGAAGGTGGGCTGAACAAAGTCTTGAAAGGAAGGGTGTTCGCTACTTAAAAAGGATCCTCGGGGCTCGGATAAGCGATTAAGGCACATGGTTCCAATGTAACATCCTAGGTGGAACTGTGACAGGGCAGCTGTAACAGAATGCACTATAATTGGAGATCTTTAGTATGTCGTTGCTCGAGTATAGCTGTGATATGGAAAGATCGCCACTCCTGGGCCAATGAACAACTTTCTCGCATTTTTATGTCTCTACTTTTCCACGTATTGTAACAGCTAGTGTTATTTAGGGCGCCTGAAGATTAGAGATCTTCATGGCTGCCCATTAATAGGATCGGATGTTACAATCTGTATGTATAAATATGGGGAGCTGCCTCGACCCAGGGGGTTGAACAACGCAGAATTCATTCATTGTATTAGCAGTAAGATCAATTTGTGTAAACTTCCTTTCGTTAATACAAAGAGTTTCCTTTGAGTTAAAAGAAGCTTTACGTTGTTCAGCCAGCATCTCTGTGTGAAGGCTGGGCCCGTCTTCCACAGAGATTGTTGAGTTAAATTAGGACTCTTCAATTTATTGTTGTGTGATGTTTCGTTGATAATATCTCCTTTGTACACAGCAGTAGTAAGTGTGGTGTGGATTTTCAGTATAATTAAGATTATAATTCCTTGAGATTGGTAAATGGTGTAGAGCAACAGTCGACTGAGTAGGAACTTTCTTTATGCATTTCATATGATAGTTGTACACAGCTTTGTTCATCCTACAGTTGAATATTGTTATTCCATGAACCCTTGCAAATTATCTTTTCTATTATGATTGTTGATTTTCATTCCTGTAAATCAAACTCTTAGAGCAGTTGAACTCAACCTTTGCAATTGAATTTCTAGACTAATATTCAGTTATGTTTGTGATTTTCAAGAGTGATTAGATTGAAGAGGTGATTGTTCTAGGATGTGAGTGAGATTTCTTTCCTGCAATTGATTGTTAAATCTTATATTATTTCTTATTGATGCATAGTAGAAAGGAATTGAAATTGTAGCATTTAGAAGGCAAGTGGAATTACACAGATTCTTGGGATGAATATGGTTGTTAGAGGATAAAAGTATTCAATTATAATGATTTGGTGTTTAAGCATAGACTGTGCATTTATCCTTTGAAATAAAAAGACTTTCTCAGGTTGACAATAAATCTCGTATGCTCTGTGTGTTGATAATAATATATTTGCATATAGGGTGCTCGACAATTAATACCCCCCTTTAGCATGCCCATACTTCCTACAATAATTTTCAGGTGTTTTTTTAAAAGTATTCTTATATTCAAGCCCTTGCATCAAATGCAAGGTGAATAAAATTTCCCATCACCCTTTGATCCAATGCCACCCTTAACCTACCAGGTGTCCTTTCATTTTATTCTAGAGTAATGTTATATTGCATTGTAATTACCTATTACAACAAAATTCACTAAAGCAACATAAGTACAATATACGAATATATTCTTATGGTAAAAATGATAACTTCTACAAATCAAACATCTTATTTCTCAAGAAATATAAATTACAATTGGTTGTTAAGGTTTGTTTCCCTTAGAAGTAATATTAAATATTTAATATCTTTTACCAAAAGGGAATTGGAAACTTTTCCTTCTAAATCACAAAACTGATTGTTCAATTTTTCACAATGTTTAATTCTATCCAAACACCTTGAGTATTGTTAAACAATACTCAATTCTCTCACCTTTCAATTTTTGTCTAGTCTATACACATTTCTAAAAGCAGATCTTAAAATAAATATAGTTTTTTCAATTTTATATATAGCCATTAAATTGAATTGAGTAGACATGTTTATACCTATTTCCTACACCACAATTTGTGTCCATAAATTATAGAAGAGGGTCTAAGGGTTAGAGACCTAATGTGGGTATTTAAAAGGAGACAAAGAAATATTAAAAAATTATAACCCTCAAAGTAAAAAATTCGAGGTGTGTAGAGAAACAATTGGATTTGAAACAAGTAGATTGAAAAAAAACTATTTCATGCATCGAACAATGACCAAAATATCTTTTACAAATGTTGCACCTAGAACAAAATTGTTGAAATCTATCTCAAGGATAATTATTTATACAAAGCATCACTGTCATTACAATTTTGACAAACGTAGACCATTTCAAAGTTGATGGAGGAAAAATTCAATGACCATTAAACCATATCAAATGCGTAACTTAACAAATGGTTAGAATCATCAGACTTCCAACGAACATAGAACTTTCATCGTAATTTCGACAATCAAAGAACATTGTGTGCAAGCTTATGGATTTGCACTGTGTAAAGTTTTAGAAGTGACGACGCATTTTGGATGGACACTCCACCCATCTTCAAGATCATAAGAAGATTTAGCACAATAGAAAAAAAGATGGAAATAAGAATATAAATAGGGAAGAGAGAAATGGCCGTTAAGAATAATGTAACAGATAAAGGTTGTTTAGGGAAGAGAATGAGTGATTTAAGGCTAAAAAATGTATAAATAATTTTTTTTATTAATTAAAAATAATTAGAAATGTTAGAAAGCTATAATGTGGAAAAATGAGTTAGATAATGGAATTAAAGAAAGACATTTTTAAGTTAAAAAATAATAAAATAGAATAAAAAAAAATTAAGATGAAATTAGGGTTAAAATACATAATGAGAAGAAAATTAATAATTGAATTATAGAATAATTTAAATTAGTATAGGTAAAAAAAAATAAAGGATCAAGTCTAAAAATTTGGACAATCAAAGAACATTCATCAAAATTACATATGTCATCGAAAATTGACACATATGTATTAGTGATGGTCTATTTAACTTGGTGGAAAAAGGAGATTGGCACTAAAAACAACTTAATCAAATGTGTATAGTGTACAAACACATGCAATACTACAACCACATAGAATCCTACATACCAAATAAGCCATGCTGTGAGAATATTAAATTTATCTTCTACTTTGGGATATCAAATAAACCATGGAATGTCTCAATAAATTAAGGGTATGCATGTCTATCTAGATCTTATTGCCATATTCCCATTTATATTGTGGTTAAATCCAACTATCATACCATTATGAGATCACTTCTACTTTGTCTACTTCTATGAGCCTTTTTGTGTGATACCAGTGCTATTATGATTAGAAACACACATAATAAATATAATCATTAAATCAAGCACATAAACATAATGACAAGACAGTATTACCTTGAAAACTCAATCACTAAAACCAACCACAATAGATCTATTGATACCCATTCTTCCTAACCAATCTCATCTGAGCATTGCCAATCCGACAATCATGGACTACACACAGGCCAACATGGGCATCCTTATTCTTCACTAGGCCTGCAAGCTCAAGCAAAGAACTTTACCATGAGATCAAGATATCAACTACATAAATGTGTGGCACTCTTCCATGCCATTGTCATGTCAATGATGGAGGCCCTTGTATTTTATTCTCTATGCATATCAAGTGATCCCCAGAAGGCACCAACAACCCTGATTTTCTACTCTAAAACTTGATCGCTTTCAACATGGCCCTTTCTATCTTCACAGATCTGCAGCCTCCTTTCATCTTGAACACACAGTTGTATTCATGTTGGTTTCCTTCATGTGCAGGGATCTTCTCTTCACCTTTGCAGCTACACTTGTTCAATAGAAACAATAAAAATAATCATCACAAAATGATCTTCTAGAAAACAACCTTCTCGTTCATCTGGGCTTCACTCTTGATGTGAGTTCGTGCTTGTCTCTCACTTTGAAAAACCCTTTCTTCACATTGGATTCTATGTTGGGTTAGTATTTTTCTGTACCATGGCCATCTGCTTTCTTTCTGTTGGAGATTAAATTAATTACTTCACCGCTTGACTTTTGGCCATTGGAATCTCAAGGGGACATCATCACCTCACCGCTTTAATTATTAAATTTTGAAGAGTCATTTATCAATTATGAGTTTAGCTTATCAAGATTGAAAGGACCAAAGTATGACATCAAATTTGGAAGAGGCATTCACTGGCTGAGTTTGAGCTCTTCAAAGCTGTAACAGAACAAAGTATTTATTCCTAAAGAGATTTTTTTTATTTAGCTGCAACAAAAGGTCAATTTGAATTTAATAACCGATTACCTTCATACACTATAAATATCCATGTAATATTAATTTTGTAACATAGTGAGCAATACGATTTGTTAATTTGATGTTGAGAAACAGAGTTTTTACTCTGTATTTTTTATGATAGTCTATTTTATGAGTTTGTAAACTCATATTTGTTTTGAAGTAATTTTGCTATAGCAAGTCAGATTTCTAAGTTTTATTTTGATTGTAGATGTGCTCAATTTGTTCAAGTGCTCTAACAAAGTATCAATATGAGTTCATGAACGTAGGGGTGTTTAAACTTTTGTTGAATTCGTTTGTTGTTACTCATTTCCTGTAGAATGCAATTTGTTGTTACTCCATTCACGTAGCTTGCAGTTTGTTGTTACTCGTGTAGAGTGTGTTGAAACTTGTCTCGTAGGTGACAATTTTGGATTTTAATGATTTGTAAGTGTTTTTGTGACTAAGAGTAACACTCCCCTTCCTTCATTTAGTGGTATTAGAGCATGGTTGATCTCTTTCTCTCCATTTTTTTGTTTATAATGATTTGGAATTTGATTTGTGATGGCTACTAACAGCAGTGTAGTACAACCAAAAATTCATGTGTTGAATGAGAGAAATTATGATACATGGTTTATTAAAATGAGAACCATTCTGCATGCTCAAGATATTTGGGAGTTTGTTAGGAGTGGATACCCAGAGCCTGCTGATCAAGTTGTTGAATTGGATTTGTCAAATGTTGAGTGTATCCCATTGAAGGAAAATAGGAAGAAGGACAACAAAGTACTTGGCCTTATTCAACAAGGACTAAGTGAATCGATATTTCCTAAATTATGTAATTTCCATTTTTTTATTTTTATTAAAATTGTGAAATATTCAACTTTTTCCCCTAGTTCGACCTTTGACTAGTTTTGAGGTCTAGGTCTCCAAATTGCTCCAAATGCTCCCAAATATTCAGAGAAGATATATGAATGATATTAGGACTTTATTATGATGTTCATGGATGATTTAGGACCATAAAAATAATTCTACAAACCCCTTTATGTTTTTGGCCAAGATAGGAGCTTTTACTAGCAATTTAGGGTTCAAATCCCTCAAGGGAAAATGCTGAATATGGCTCTCCAAATGGTCTCAAACCCTCTCGAATTTATGAACAGAGGAAAATTAAATATAAGGTACAATGTTAAGGTCTCATGTGCAAATTTATTCAGTTTTTTAATCCTGTTACAACCCTCTCCAAACAGCTACAAAATTACTAGTTTCGACCTTGGGGGAAATGGCATTAAATCCTCTCCAAATGATATAAAACTGAGCAAGATGACTCCAAAATCTTAAGTACTAAACATGGAACTTATGAAACTCATTAATAATAGTCAATTCATCACAAATACATCAGTGAAACACTCTTCCATTTGAATTCATCAACATTTCATGGGTATACATCAATATAGTGGGGAAATTGTCACTATTTGCTCATTAATGATCAATTTTACATATATCCACTTGGAATCTCGACCTGATAGAGTTCTAAAAGTGAAGAATAGTGTATATTCATATTATTACAAAATAAATGGGGCATTGGAAGCTCCCCCAAAGAGTACAATAGCTCACAAAAAGCGCCTCTCCTCAAGGATGAAGAATATGCAAAGAAAACTAGAAATGGTTGGAGGAATGAGTTGAACTAGAAGAAACCATGAGTTTT
Organism: Larix kaempferi; assembly: GCA_027924585.1. Classification (NCBI taxonomy): domain Eukaryota; kingdom Viridiplantae; phylum Streptophyta; class Pinopsida; order Pinales; family Pinaceae; genus Larix; species Larix kaempferi. The sequence goes on along the minus strand of BSBM01000591.1, from coordinate 8,499,431 downwards.
CCTATAGCTTACACCTGAAAAAAAGACTCCATTAAATCTCCCATGAAAGTTCTGAATGGACTTTCCACACACCAACTAGGATGGGAATCTTTCAACCTCGAAATTGGCTAAGGCAAGTAGAGTAGTATTCCACTGGCGCTCTTCACAAATGCAAATTCTCAAAATGATCAAAAGCCCTTATATTGGTTGATCCTTGTATTTTATAAACATACTTAGCCTTCTAAGGTTCCAAATCCATCTAAATACTCCAAGCCAATTCTAATTAGGGAGTGGTTCATGATTTTCCATGTGTCCTCCCCTTCCTAGCCTTCCACCTTCCACCAATTTGAGTAGGAATCCTTTGAGCTTCTCTAACTCCCATGAGCACTCTCTTGGATGCAATTTTTAGGCCTGACACGTCATAATGGTCAGATGTTAGCAATGAGGTCTGCAATTTTTCATAGGTTTCATGGCATCTTCATCATTGTTGTCATATAGTTTAGGGAATCTAGTCCAAGTGTTCAATAACTCCTCATTTGACTCTTCCTCTTCTATGGGAGTTACATTTGTATCCCAATTCGACCTATGATTCATATTTCCAAGTGTATGAGCCTTCCAAATACTCCCAAGAACCTTAGGCTTCCCATGGATTTGAATTTACAAGAGGAGGATGCCATGTGGTACAGAATTTCTAGCTTGTGTGGGCCCCACAACCTCCATGTGTCTTCATGAACCATTGTCACTTGATTTTCTCTTGTATTTATTTATTTATCTCCTTTATTAAATATTTATTCCATTCTAATGTCCAAACACCATTTATTAGCTCCCTGATTGCAAACCCTCATGTCTCCATCCAACCTAGGGAACTAGTAGGATTGATGGAATTTCCTTGTTATGAATTTATTTGAATGGGGACATTACAAAATATAAAGTGTTGTGTCTTCAAAGAAATCATGGGACAATCTTGAAACCTATTATCAAGGTGTGGCCAAGGTGAAAAATGTCAAGTTACAAAAATTGAGAAGGGACTTTGAGAATTTGAAGATGAAGGACAATGAGACCGTTGATAATTTCATGACTCAAGTCATGAAAATTGTGAATTAGTTGAGATGGTATGGTGAAGACCTTTCAGACCAACGAGAAATTGTTGAGATGTTTTCCAAACAAGTTTGAAGTTGTGGTTGTTCCTATAGAAGAGTTTATAGATCTTATTCAAATGCGCATTGATCATTTGACTGGTTCTTTGATTGCTCATGATTATAAGATGAATAGTTATGATGATATTCCATTATAAAATGCTTTCAAATCTCAGTTGCTTGTTACTAGAGGAAAAGGAAGAGGAAGGTCTAGTAGTAGAGGAATGGAGGTCGAACTGCTGATCAAAGTGACTACAGAAATGATTCAGAATTTGAAGAGAAGTTTGAGTAGAATACTCCTAGTGTAAGGGGGAGTAGCAACAGAACATGGAAGCTAAGAAATCAAAGGTATGATAGATATAAAGTCCAATGTTATTATTGAAAGAAATTTGGGCATTTTGCTAACAAGTATTCGAAGAAGCAAGAAGATGCTAGTAAGTTGTTTGCACACATTACAAAGGAGCCTAAAGATGAAGAGAAACCTATGTTTTTGACTTGTAATGTGACCCAGAAAAGTTCAAATGATGTATGGTTCTTGGATAGTGCATGCAACAACCACATGACTCGAAATAAAGAGTTATTTCCAAGTCTAGATAAAAGTATTCATTCTGAGGTAAAGCTAGGTAATGATAGTAAGGTAAAAGTTAATGGTAAAGCTGTGATTGTTGTATATGCCAAGAATGGTGAAAGAAGAAAAATTCATGATGTTAATTATGTTCATGGATTAATGTATAATTTATCAAGAGTTGGACAACTATTAGAGAAAAAGTACAGAGTATTTTTCAAGAACAAGGTATGTACTATCTCTGACAAGGGTGTGTGCAAGAAGATGAGGGTCACTTTAGATGCAATGCTACTTTTTTCAAATCTCGTTCCTGATACCTAAAACATAACGCGTTTATGATATTTACCCCCTGCCATGGTAAGACCCGAGCCTAACATGTCATTGGACATGTAGGCTAGGTAACAATATCGCGTACGCGTTATGTAGTTCAAAAACGCGTACGCGTTATGTATTTACAAATCGCGTACGCGATATGTAAAACTAAAAATGAATTTAAAAACACAGTCGGCCGATTGCCGACCACCCGCGACACTCACGCATCAGAAACGCGAATAGAGGCGAAATTGACCCTAGACGAGGACGCTTTGTGGCCCACTCAACCATCCGTGTTGCTCGATTCAGCTGGAGAGGAGACAAATTCACCGGTGCATTCTCATCTAGTCAGGTAATTTATTCACCCAAATCATTTTTTTGTGATTTTTTAATCCAAATTACTATTTTTTTGATTGTTTAACCTAGTTTTGTAATATTGATCAAATTGGGAATAACCCAATTTGTAATTAAATTCACACCTCAAAATGAAACCCTTTTCACAAAACTCAAAACTTCATAATCAAACCAAAAATTGAAAAAATTAAAACTCCCCCCTTTCTAAGTCACCCGACACGAGGACACGGGACACGAGTGTCCCCACCAGGCTTCAAATTTGAAGCCTTCAGGCCACTTCAAATTTTACCCACACGTCATAGAAGGCCACTTCAAATTTTACCATGCAAAAAAAATTTAATTTCATGGTAAGCCCTTCAATAATTAAATTAACCACTACTGTTTAAAATTGCAACAGAAGGGTAGCTTCAAATTTCACCCATCAACAATTTTTAGTGGGAAATTGGGAATGCGGCTACTAGCTAGGTGACTTGGGAGTGGGACTCGCTTACTCTCCAATATCCACGTGTTCGATCATCCATGGATCATGGACCATTGGGCCTCTAATAATATCATTGAGGAACTTACGTGGACGGGCTTACACTGAGTAGCCCATGGCTTGAACGCTTCGAAGTTCTCGTGTTTGTAGCGAGCGCTTACGTGTTTAACACATTTAATGGCATCAACAAAATTATTAAAATCTAATGTTAATGGGCACTCTACATAGAAATTGGAATGTCAACATTTGTGAGTACAATAAATATGTGGATGATTTTGGCCTACTACAACTTTAATATATTGAGTGGATTGATAACCTTCACAATTATATAAGAGATTGTAGCTATGACTAGGAGGAGAGTTAACAATGCAACAAAATCAAGTAATCGAATTTTGTGCATAAAATGAACATAAGACTCCCACCAAATTTCACTGAATCTACGTCTTAACAAAAGAACTCATCGTTTCACGGGATTCCACCCCATCAATCCTTTTAACAGTAATGGCCATAACAGTTGCTACAACCCTAGCGCGAGAAAAATCAATCGAGCTACGCATGACAATACTTGAAACCAGACTTTTTACACTCCCTATTACGTCATAGGAATCAATACTACTTTCTCCACAACATGTGGCACCCTCAATATCTTCCATCACCGCAATTTACATTTGATAAAAAACTTGTTCCCAAATAGTAATTACCCCATTCTTTGCTCTAAAAAGGCCTCGGTTAACCTAGAATCCAATCCATACAACATGAACACATCCATATATACACATAGAATAAATATTAATAAATTTCTCATAGCCCTTCAATAGTGTTCAATATCTCATAGCCCTTCATAGTGAAATGGGACCCCACCCTTCAAATTTGATCCCTGGTCCCCACTAGACACGGTGACCCCCGGAATTATGACACGTAGGACACGGTGACCCCCGGAATTAATATATTTTTAAAATATATTAAAATTTAAAAATATAGACATATAGATCATCCAATAAAATTTAACATTTACAATTACAAATATTCAATAGAAATTACATTTACAATTACAAATATGAAATATTCAATAGAAATTAGATCATTCACAAATCACAACACATTTGTCATTCACAATCACAAAACACAATGAGACATTGAGACACATAGATGCAAACTCATCACTGCCTTGATCCTCCTCCTCCATGCCTGAATCAACAAACTCATCACTGCCTTGATCCTCCTCCTCCTCGTCTCTGCCAATCTGACTAACTTACTTTTTAATTGTCAAATGTTTAATTTTAAGTTTTAAATGTATGTAAGTAAATGCCATTAAATTGCTTATGTGAGTTTGATTTAATACATGTTCAATTTTGAAGAGACGTCATTATATACCATGTATATGTTTCTAATGATTTTCGTATTAATGTCTTTATTGCAGTTGCAGCTATGGATGCCAATGCCGAAATATTGATTGAGCTTGCCCAATTGAGGGGCATAAGTGAAGCTTTTAGTGGTGGCGACAGGATTCGCCGTTCACTTGCATCAACCTTGGATGCAATTGTGGACACAATTACACAATCTACGAATGTCCTGTATGATATTGCATCTTACAGAGAAAGAAAAAGACAACAATATGCTGATGGACTAGATTACAATGCAGTAAAAAAGCTAAAAATATCCAAAGAGGTTGTATTTGCATTGTTTAGGGACCCTCGGACGGGGGAAATCCCTAATGCAAGCAAGCCGCATATCTCCATTGAGTGGTGCACGTTTCAACCATTTGTTGATAACTGGATGGACAGATGGTACATGGTTTTTGATATGCCACCACACAACAACAGGGAAATTCCCTTATATTTCCTTCGAAAGATGTATGCAGAGTTCGTGTTGCATAAACACGTTAACTATTTTGACATCTTACAGTTCCAGGGGATCGGTGGGGGGATGCCCCAAAACCGACCCAATGCCAGGCTTCGAGACCAGGATCGCCCTATCCCTGCACCTCGCAGGCAGTTGCCTGGGCCAGATGTCCCACCAGCACATCGCATTATTCCGCAGACACGGGATGCTTTTTTGAGTTTGGCACGGACGGTTCTTCGCCATGGCAGGATGGTTCAACATATGGGTGAGGAAGGGACATCTGTCCCTGGTGTGGTACATACACCAGCTCGTCACCATGCAGGACCATCAGCTACTGCAGGACCATCAGGACCATCCACTTCTGCAGCACCATCAGGACCATCCACTAGTGGAGGACCATCAGCTATTCCCCATCCTACTACTGATCCTCACGAGTGCACGTCATGTGGTCGTCCCTGCTATGGTATTGCATCAGATGTTGTCTTCACTGGCTTTTTGAGAGAGGTATCTTGATGGTTAATTGTAATAAATTCTTCATTTATTTTCGTCTTTGTACACATATATATAGTTTGAGCTAATATATTAATTTTGTGAACTTGCAGTTGATGATGATTACCGGCAGTGACGCCCCAGAGCCGGATGTTCCAGACTCGACAGGGGGGCATGATGCTACCCATTCGGCAGGCCCATCTTATATACCACCTATTGCCGTATCTCACACCGAGGTAAACATTTTAAAATTTCAGTTTTTTAATACTTGTTAATTTGTTAATTTCCACATACTTTACATTTTAGTTCATTAATGCTATATACGGTCTAATATTTACAATTATTAAACTTGCAGATGGCAGATCCTTCACAGGGGCAAGGTAATGTGGAGGTAGTGCCCATGGTCATACCGTCCCCTGAAACGTCTGGGCTCCAGGTAAACAATTAAAAATGACATTTTTTAAATACATGTTTGTTTGTTGAATCATGCATGTCTAACTACATGAACACTTGCTGACTGTAGGCACCATCCGACACATCTGGCCCATTGCCTGTATTTGCATCTCCCTCCAGGCCATTCGTGAACAAGGGTCGTGTGTATGTGAGGCGTTCTACTCCGAGAAAGACTCCAGCTGCCCACGACCATGGGCTTACTCACACCACGGTAATGTATATCCTTCGATGATATTTGTTGTTTAACTTGAAATCCAGTGCATAAATCGTTTTTGTTAATGTTTGAATTGCATGTTTACTGCAACAGGAACCCGAGTTGTCTGCTGAGAACCTTGCATCGATGGTTGATGCAGCAGTTAGTGCCGCATCTGCAGTGGCGACTGATCACACACAGGTATGTAACTATTTCAACATTATCTTTACATAGTTTATTATTGTTGGACCTATTGTTTATTCATGCATTTCTAACTATTTCAACATTTTTTCATTGTAGCCACCACCAGCAGGAGCAGTGCCTGGCCCCCCTGGTTCAACCATCCTGGATGTTCAACCGACGGCTCCATCTGCTACACAAGCAACACAATCTCCTTTGTCAGTTGAGGTGAGATGTCCTTCAGTGACCAAGTGTTTCATGCACTTTCCATGCACCAGTTGATAATTGTTGAGATAATGTATTAGTGTACATAGTTAGTTGAATTTAACAATTGATATTTAATTTGCAGGATCCAGGGATGCACATTGATCCTAGGGATGTGCCTAGAGGATCAACGTCGGGAAAGAACAAGAGAAAGCTTGAGTTTTGATACTTTTGGATAGTTTTGGACACATGTGCTTTTGGATACTTTTGTATATATATGTACTTTTCGATACATTCAGTTTTGGAGACATGTACATTGACTTTATTGTGCATGTACTTTTGGAGACATGTACATTGACTTCATTGGATACATGTACTTTTCGATACTTTTGGATATACATGTACTTTTGGAGACATGCACTTTTGGAGACTTTTGGATATACATGTACTTTTGGAGACATGCACTTTTGGATATATATGTACTTTTGGATACATGTACTTGTGTCATTCTAATGTGTTGATTTGTGTGGATTATCTTTTACTCATGAATGCACTATGTCAAAAGAACAAACTATTATATTCAAAGGTTTCAACGAATTCACTACATGCATGCACTAATTGGTATCTAATTAAAATTTGTGATTTTGGATGATCATTACAAGTTATGTCAAAGTTCTTGCTCGTGTAATTTAATCAAACTAAATGCAATACAATGTTTTCAAGGTTTCAATGAACTCACTCATGCACACCCATTGCCATCAACTACCAATGAAAGTCTAACATTATGAGGTTCTTCTTAAAAAATGGGTAATATTTCCTTGATGATCGTAAATTGAGAACCATTTGTAGCCACTCATATAATACCATCTTCACTTATCTTTGTACATGATAATCCATATAATGTGCTATGTTTTTTAACCTAAACAATCATCAAAAACCTAGAATTATAGGGATATGACAAAGAACCTTATGGGGCACCTTATATATTAACCTTGTGTATACATTAGGATCTTTGTCATACCATTGTTTGAAATGTCATTCAATACCTTCAATTTTATCAACATCAAATTAGTAGACAAAGTGACCCATCTTTGATCTCTTGTATAGGCCTTTGTGTGCCTTATCAATAAGATGTACATCATGAATATTATCATAGGTCTCATACATAGGTGCATCCTCATCCATGCAAACAAAGGTGTCATGGATCAACCTATTATCCCTTTATTCTCAATAATATTAGTATCATTATCTTCCATAGGATCAAATTCAACTCCATCACCCCCCATTATTACTACTCTAAATTACAGCCTTAGGAGTTTTGATCATGTGTTTTTGTCTCTTTAGGAGTTTTGAAATATTATACTCTTTCAAAAATAATATGGAAGTTCAAATATTTAAAAGTGGCTTAAATTATAAAATGGGCGGAAATTCACCAAGTGTCCCTGAACGGCATTTTCATGCGACTTGCAACTCGACATAACTCGGAAACCGGACGTCGGACCGACGAACCGTCGACTCCGTTGGTCTCCTGGCGTGCGATTACCTCTAGGGGACCCTCTCCCTCGTCTCCCCATGGCCCAGTGGCTTCATTGTGCATTCATTTCGTAAACTAGGGTTTTGCTCAGTGTAATTGCATGCAATCTCGCATTGGTGGGTCAACTCTGCAAAAACCTCCCCCGAGCTAGTGTTGGCAGTGTTCCCACGTCGGCATTGCCCACACACACTTGCGGGAGCCAACGGCACGCAATCTTCTTGCTCCGTTTGCTTTTTGGCTCCCGGACGGAAATTCACCAAGTGTCCCTGAACGGCATTTTCATGCGACTTGCAACTCGACATAACTCGGAAACCGGACGTCGGACCGACGAACCGTCGACTCCGTTGGTCTCCTGGCGTGCGATTACCTCTAGGGGACCCTCTCCCTCGTCTCCCCATGGCCCAGTGGCTTCATTGTGCATTCATTTCGTAAACTAGGGTTTTGCTCAATGTAATTGCATGCAATCTCGCATTGGTGGGTCAACTCTGCAAAAAACTCCCCCGAGCCAGTGTTGGCAGTGTTCCCACGTCGGCATTGCCCACACACACTTGCGGGAGCCAACGGCACGCAATCTTCTTGCTCCGTTTGCTTTTTGGCTCCCGGACGGAAATTCACCAAGTGTCCCTGAACGGCATTTTCATGCGACTTGCAACTCGACATAACTCGGAAACCGGACGTCGGACCGACGAACCGTCGACTCCGTTGGTCTCCTGGCGTGCGATTACCTCTAGGGGACCCTCTCCCTCGTCTCCCCATGGCCCAGTGGCTTCATTGTGCATTCATTTCGTAAACTAGGGTTTTGCTCAGTGTAATTGCATGCAATCTCGCATTGGTGGGTCAACTCTGCAAAAACCTCCCCCGAGCTAGTGTTGGCAGTGTTCCCACGTCGGCATTGCCCACACACACTTGCGGGAGCCAACGGCACGCAATCTTCTTGCTCCGTTTGCTTTTTGGCTCCCGGACGGAAATTCACCAAGTGTCCCTGAACGGCATTTTCATGCGACTTGCAACTCGACATAACTCGGAAACCGGACGTCGGACCGACGAACCGTCGACTCCGTTGGTCTCCTGGCGTGCGATTACCTCTAGGGGACCCTCTCCCTCGTCTCCCCATGGCCCAGTGGCTTCATTGTGCATTCATTTCGTAAACTAGGGTTTTGCTCAGTGTAATTGCATGCAATCTCGCATTGGTGGGTCAACTCTGCAAAAACCTCCCCCGAGCCAGTGTTGGCAGTGTTCCCACGTCGGCATTGCCCACACACACTTGCGGGAGCCAACGGCACGCAATCTTCTTGCTCCGTTTGCTTTTTGGCTCCCGGACGGAAATTCACCAAGTGTCCCTGAACGGCATTTTCATGCGACTTGCAACTCGACATAACTCGGAAACCGGACGTCGGACCGACGAACCGTCGACTCCGTTGGTCTCCTGGCGTGCGATTACCTCTAGGGGACCCTCTCCCTCGTCTCCCCATGGCCCAGTGGCTTCATTGTGCATTCATTTCGTAAACTAGGGTTTTGCTCAGTGTAATTGCATGCAATCTCGCATTGGTGGGTCAACTCTGCAAAAACCTCCCCCGAGCCAGTGTTGGCAGTGTTCCCACGTCGGCATTGCCCACACACACTTGCGGGAGCCAACGGCACGCAATCTTCTTGCTCCGTTTGCTTTTTGGCTCCCGGACGGAAATTCACCAAGTGTCCCTGAACGGCATTTTCATGCGACTTGCAACTCGACATAACTCGGAAACCGGACGTCGGACCGACGAACCGTCGACTCCGTTGGTCTCCTGGCGTGCGATTACCTCTAGGGGACCCTCTCCCTCGTCTCCCCATGGCCCAGTGGCTTCATTGTGCATTCATTTCGTAAACTAGGGTTTTGCTCAGTGTAATTGCATGCAATCTCGCATTGGTGGGTCAACTCTGCAAAAACCTCCCCCGAGCCAGTGTTGGCAGTGTTCCCACGTCGGCATTGCCCACACACACTTGCGGGAGCCAACGGCACGCAATCTTCTTGCTCCGTTTGCTTTTTGGCTCCCGGACGGAAATTCACCAAGTGTCCCTGAACGGCATTTTCATGCGACTTGCAACTCGACATAACTCGGAAACCGGACGTCGGACCGACGAACCGTCGACTCCGTTGGTCTCCTGGCGTGCGATTACCTCTAGGGGGCCCTCTCCCTCGTCTCCCCATGGCCCAGTGGCTTCATTGTGCATTCATTTCGTAAACTAGGGTTTTGCTCAGAGCAAGTTTTCTGGTCCAAATTTCAAATACTGGGTTATCAGAGCTTCGAACCGAATGAAAGCCACGAGTCCCAGGCACAGTCTTGCATTCCCATGCATGTGAACGATCTATGTCTACCACCTCCCAAAAAAATCTCTCCACATGTCTCTTTCTTGTGGATTCTACTCGCATAGTTGATTCCTCTCCCATTACTGACGTGCACCACCTGACTATAGATTGAGCATTTAGAATAGTAGATTCTGTAGATACTTTCAATTCCTCTCTTCGTAGGGCTGTTTTGACACATGCTCCGGCTCCATCATGCTCTCCTTTACCATGCCCAGTCTCAAAATAGTTCCACATATGTGGCACTTTGTAGTTTTTATGCAATGAACACAACCACTGAAATATGCGTGCATTTTTGAACTGACCAGCACACCCATCAGACCAAATCCAGTGTCGGTCCATCTGTATGTTCCTTCCCTTCAAGTGATCATAGAACATGATGAAGCAATGACGTACATAGTGGAAGTCGTGGCACCTATCATCACTTATGTAGAAGTGATATTCCTTCAGAATTTCTCTTTGCTCTTCAGTGCTATTTGGGCCATGCCTGTATGTGATATGGACCATCAAGGAAACCTGCTCAGAGTGATAATACTGACTTTGGATCTCATTTTGAGGTTGCAGAGTGTAGTTCTCGGCAAAATCAACAACTGAAAGTATAGTACCAAGGGGAAATGTATCTCTGCATATTCTAAACTTCTCATCCTGCCATCGTGCCACGTGGACATGCTGAACATATTGATGTGTCTTTTCAATAAATTCCTTGATGAAGTCACTAACTTGTACCTGGTGACACAAAATGATCTCAATGTCAGTTTTTTGTTGTAAGTAAGGATTGAAATGTAACCGTTACAACATAATTTTATAGATATAAATGCATACCTGAGATGTCACCAATTGTATTTTTTTGCTTTCTTTCCCTGGGACTATTTCATAGTTGATATATTTGAAACTTTTCATGTCTGTAACCATTTTCCCAAATTCACTGTCTCCATTCTCGTGCATACATTGGCTCAATAATGCCATTCCAGCACAGTTGGAGCATGTTCCATCCAAACAAGATTTTGCATAGTATGTTTGCCCCTCGGGCCTATTGCACATGATGCTATGAATGAATTCTCTTGATGAAGTCGGTGGTATTGTCATGGAGCAATCCTGCACAATGTTAGTATGCAACACACGACGAATGTACAAAAATGTTTCATAGTAATATTCATATTCTACATGGTATCTACAACAACAAGTGTTACGAAGAGTATTTATTCTAACATACCATGGCTTACATTTCTCAAAAGATCTTTGCCCCAAGTTCAATTGTCTATGCTCAATCTTAAATTTTTCGTAAAGCTCTGTCTGTGTTATATCAAGAAGATGCTTAGTATGTGGCTCACGATCCTTTGAACCCCTTCTTAGTTTTAGTACATCCTTTCGGTTTGAAGAAGGCCTTGTGTGATCATGCCAAAAACTATGCACTAGTCCCTTTACTGCATCAACTAGCTTCATGTCACGACGTGGCAACCGACCAACAAAGGCCCAAAAATCTGTCTGATCGGTTGTGTCAAGATGTTCTCTTCTAATAGAATACCTACGGAGGGTTTTTACATTCAAATTAACTAGTTTCGATGTAGGCCTGAGAATACGAAGGGCCCTGGTGTTCTTATCTGCAATTGATTGTGACAACACACGACGAGCAGCATTGCGGTCCTTTGAACGTGTGTTCTTACCAATTTTACCAAATGCATCTACTAGGCTTTTAACTATATGAGAACTTGGTTCAGAATTCTTTATCATCTTTATCCCTAACTTTTTCCTAACAACATTCATGCTCCTAGATTTTAACAATGATAAAAATAATCTACATTTATCTCCATCACATTTAGAAACAAAATATTTATCAAGTATCTGTTGAGTTTGATAAGCAATACTACGTTTAGATAGCGTACCTTCAATGGAATTCATAAGTCTTTCATCAACTTGTATACGCTTCGGAGTTCTTCGACGTGTGCTTGCTAATGGAGGTAAGGGGGTTGGAATTGTACCATGTAGCGCATCACCAAGACGCTCTGGCGTTTCAGTAGTAGCTTGGTGTCCTTCATTCTCTTCCTGGTAGTTGGATGGTGGAAGTCCAACATCCTCATCCATGGTCTGTGGAAGTCCAACATCCCCTTGTGGAAGTCCAACATCCTCATCGATGGTGTGGATAACATTCTCTTCTTCAACAGTAGGCAAAATGTCCAACGCCTCTCTGACTTCATCGCTTGTATAACCACATCCGGATAGCAAATTGTGTGTTTCTTCGTGAGCTTCATCTTGAGATGGTAACTTATCACTTTGACTTGAAGTGGGAATTGAAACATCCCCTAATGAGCACCTACGTTTTGCTTCTTGATTACTTCCATGGGGTGCTTGTTCAACAACTATTGTGGAAATTGAAGGTCCCTCTTGTCGTGGATTAATAGGATGAACCATGGTATCCTCTACAATTGGATTTGGATTAGTTTCCAAAGAAAGCCTCCGATTCATCATGTATATTCTTTTCTTTTCTTTCTCTTCTTCAATGACTTCTTGAGGTCTCTTCTTCCTTGTGGATTTGTTTACTCGGTTACGTGCATTCCCCATCACCACAATGATCAATTCAATATAGTTTGTTTTTGTTGCTCCTCAATTACAAGCTCTTCAATAATAAGCAAATGGAAGTTCTTCCTTGTTGGTCTTGAAGCTTGATATCTTACCTTGTGTGCTCCTCAAATATAGGCAAAATGAATCTTTCAAAGGCCTTATCTTTGGTGTTCTTCAATTGGAGATTCTTCAAGCTTGCTAATTATTTTCTTCAAATATGGCCATATAACCCAACACCACAGTGAGCAACCATGAAAGATGTCCTCAATGCTGCACCTGCATAAAAAAAAATGATGGAGTTGGTGTAGAATGTGAAAATTTTCAGACGCGGGCTCGTGCTGTTTGAAAAATCGCGGGATTGTTGCTTTCGTTCGGACAGAGTGAAGTTGCTCTCGGACAGCAACAGTCCATTATTTCTGGAGTTACAAAACGCGTACGCGTTTTATAAATATAAAACGCGTGCGCGATATGTAGTTAAAAAACGCGAACGCGATATAGTCAAGCACAATAAATAGGTTAGGTGCACGGCTAGGGCAACGATCAAAATCAAAGAAAACTAATAATTTATATGATTGCATACAAAACAAATGTTTTGTATGGTTTAATACCCCCTAGCTCTCTCCCAATAATCCCTAGATACCCCCTATCTCTTTCTAAATATGTGTCCCTCATTCTCCCTACATGTTTCTTTCATGTTTCTTTCTCTCCCTTCAGCCATGTCTCTACCACCCCACTCTCCATCTCTCCACCTTCTCTTTATCTTCGTCATTATCCCTCCCTATAGCACTCTCTCCCTTCTTCTCCCTTAATCACTAACCCTCTACGCCTTTATCCCTCCCCCCTGCCCTCTCTGTCTTACCTTGTTCCTAGAGCCCCTCCCCCATAAAGGCCTTTAGACCCTCTTCTAAATATTAATCCCTAAGTGCATAAGTGCACAAGATGATGAGGAGGAGGAGGGTGATGACAATGAAGATGATCATGATGTAGATGAAGATGATAAAGATGATGAGGAGGAGGAGGGTGATGACAATGAAGATGATCATGATGCAGATGAAGATGATAAAGATGATAATGTTGATGAAGATGATGGTGATGATGATGAAGATGTTGATGTTGATGATGATGGTGATGATGATGGTGATGAAGATGATGGTGACATGATGGAGATGTTGATCTGATGAGGAAGATGATGATGATGATGGTGATGATGGTGATGATGATGAAGATCATGTTGATGAGGACGATGATGGAGATGAAGATGATGATGATGAAGAAGATGATGATGATGGAGATGTTGTGTTGATGGGGAACCTAGAGATGACAATGATGATGAAGATGGTGATGGTGATGGTGATGGTGATGGTGATGACGATGAAGATTTTGATGATGATGCTGATGGCGATGATGATGAAGATGTTGACGATGATGGTGATGGTGATGTTGAGATGATGATCATGATGATGTTCAGAAGATCATGATGGTGATGATGGTGATGATGATGGAGAAAATGACAATGATGGATATGTTGATGAGGAACCTGCAGATGCCAATGATGATGATGATGGAGATGTTGATGAGGAACCTACAGATGCCAATGATGATGGTGATGACGATGAAGATGTTGATGATGATGGTGCTGGTAATGATGATGATGATGATGATGACGAAGATGATGGTGACATGATGGAGATGTTGATCTGATGAGGAAGATGATGATGATGATGATGGTGATGATGATGAAGATGTTGATGACGATGATGATGGTGATGAAGATGATGATGATGAAGAAGATGATGATGATGGAGATGTGTTGATGGGGAACCTAGAGATGACAATGATGATGAAGATGGTGACGGTGATGACGATGAAGATTTTGATGATGATGCTGATGGCGATGATGATGAAGATGTTGACGATGATGGTGATGGTGATGTTTAGATGATGATCATGATGATGTTCAGAAGATCATGATGGTGATGATGGTGATGATGATGGAGAAAATGACGATGATGGATATGTTGATGAGGAACCTGCAGATGCCAATGATGACGATGATGGAGATGTTGATGAGGAACCTACAGATGCCAATGATGATGGTGATGACGATGAAGATGTTGATGATGATGGTGTTGGTAATGATGATGATGATGATGATGATGATGATGAAGATGAAGATGATGGTGACATGATGGAGATGTTGATCTGATGAGGAAGATGATGATGATGATGGTGGTGATGATGATGAAGATGTTGATGACGATGATGATGGTGATGAAGATGATGATGATGAAGAAGATGACGATGATGATGGTGATGAAGATGATGATGATGAAGAAGATGACGATGATGGAGATGTGTTGATGGGGAACCTAGAGATGACAATGATGATGAAGATGGTGATGGTGATGACGATGAAGATTTTGATGATGATGCTGATGCTGATGATGATGCTGATGATGATGATGATGATGATGAAGATGTTGACGATGATGGTGATGTTCAGATGGTGATGATGATGATGATGATGATTATGATGATGATGGAGATGTTGATGAGGAAGGGGGAGATGACAATGATGATGAAGATGTTTATGGTCATGAAGATGATGATGATGGTGATGGTGATGATGATGGAGATGATGGAGATGATGGAGATGGCGATGAAGATGATGATGATGATGATGATGGTGAAGATGATGAAGAAGATGATGATGATGGAGATGTTGACCTGATGACGATGAAGATGATGATTATGGTGATGATGATGAAGATGTTGATGCTGATGATGATGGTGATGAAGATGATGATGATGGAGAAGATGATAATGATGGAGATGTTGATGAGGAACCTACAAATGCCAATGATGATGATGATGATGATGGTGATGACAATGAAGATGTTGATGATGATGGTGATGGTAATGATGATGAAGATGATGATGATGATGGTGATGGTGATGGTGATGTTTAGATGATGATGTTCAGAAGATGATGGTGACATGATGGATATGTTGATCTGATTCAAGGAAGATAATGATGATGATGATGATGGTGATGATGATGAAGATGTTGATGATGATGATGATGGTGATGAAGATGATGATGATGAAGAAGATGATGATGATGGAGATGTTGATGTTGATGGGGAACCTAGAGATGACAATGATGATGAATATGGTGATGGTGATGGTGATGGTGATGACGATGAAGATTTTGATGATGATGGTGATGGTGATGATGATGAAGATGTTGATGATGATGGTGATGGTGATGTTTAGATGATGATCATGATGATGATAATGATGATGGAGATTTTGATTTGATGAGGAATATGATGATGATGATGATGATGGTGATGATGATGAAGATGTTGATGATGACGATGATGGTCATGAAGATGATGATGATGAAGAATATGATGCTGATGGAGAATATGATGCTCACAACTCCCTCTACTCTCTCTCTCCCCAACCATCAATCTCTCTCTCTCTCTCTCTCTCTCTCTCTGTCTCTCTCTCTGTCTCTCTCTCTCTCTCAAACACACACACATACACACACATTATGTCACTTTCCATTCTCAAACCCATACCCCCTCCATCCATATCTATCTCCAACTTTCTCCCTCCATCCCTCACCCTACCTTCTCTCCCTCCCTCTCTCATCGCCTGTCTCTCACCTTCTATCCCTCCCTCATCTTTCCCTCAACCTATCCCAATCTCTCCATCACTCCCTCTCTCTCCATCGCCACCACTCTCTGCATGTCTCCCACCAACACTTTCTGTCCCTCCCTTCCTATCTCTTATTTCGTTCTATCCCCATCTATCTCTCACTCCCTCCAAATCCATTCCTCCCCATTGTCCCTCTCCCTCCCTCGCTCTATGTCTCTCCCCCCCTTGTATTCTTTATTTCTCTCTCACATCCCCCTTGTCACTCAAGTCTCACTTTCAACTTCTAACCCTATACCTCTTCAGAACCTATTCTACTCCTAATAGTGCTCTCAAGCTCCACTTCCCTTCACCCCCTGTAGCCCATCATGTTCTCATTCCCTTCATCTCTCCCCACTCAAGCTTCCAACATCCTTCTAAGCCCTTGACCCTTTCCCACCCCTATTAAATATTAACCATAGATTCCCTTGACCCTTCCCCACCCCTTCTCAAATATTAAACAAAATTTCCCTTGACTTCTACACCCCCTCTTTCTCAAGTATTAAACATATATTTTATGATTTGAATAACGCGAGCGCGTTTTGTAACTATATAACGCGTACGTGTTATGTAGTTATATAACGCGTACGCGTTAATTATTGATATAACGCGCACGCGTTATTTAGTTATATAACGCGTACGCGTTATTTAAATCTAAAAGCGCGGCAATATTTTTGAATTTAAACAGGCCGAGTCACATGCTCACATGTCAACAATAATCCTATGTGTATGCTTTGGAGTTTGCTTCGGTAATTCCAAACCTGTGCTATGTTAATGAAAAACCAAAGCTAATTGGGTATTTCTTCCAGTTTCTGGAGAAGCCTGTGCTTAGCCACTCGTTACAATATGCTACACAGAGTTATTTTTGACGAAATCTTAGACACAAATAGCATTTTTTCTGCAGATTCCAAATATGTAACTTTTATTTTGAAATATTAATTTTTCCTATTTTCTTTCAATTTCTTTTCTGTCCTACCTCCTTAACTCGTGAAACACATTGTTAGTGTTTCTTCCATAACTTTTTCAATTCTCAATCATTTCAAAAAAAAATTGTATGGTGCACAAGAGGACACTAACCTCCACGTTCTATGAAAAACCCATTTCAATATTTTTGCATTAAGACCTTCAAAGGCTCTACCCACAAAAGATGTACTATTTTTGAGGTTTGATCACTTAGACAATTATAAAAAAATTATAAAATTACTAATTTAATTTTCGAAAAATAATGGCGCACAAGTGCTATGTGTTCTCTACATGCATGCCGATTTTTGTAGCTTGATTCCATCATTTAGGCCCTCAAAGGCTCTACCCACAAAAACATATACCTTATCATTTGCCTGAAAAATAAAAAGTGTCTGTTAGGAAAACTGAAACTTGACATAGCTATGCAAATTTTCAATACATAAAAGTTATATATTCAGAAACGTGATTCAATTTCCTACATTTCATCTTTTTTACTCAATGCAAGATATTTTCCGTAAGTAAATCAAAAAATCCAAGTAAGTTGAGGGATGCCTGCTTTTTCAGTTTTCTATTGCATCTAACGTGCCAAAAGTGACCCTCATTAGCTTGCACTGACCCACAAGTATCCAAGTAAATAGTTGAATGCCAGAGTAGAGATGACAACGAATAGAATGTTCTTGTTTATTATGAGGAATGATTTGACTAACTCTTTGAATTCTTATAAAACTAAGAGTTCAGATCAATCATGGCTATGGAATTTGAGGTATGGCCATTTACATTTTGGTGGTTTAGATTTTCTACAGAAGAAGTAGAGGGTGAAAGGGTTTCCCAGTATTCAACATCCAACAAGCTTGTGTGAGAGCTACATATTAGGAAAGCATCAAAAAGAAAAAATTGTCTCAAGACTCTTGTACAGAGCAAAATCCCCATTGGAGATGGTACACAATGATTTGTGTGGGCCGATGAAAACACCTTATTTGACTAGTAATGTTTATTTTATGACTTTCATTGATGATTTTAGTCAAAAAACTTGGGTGTATTTGCTGAAATAGAAATTTCAAGCTTTTGATGTGTTTAAGAGTTTTAAAGCCATGGTTGAAAATGACAGTGGCATATTTATTAAATTATTGAGATTAGATAGAGGAAGTGAGTATATGTTAAATTATTTTGTGGAATTTTTTCAATATTATGGTATCAAAACATAGTTTACTACTCTCTACACTCCACAACAAAATGGAGTCTCTAAAAGAAAGAATCGAACTATTATGAACATGGCTCAAAGTATGCTGAAGGAGAAGCATCTTCCAGATTAATATTGGGGAGATGTTGTTACTTTCTCAGTCTATATTCTAAACAGAATCCCAACTAAGAGTGTGAAGGACTGAGTTACCCAGGAAGCATGGAATGGTAAGAGTAGCAACATATCTCAATTGAGGATTTTTTGGGTGTGTGGCTTATGCACATGTACCTGAAGAGATGAGGAGAAAGTTGAATGACATAAGTGATAAGTGTATATTTGTTGGATACAGTGAATATTCTAAAGCATATAGACTCTATAATCCCATCACTAAGAAGTATGTTGTCAACAGAGGCATAGTGTTTAAGGAAGAGGAAGCTTGATATGTAATCGTAGATAAATTGGTTGCAGAGAATGTTGTTATATCTTAGGCAGAATATGAAAGTGATACACAAGGCGTACAAAGTGGAAAATTGACTCCACATATGCCTACACTAGCTGTAAGAACACCTATAAGACAATCATCAGAAGTCACAACGCACAGAACACAAGAGCATGGTGAACCATCAAGTGTTGGTGGAAAACAAACAACAGGATCAGAGGTGAGTAATGAATCAAATCCTACATTAGCTTCATTAAGAAACATAGTTAGACGTCAGAAGACTAGAAGTTTAAGAGAATTGTATGACAAAAATGACGAAGTAGATCAAATTTCAAATTTTGCATTGATTTTATGTGATCCTGTAAATTTTGATGAGGTTTTTAAAGAAGATGCATGGGTAAAGTATATGGATGAAGAAATTGATGCCATGGAAAGAAATAATACTTGGGATCTTGTAGATTTGTCTGATAATAAAAATTGTATTGGTATTAAATGGATTTATAAGACATAATTGAATGCTAATGGTGAAGTTGAAAAATACAAATCAAGACTTGTAGCTCAAGGGTTTAATCAGCAACCTGGTGTTGATTATAATAAGACTTTTGCAACTATAGCCAAACTTGACACAGTAAGGATGGTGCTAGCTATTGCTTCTCATAATAAATGGAGTGTAAATCAAATGGATGTAATGTCTACATTTTTAAATGGATATCTAGAATAAGAGGTTTATGTAAGACAACCTCCTGGATATAAAATTGATGGACATCAAGACAAGGTTTACAAGTTAAAGAAAGTGTTGTATGGATTGAAACAAGCACCTAGAGTATGGTATAGCAGGATTGATGAGTACTTGAACAATGAAGGATTCAATAGATGTCCAAGTGATCCAACCTTGTTTACAAAGGTAAATCAATAAAGTAAAATATTGATTGTTTGCTTGTATGTTGATGATTTAAGCTTCACTGAAGATATTTCAATAGATGAGTTTAAGACAGCTCTGAAAACAGAGTTTGAGATGACTGATTTATGAATGATAAAATATTTTCTTGGTATTGAAGTAACCCAATCTGAAGATGGCATTTTTATCAGTCAATCTATGTATGCAAATGATATATTGAGAAAATGTGGGATGATGAATTGTAAGCAAGTTGTAACCCCAATTGCAGCTGGAACAAAAATCAATAAGAAGGATGAAGGGTTAAATGTTCATCAATGCTATATAAGAGACTGGTTGGAAGTATCATGTATTTGATTGCAACAAGACCTGATATAGTGTTTGCAGTAAGTTTGATTTTGAGATTTAAGGATTCTTCGAACAACACACATTGGAAAGCTGGAAAAAGGATCCTGACATATATTGGAAGAACAACAAATTTTTTTATCCTATATACACCAAATTCAGATTTTAAGTTGAATGGCTATACTGATAGTGATTTTGAAGGTTCTACAAATGATAGAAAGAGCACATTGGGATATGTGTCCAGTGTACGAGCAGTAGCATGGGCTTCAAAGAAGCATCCTATAGTGATGTTGCAGCAACAACAAATTCATGTCAAACTATGTGGATGAGAAGAAATATTTCTGAGATGCAGCATGAACAAGAAGAACCACCTTAGATTTTTTGTGACAAGAAATCAGCCATTGCACTATCAAGAAATCATGTCTTTCATAAAGGAGTAAACATATTGATACAAGGTATAATTTTATATAAGAACTGATAAACACGAATGAAATCAGTGTTGAGTTTTGTAGATTAGAAGATCAATTTGCAGACTTGTTTACAAAAAATTTGGGAAAAGGGGTGTTTGAATTTCATAGAGAAACATTGGGATTTGTAAGCTATAAGATTTTTTGTTTAACAATAATCTTGTGTTGTAGAGTTTTGTTTTTTGGGTGAATTAATTAAGGGGGTATGTTGGAGATTAAATTAATTACTTCACCGCTTGACTTTTGGTTGCCAGAATTTCCAAGAGACATCACCGCCTTACCGCTTTAATTATTAAATTTTGAATAGTCATTTATCAATTCCAAGTTTAGCTTATCAAAATTGAAAGGATCAGCATTTGAGATCGAAGTTTGAAGAGGTTGAAGAGGCATCCACTGGCTAAGTTTGAGCTCTTAAAAATGATAACATAAAAGAGTATTTATTCATGAAGAGATATTTTTTTATTTAGCTGCAACTCAAGGTCAATTTGAATTTAATTACCCATTACCTTCATACACTATAAATATCCATGTAATATTAATTTTGTAACATAGTGAATAGTACGATTTGTTAAGTTGATGCTGAGAAATAGAGTTTTTAATCATTTTTTATGAGGCTCTATTTTATGAGTTTGTAAACTCATATTTGTTTTAAAGTATTTTTGTTGTAGCAAGTGAGATTTCTGAGTTTTATTTTGAATTTGTTTAAGTGATGGAACAGAGTATCAATATGAGTTTATGAACGTAGGGGTGATCAAAACTTTGTTGAAGTTTTTTTTGTTACTCATTTCCTATAGGATGCAATTTGTTGTTACTCCATTCATATAGCTTGCAGTTTGATGTTACTCGTGTAGAGTGTGCCTGTAGGTGTCAGTTTTGGATTTTAATGATTTGTAAGTGTTGTTGTGACTAAGAGAAACACTCCCCTTCCTTCTTTCACTTTGCAAGAGAGACACATCTTCCACGTAGTCTCATTTATTCAACATATGGCTCCCAAGTAGTGACATACAGATACGTAACACCACCAATACCTTGACCTTCACATATGAAATGATGGCTCTCTCTAGATCTACTTGGTAATGAGGAGAGGTCATATTTCCCGATATATTGAACGCATTCTACTGGAAATATATTGAATTTTCGGATATTAGTCATCCCCACATTCATTCTCTAACTCTCATAGTAGTTCTTGAGGCTGATCTTATTAGTCATGGCATTCAGAATGCTCCATCACAGAATTAATAACGCATTCAGATCTAGGAAGCTTCTAGACTCTCCAACCCCACAATGATTCTTTTCGCATGGCTAGGATCAACACTTTATGTATCGGCTACTCCAATCAGCAGCGATTTCTCCTTTTTGGCACCTGTCTTCTATTCTTCAAAAACTTGAAATAAATTTGATTTACTTAGAAGAAACAGATCCAAAAGTTCACATTCAAGATTTTAGAAACTATATCTTCCATGGATAATCCATCAATAGATCCAGGCCTATCTTCATCTGCACTAGGCTCGAATTTCATGCTTCTCAGCAATTGGACCTCTTCACATGGATTCCTTACACAAACTAGGCCTCTTTCTCCAGCACGGAATGACAAATTTCTCCTCATGAAAATTTTCTTTACGCGGACCAGGCCTTTTTCTCCAACACAGATTGACAAGTTTCTCTTCATGCTCCATCGCATGGATCAACTCATGTTAAGGTTTCTTCACAATCTTTTTTCCATACTTGGGATGATCTGATCCAACATTGATTTGGATTTCCTTTCATTAGGGTCTAACCTTTTTATATGATACCAGTGTTATGATTAGAAGCACATACATACAAGTACTAAATCGGCACACAATATAATGACAATGAAGTATTATTTTCCAAACCCAAAACTTGGAAACCTAATCTGGAAAACTAATCATAATAATTTATTTATTTTTCTTAATTAATCAAATTAGAGCATGGTCAATAGAATCATGTGACCAAGTAGACTTTCTTAATCACTTTACAATACACTTTACAATAGAGTTACTCAAGATTTTAAGTAAACTTCTTTCACATACAATTCATAGAAATATCATAACTTAACCAAATATCATGAGCCTAGATCCAAATCCTAGGCTCTATCAAGCGCCGAGAGGGATCAAATCTCCCAAGGTGCAAACCTCTCCTCGAAAAGCTCCTTGAGTGCAATACCTGAGAAGAGGTTTGCACCTCGGGAGATTTGATCCCTCTCAGCGCTTGATAGAGCCTAGGATTTGGATCTAGGATGGTTCCAGTCGTGGGCGGTGACAAAAAACTGGAGTTTGATCAGCATTGTAAGGAACAGGTTAAGTTGAA
Organism: Larix kaempferi; assembly: GCA_027924585.1. Taxonomy (NCBI): domain Eukaryota; kingdom Viridiplantae; phylum Streptophyta; class Pinopsida; order Pinales; family Pinaceae; genus Larix; species Larix kaempferi. Next base: position 8,476,490 of record BSBM01000591.1, on the reverse strand, counting down.
AACACATATAGAATTATGACGATTATCATAATGTAAGTAATAAATATTAAGGATTGAGTAAATTGTTAAACTGGAAAATAGAGACAATAATTTTGTAAGGATTAAATAAATGAAAATATGGTTCACATCATGATCATTCTCAATCTATCTTCTTCATCTTTTCTTATCTTCACACATGGTAGTTTTGACATCTTCTCGTAACGATCATATGAGAATGGAGGTTGAAATCGTAGACCTTCCAAATCTTTAACTTGAGATATTGCTGTAAATATCATACCCTGCCTCTCTTGCTTTCCAATATTAATAGTAGCATTCTTCAATGTCAATCATTCTGACTTATGGATTGTTAATGCCCAAGCGAGTTTCAATGGAAGTTGTTTTTTATTACCTCTTTCGATAGATGTAATAGGAACAACATGAGGAAACGATTCATCCCATGGTACCCCCACATAATTATCAAATTTTATTAAAACATACATGGGTGGTTTTGGAGGCAAACTTCCAGGGTTATATACAATTTGTTGTATAACTCCAAGAGCACCATTGACGAGTCCTGCATCAGTCCATAGGTTTGATGTGAGCATTACCCTTGCTCCTATGGCAATAAGTAATTCAAGTTCCAACCCTTGTTCATCTCCTTCCATAGAATAGTTTCTTCTTACAGATGTAGCAATACTGGTAGCAATGGGACAATTTAGGCTTCTTATTAAACGCTTTTTATGACAATTTACATCATCATTTCTCGCAAACAAATGTATCGCCTTATCGAATGACCTTTTCATTGAAGCATCCCAAGGAAGTATCTGTACGAGTCATTAGTAATTTCCAATCATCTATTGTTGGAACTGGTATATTGGTTTAATATTGTCTTTGTCATTCTACATTTTGATTTATTTGTTGTTATGCAAATTGATTTCTTTCTTCTTCCAATTGCTTCAACTTTCTCTCTCGATATGATCTTTGTTGATCAACGTTTCGTTTGCTTTGTTCTTCACGTTCTTGTGCTATCAATTCATCTAACTTTCTTTTTCGATATTCTTTTTGCTGATCTGCATTTCATTTTTTTGTTCTTCTCCTTCTTCTGTTGTCATTTCGTCCAACATTTTATTTCAATATTTTTTTGTTGTTTTGATTTTCATTTCAAGTCTTCTCATTCTTTTGATGTAATTTCTTCAAATGGTACCGATATATTTCGTTCTACATTTTGATTTATTTTTTGTTCTGCAAATTGATTTCTTTGTTCCTCCAATTGCTTCAACTTTTTCTCTCCATATGCTCTTTGCGATCAACGTTTCGTTTTATTTGTTCTTCTCGTTCTTCTGGTGTCAATCCGTCTAACTTTCTTTTTCGGTATTCTTTTTGTCGATCTTTGTATTGTTTTCTTCATTTTTCTCGTTCTTCTAGTGTCATTTCGTCCAACTTTCTTTTTCGATATTCTTTTTGTTGTTCTGTTTTTCATTTCAAGTCTTCTTCTCGTTCTTTTGCTGTCATTTTGTTAGATTTTTGTTCTTCTCATGTTTTTCTCATAGCATCTTCTGCATGCACATATTCCATTTCTAGTCCAAAATCTATATAAAAAATGTCAAGCATTAACATATACACTGAAATTAATGCATCTATGAAATCCACACTGAAATCAATGCATCTAAGGAATAACTGCTACACTGAAAAATATGCAATGATAAAACACCATACACTGAAATCTATGCAAGTATAAAATTCAATATATTTTCAAAAAAATTAGGTGATTTGGGAGGATCGAACCTTGGACCTCACACCCATTATCCCAAACCCTCACCACTATACCACAGGTAGTTCGTACTATACATAGTAAAGAACTTATATATAAACTTGAATAATATTGCATTTGGAGAAACTGGGGGAAGGGTGGATCAACACGATTTGACCTCATGACCTACCTATGACCACCACAATGTGTTACCAATGGGATACACCGAGTTGTCTAGGAGTTAAACGATACAATATATTTATATCTTTGAATCGGGAGTTAAATTTAAATTATATTAATTTAAATTTAAAATATAAAATTAAATTAAATTTAAATTTATACGAAGGCTTTTTCATTTTAAAATTTAAAATTTAAAATTTAATTTTAATTTAAATTTAAATTTAATATAAATATGAAATTGAAATTTAATATAAATATTAAATTGAAATTTAATAAAAATATTAAATTTAAATTTGAATTTGAATTTAAATATAATATATATTTATATTTATATTTATATTTAAAATTAAATTAAAATATAATTTTTATTTATTTATGTTTATATTTAAATTTAAATTTAAATCTAATATAAATATTAAACTATATTTAAATCTAAATCTAAATCTAAATCTAAATAGAAATGTAAATATAAATTATGTTTTAATTTAAATTTAAAATTAATTTTAATATGAGGGGGCGGCAGAGGAGGGGACAGGCGGTGGCAGGAGGGGAGGAGGGGAGGTCGCGGGAGAGAGGAGGGGAGGAGGGATGCACACAAGGAGGGGAGGGCTGGGCAAGAGGGGAGGAGGGCTGCCCTGGACGAGGGTTGCATTCGAGGAGGGGTGGGCTACGCAGGAGGAGGGGAGGTCTGCGGAGGAGGAGGGGAGGCCAGGAGGTTGCAGAGGAGGGGTGGGCTACGCAAGACATAGCATGGAAATACACACAAATGGAAGGGAGTTGCACGCTTATCCAAATTCGTAGCGAGCTCGAAGGGAGTTGCACGCATATCGCAGAGGAGGGGTGGGTTGCGCAAGACATAACATGGAAGCGAGCTGTAGGCTTGAAATTAAAATTAAGAATTAAAATTAGATTACATGTTTGTTGATCAGATTCCCTCTTCGTTATTTCTCTTCTCTTTGCCACAGATTCTTATTTTATAACTTTTTATGATGTTTTGTGTATTACCTTTCGTGTATTATATAGCCATTGATTTCAAACGTGTATTTCAAACGAAAATACACCTCTTTTTATTAATGGCTGACATAATATTTTATTACTTTTTTCTTTGTATTATTCTTTTTTGTTTATGGCCCACATGTTAGGAACAAAGGTTACAATCATACTCGACAAACGTTACAACATCTCCATCATAATCTGCAATATTATTTATGGCCGACATGTTAGGAACAAAGGTTACAACATCTCCCTCATACTCGACAAACATTACAAGATCTCCCTCATATTGGGCTGTAGAGTGCCTAGGTGCAATTACAACATCTCTCTCATACTCGACAAACGTTACAACATCTTCATCATAATCGGCAATATTATTTATGGCAACATGTTAGGAACAAAGGTTACAACATCTCCCTCATACTCCACAAACTTTACAAGATCTCCCTCAAAGTGGGCTCTAGAGCACCTAGACACAATAAACCCAAAAACTATAAACTGTAAACATACATTTATTTTTTTAGCAAAATCAAGTTTACCTAACACATCACCTATTGATTTTAAAAAGTCAAGTTTAAGGAACACATCACCTATTGATTTTAAAAGTGTTTTAAGTTGTATTGAAGTTATTAACTTCTATATTTTTACAAACTTTCCTTCTCAACCGGTACACATTGATCGATCATGCTTCATGCCCTTTTTGGTCCATCCTGTAAACAGCCCTCTCGCTCTAACAAACCAATGTCACTCATTTTGTCTTATGAAGCAGCCACAAGAACGATCTATAAAGAAATAAAAACCAATGAGCATGTAACTCGATTTTTTCTAAAATAATCCAAAGACATCGCTTCATGCTTCCGTCAATTCTGTGTAGCCTCGTCGAGCTTTGGAGCCCTATGGGTTGACCTTTGATGAGGCCGATCCCTTTAAATACTGGCTCTAGTTGTACGCTTTTTCTTAAACGCGAGATAGATATTACGAGATGAATGCTTCGGCCATGATCCTGCCATCTGTTGGGTTCACGTAATAAATTACATTGCTATTTCTTGTCTATTGATGTTGAAGCGGTTATATCAGGAGAGATTAATGAATATGCAGTACATGTGTATGTTGAGATGATTCGATTGTAGTTAATTTCAATGTACAGAAAAATCCAGGCAGCTGTTAAGCATTTGTATACAAAGCGCAAAGTGGGATCAGAAGTTGACACTAAAAGCAGGGATTTGGAGATGTTTGCTTCCAATTTTCTGGGTTCGCGTGGGAATGAGTGGAATAGGGAAAAACCAATGCAAAAATCAACGATCAGATGCTTTCATAGAACTGGTCATGTGCCTGCCATCCGAAGGTATGTTTCGACCACTTATCTTACGGATGCTTTTGCTCTTGTTACTGTAAGAAATGCTTATGATTTCAAGTTCAACTTAGGTTGCAATTCTTCTCAGATTTAGTTTGACAATAACATAATTTTTAACATAGTAGCATAATTTGAGTACTAATATATAGAAATATGATTCAATACTTTAATACTAAAAAAATAAGCAATGAAAAAATGTAGTTTTAATAAAATATTCAAGTAGATTATTTATATATTAATTTTAATGAAATATTCATATATACAACATAAATGTACAGAGACATATAATGAAATGGTGTTTTTATTTTATAGTGTTTAAATAATTAAAGTTTGGCTTTTGTTAATTGGTTTTCAAAATTTAATTATCTATCAATAAAAATTGCTATTCTTATTACATCTATACAAAATATTGGAATTTATTTCGATACACCAACTAACACCAATACTACCAAATTATACTATTTTTCTGGTTCATAATCTGTAAATTGCTATAAGAATCCCTAAATAATGTAATGACTAATGCGTCAAATCTTATATAATGTAATGACTAATGCCTCAGCGCTGAAAACTGAGAATCTTATCTCATTAGTCGCTTAATGTAATATGGAACATTCGAACATAATTCAATGAATGTACATCGAACACATCGAATAAATGTACATCGAACACTAGCTCCCCAGCTCCCGCAGTTATAAGTTTCTTGCCTCGGGAAAACAGGTTTATTGTGAAGTGTGATATGTGGCACACTAAAGTCTATGTATACTAAGTCTGGTCAGCTAATTTCTCTGTGCCGAGAACATGTTTATACTAAGTTCGTATTAAGTGTAATTAGCTCATTCTATGCTATTCTATGTTAGGGAAAACAGTTTTAGGATATATGTGCTAAATGTATTTAACTAGTATAGTTATTTAATTTTTGGTGATGAAATCACAAGTATCATGAACAAGTTATTTATTTATTGTTCTCCATATTTAGTTGTAACTACATGTTGTCTATGCCTCATTACATATACTTGTGTCATCTTCTTTCAATTTAAGAAAAGCATAAATAATAATCCACCTTAAATTCTAAGATATAAACACCTATCAGTATAACTATAATAGTAAAAATTGGAGTTGATGAGTTGTCATACACCTACTCATTCAAAAGAGATGAGACCTTGCTTATAAAATAGGATTTCAGGGTTTCAGTTATGTGGTACCATGAAGATGAAATAGAGACAAACCAGTGTACTCTATTTCTGAATATTTACTTCTGATCTATTTATCGTTTGTAGTATCTCTCGGTGTTGTATTGCTCATTTACCAAACAATTGGCAGGGAACGGAATCCAGGATTGAAAGTTGTGTAGATAAAAGCAATGATCATTAAGTGTTTGTCTTGTTAACTTGTCTTGTGTGTTGTCAATTTTGAAAATAAAAAACTTCTGAGTTGATTCAATAAGGAATCGACTAAAAGAATGTGGATGGCAAAATCACAATCAAGTTGACGAGGGTATCAACCATACTAGTGTATCAACTAGGTGTTGACTAGAATGGGAGATTAACTAGATTAGATGTATGACCTACTAAAGAAATGGTAAGAAGCATTGCCAATAATATTATGCTTGTTACATAGATGTTAGTGAGGAGAGGGTATATATGTGGCATTGAGCTTGTTAACTCAACATATGATTTCTATTTCCAAAGTGGGAGTCAAACCTACTAGAGAAGGAAGGTAAGCTTAATTGTTACACAAAAATCTAGAAAAGGTTTACATGGTTTAATATTAGATAGTATTGCTAATAACTTCAATTGAGAAATCATAATTGATCTGGATATGATTTTTATTTCCAAAGAGGGAGTCAAACCATTGTCTTACTAGAGAAGGAAACAATTGTCTTACTAAAGAAAGAAGGTAAGCTTAATTGTTACACAGAAATCAAGGAAAGGTTTACATGGTTTAATATTAGATAGTACTGCTAATTGAATTGAGAAATCATAATTGATTTAGATATTATTGTAGCATTAGAAAGAATGGATTTCTTTTAGAAAAAGACAGGCTGCAAATTTGTAAGCAAGCAAATTTGTAAGCAAGCATGACATTGTTATACCTGGTTAGCCCTAATTAACAACCAATTCATGAATATGCCTAATTAAAAATCAACTTGCAAAAATAGAGCATATTATAACTAGGAAATTTTAACTAAGTGAATACAAGGACTTCGTGTCTCTTTCTAACTCCACATTTTCACTAATCATTTGTGGATATGCCACAATAGGTTGCAATGAACTAAGGTGGAACTAAAGCATAGTAATAATTAGTGGAAGTAAGTAAATGCATTATGATTCTTTGGATAATTGTAAATTTGTAAATTTTGTTTAACTATCACTTAAGTAGTTAAAGTTGACTATATCAAATAATGATAAGATTGATCATTTGTAAATCTATATAAAGTCATTGGTAAAGAAATAAAACATAATAAATCATTTTTGGCTTCTGATTATTATTTCTAAAATGTTTCCTTCCTCATTGTTACATTGTGGGCCTCATCATTTCCTATAAGATCCTTGGATCAAGGCTTCGCCCACACTTGATTTCTAGTTCCTTTGGCTCTATCCCACCCAAAATTATTCAACTCTATTGTTTGGTTTCAAGGCTCACTCATCCACTCTATGAAATCTTGATTTCAATTTTGGTTCATATCGTTCCCATGCCTACTAGGAACCCTTACTCTTGAATTATGAGGCCTTCTCCTTCAACCCATAAATTTGTTCTCAAGACTAGTTCATTTAATTCTAGTTCCCACACCCACTAAGAACCCTTTATTGTTCCATCACATTTTCCATTGGTTTATTTCTCCACAATGTGATTCTCTTAATGATACTTTTACATATCAGTATAGTCTTACAACTAGTCTTTTCAAACTTCTCAAAGAAATCATGAGCTTATAGGTTGTGGCTCCATCCCCCAACTTTGAGTTGGACAACCATAACTCTCTCTGCAATTATGGTGTCTTAATATAGGAAGAACTATTTATATCATCCATTTGCAATCTCATAGTTTATTTCAGGGCCTTCCCAAACATGACATCTCAATAGCTTGAGCAAACATCAAGTTTGGTGAAGAATTGAACAGCTTTGAGTTCATCTAAAAGGGCATCCATGACAAGAATGGAAAAATTATCCTTGATGGTCAATTTATTCAAGGCATGGAAGTCAAGCCAAATGCACCAAATACCTTATTTATTGAGGGCCATAACAACTAGAGAAGAATAAGGCTTGTTACAAGGGTACATGACACACATAGCTAACAACTCTTGAATTATGTTTTCAATTTCTTTTTTGGGGGGAAGGGGTGGTGACATGGGAATACTTTGGGTAGGAGGTTACTAGGAATGAATGGAATATAATGATCATGATTTCCATTTGAAGGGGGAGTCCTTTGGGAATGTCAAATATGGGTGGGTATTTGTCTAAGGCTAACTACATGTCAAAATGAATAAGTTGAGAAGCAGTATCTAAAGGCCTAATGACATGAAATTGAGCCACAATGCCTAAATGACCCATTTTAATATGCTTTTACATACATTGCAAGCTAATAATATCTAGATATCCAATTATAATTTCTTTGAGAGTGTATTTTTTCTCCTCCTATTGGAAACTCATGTATAAGGCATCAAACTCCATGGCGATGGGGCCTAATGTATGTAACAATTAAGCACTCAAGAAAATATCGTAACCACCCATTTCAATAAGATGTCGGCCTTCAGGGAATATTGAGTCATTGAAAGACACACACTTTCACAACAACCACCTCATTTCATGGCCCGTCCATTTTTAATCATGATTTGGAACATGTTCACTACATGGATATAATAGCATGTTCCTTGGGATACCTAACAAGCATAGATCCATCTTAAACCAAGATCTATTAAGCACCGAGAGGGATCCAATTTATTGAGGTGTAATTTTTTTTATCTTAAATATTTTACACATTAAAAAAAAAATATCTTAAAAAATGTTTACACCTCTCAAGAAATTGGATCCCTCTTGGTTCTTAATAGATGGTGGTTTAAGATGGATCTATGCTCGTTTCAATTTTTTTTTTTTTTATGCGATTGCATGAAATTTTTAAAATATATTTTCTTATTGATAATTTATGAGACTACATGAAATGTAAGGTACTTGACAAACTTGACAACATATCCCCCATAATGGGTTGTAGGCACCTAGCTACTCTGGGTGCAATGATGATTTCATCTTGAATTTTTGAAATTGAGAGGTGGATAGGATGGTGAGGGATGAGTATTGAAAGGAAATCTAGGTGGACGAGGAGAGGGAATAAATACAGTCTTTTATATTTGAGCATTTATCACCTTTTTTTAATCTCTTTTAGTGGCATCTAACCATGTAGTAGGACAAACCATTAAACCATGTCTATGTGTCTTTTCTTTGGAACAATTGATGAAACATTCTTTGTAAAATATATCAAGTATATTTTCAATTTAGATGGTTAACTACTCAAAAGAGGTGATGAAATATTCAACTATACCAAGTTTTTTTGAGCTTGGTTATCTACCCAAGAGATATTTCGAAATGTTAATAGAAATATTAAACAAATTGTCTCTAGGCAATATAACCCTTGTATGTTTTCTTGTGTCATTGCCACCATTCAGGATTCAAATATAATATATCCACTCAAAGTTTTGTATATCATTTATGATTCCGTGCAATGAAAAGTAATTTTCCATTTGAATGACGCATCTAATGGGGTTTGACCCATCAAATTTGTTGATATGTACTTTAGCAAGTATGTGGCACATTTCAATGTTTGGTGGGTCAAATTTGTTGATATCTACTTTAGCAAGTATGTGGCACATTTCAATGTTTGGTGGGTCAACCTCGTTGATATCTACTTTATCAAGTATGTGGCACATTTCAATGTTTGGATCACGGATAGGTAGAGTGAAGTGATGCCTAATGGAATTGGATGATGTACTCCATTCCTTGTGGGAAGGTTATTCTAACTAGATAGGTATCTTGAGGATGATGAAGGAAAGAGTTTCATGAATGGGGTTGTCTAGTTTAAAAGCAAGTCCAATATGTTAAGATTGGCTTATATGTCATCAAGATTTTATTAATTAAGTTAGTGATTGTGGTTTAACTTGTTTTAAAACTCATCATAAGGTGTCTCGAGTGGGAAACTTTGGTAAACTTTATGGGAGAGATAATTTCCTCGAGTGACATCCGTAGTGGAAATGGGTCCATAAAAATCTTTATGTAAGAGTGGTACCAATATGATAAGCTTGGTGCAATGATTTTGTTAAGTTCGGTTGGAAATAAGGGTCTAAGCATATGGGTCCACAAAAAGGGTTACTAGAGAGTGGTACCAATGTGAACAACATAATGTAAGGAGTTTGTTGAGATAGGTATGAAATAAGGTTGTAGGTAGGACCCAAACTACGAAAAAATCCCTTTGAATTTAGATGATCTAACCCAAGTCACCTTCTATGCAAGCTCTCCTTTTCACTTACAATTGTTGAATCAAACACCCACTCACCATTATCATTCTAGCTAGCAAAATAAAAATAACCTAGCTTCTCTTACATTTGTCAACCATCTCCAACTTCCTACCACTCCTCACCCTTCACCTTATCATCATCTCATTGGGTTTAAAAATACAATCCTCATTTGTTAATAAACAAATTTTCTTTGGTTACCTATACCATTAGCCCTTTCCAAGATGTAGTAGGTTGTGACAAATCACCCCTTGATTGCTTAGATTTACTCAACACTCACTATCAACATCACCTACCATGTAGTGAAACATTGCAAAACCCTTTAACTAACCTCTATTGTTGTTCCCCTTCCTTGTCCCAAAACATCTTAATAGGTTAGTCTACACAATTACACTTCTACTCAATGCATGTCTTGATATTACCTAATGCCAAACTATTCCATCTTACCCTCTTTTCCTTCAACAAATGGAGGTATTCCTTTTCTTTTATCATATTATTGTACAGAGTGGAGCAAGGTGCTCTACAACCCAATATGGGGACATGTTGTTACATTGCCAAAAATAATTAATAATTAATAAAATACATATGGGCTCATAAAATTTAAAAAATAATATGAAAAGTAATTTGAAAAATCCATATAGACATATAAAATAAAAAATTAAAACTTAAACCTGAATCTATCAAGCAAGAGAGAGATCAAATTTCTTGAATTTAAGATTTAAAAAAAAATTACACCTCAAGAAATTGGATCTCTATGGGTCCTTTAGATCATAGTTTAAGATGAATCTATGTTGGTTATCTCAAATTCATTTCCATATTGGTTAATTTTTTAGTAAAATTTATTGGTTAATTTGATGGTTTGTGATATAGTATGTTTTTATGTTTTAAGTTTGATTAATTTCTTAAATTCTCCGGTTTAAGAATTTTGTTTCATGGATTAATTGCTTCAAACTTGCCAAGTAAGTAAGTAAATGTGTGCGTGGGGTGTTGTCTTTCTTACATGGTCACTTCATTGAGAAGATGCATGTATTTCCCAGCTATCCATTTAGATTGCAGGCATTGTTTTTGGTTACCATTACCTTAAGCAAACTCTGTAACACCTCCTGTCCTGGTAAGTGTGGGAAGAAGTTAAGACTTATTATTTCGTTTCCCTTAGTATATTTTCTTTTCGTTTTGAAAAATAATTAAAATATTGCATACAGTTTGTAACTATTGAAGGAGATGGGTGTTGTGGTTCATGCATTCTAAAGCGTTATCAAAATTTGAACTTGCCACAGGAGTTTGGAAGTACCAAGTGTAGCTGACAAGTAAAAGAGCTGGTAATCACTTAACAGTGATCGAAACAAGGTAAACAATGCTTCCAAAACCCATTAAATATGTACAGCTGCCTTGTTATATGATAAGTTTATATGAATATGTCTTTCATCATTGGGTTTGGAATCGGTAAAAGTTGTAATAATTATTAAATTCTCTTTCAATCGTCTCTATATAATATATATCTTAATCTCATATAATAGATATCTAATATAATTATCGTCTCTATATAATAGATATCTCATATGATGGCATACTTTTTGTAATCAGTGTGTTACAGAACAGTCTCTCCATCACAGTTGAATGAGATGTATGCTGTGGTTCGCTGCTTCAATGCATGTGCTCAAGGTTTATCGAAATTTCACCTTGCTTCCAGGCTTTGAAAGTGTCAATTATGGCTCACAAATCAAACAATTGGTAATGAGACAATCCTGTTTTCTATGCACAGTGATTAACAACCTACCAACAAATGAGTTTTGTAACAGTTGCCTTGTAACCCTCTTAAAATGTATATAGGGGAGAGTTGGGGTTGCCAGTATTACTGTTACTGTTATTGTTGTTGATATAGATGACGGGTTGATAAAAAGTGATAAGAAGAATTGTACGTAGTATATTCTCTTGCAATGAATATGGCTATTCATTTAAAATTGTGATTATCTTTATGTTTTTTTATCATTTAGATATAATGTTTAATAATAACTTAAATACAACCTTAATGTAAAATACCAATAATTTTGACACATACCACTAAAAATTAGGTCAGCATTTAGTGATAACACTCAATTATCTAAGCAAAGAGCAACTATGCTTCCAAAGCCCATTAAAATTGCAAAGTTTCCATGGCATATGATAACATGTATGATATGCCTTTTATTATCTGGTTTGGAAAGAGTAAAAGTTGTACTAAGACTAAAGTATTTATTATTTCTAATGGGTATTGTATAAAATTTTGAAATTCTCTTTTATGATTGTAAATTTTAAGTGATAGCTTTTCTAGATTTATATGATTAATGGTTGGAATATAGTGATATATAAAAGAATAATTTTTTATTATTTTATAAAAATTTGTGTATTTTATTAATTTGTTTGTTTAATTATAAATATTCAATTATTAATTTTTAATAAATTAATTAAAAATTTGATTTTTAAATTTGATTTTATAATATACTGAGAATAAATATTTAATTTAATAAATTAAATAAATATAATTAAATATAAAATTTGAATATCTTTTCTTAAAACAATGTAATATCATTAATAAATAAAATGAAAATGAAATTAAATTTTGCAAATGCCAAAAGACATTTAAAACATCTCATTGCAAAATGCTCACATATATCCTATCTACTTGCACCATCCATTTGTAAGTATATATCCTATCTACTTGCACTATCCATTTGTAAGTATCATATTAACCTATGTATATCTTATATACTTACATTATCCATTCGTAAGTACATATTATTAGAATCATTCATTTTAAAGTTCTATCATGTTGTTCCACTTGATAACAACCTTGATTTTGCATAAACACCATATAAAAAAAATAAAGTTCTTATCATATGCTAGGATTATATTCTCCGAGAAATCCTTCTTAGTGCTCTCATATTGCCATGTTCAACATGCATCTTCACACATTTGGAAAAAGAATGAGTCAAAGTATCATTTCCTTATATGTATGATGAAAGGAAATATATGACAAATTATTTTCTATTAATTTTAAGTCATAAAAAGTAATCTCAAATGAAATTTTCTCAAGTCATATATGTTAGACATCTAAGTTGTCACAATTTTTGAATTGCTCATCACCTGACTCGTTTGATATATTTTCCATAGTTTTAGAGCAAGTAATTATGTCGTGTTGTTTGATCTTCCTCAAAATGTATCTTTCAACTTCCAAAAGGTTGTATCATAGTGAATAAAGGGGTTCTCGGAGTTAACAAAGCTTCGAGTACTAAACGTTAGTTACTGCTCCGAGTTGAAAGAACTGGTTGGTGCTGAGCATTTGGGGTCTTTGATCGGGATGGTTTGTGTCTCTGGTTGTCCCAAACTGCAGTGGGGTGAAGAAGTGCAGCTCTATGGTTAATCTACAAATCAATGTTTTCTAATTAAAATTAAATGTGTAGTATGATTGTTTTGACACTTGTGTTGAATGCTATAAAATATAAAATATCATGTGGTAAGTCAGAAGGGTGTGTGCAAGAAGATGAGGGTCACTTTAGATGTAATCCTAGTTTTTCAAAACTCGTTTCTAATACATAAAACATAACGCGTTTATGATACTTAGCACTTGGTATGGTAAAACCCGAGCCTGACATGTCATTAGACTTATAGGTTAGGTAACCATAATGCGTATGCGTTATAGAACTACAAAACGTGTACACGTTATGTAGTTACAAAATGCGTACGCATTTTGTAAATCTAAAATCAATTTAAAAACACAGTCCTGACCACCCGTGATGCTCTTCACGCATCAGAAATGCGAATTCGAGCTTGGACGAGGACGGTTTGTGTGCCCTAGAGTATCCGAGGAGCTCAGTTTAGTTGGAGGGGAGGCAAATTCACCGGTGGATTGTCATCTAATCAGGTAATTCATTCACCCATACCATTTTTTTGTCATTTCTTAACCTAAATTACCATTTCTTTATAGTTTAAAACAACCTAGTTTTGTAATATTTATAAAATTGGAAATAACCCAAACTCTAATTAAATTCACATCTCCCTCAACCAAGATGAGTGAATAATTACAATGAATCCCTTTTAAAAAACTCAAAAATTCATAATCCAACCAAAAATCGAAAAAAATAGAACTCCTCCCTTTCTACAATGTATCCATTCACATGAAACCCAAATTTCCAACCCTAAAAGGCCATTTCCCATGATACTAATTAAATAATTTTCCTCGGAAATGGCCATAACAAGATGAAATGCATGCACAAGCGCAAATAGAAAAAATGCATAAAAAATTAGTAACTTGGTTTCTCAAAATTTCATCACAATCATTTGTCCATGAACATAATCAAAATTTCATCACACGTGTATGTAGCTATACATTGCCTCTTAGTTAAGCACCCTTAACTAAATGCCAAAGCACATTAACAAAGTGCCTCTCGGGCCTGCCCTATCCACACCCTCGATCAATCTACTCAACGCTCAGGGACCGTCGATTAAACTCAAAGACTTCATATAGAAAATCACTATGTTTTTTATTTAATTTTTTGAACTTGCCATAAAATGTAGAGATCTATTTTGCAGGGAGAAATTGTCTCTGTTTTGCTCCAAGGAATTGTCACTTTTGGTTGGTTTCCATGTTTCTAGAACAATGGAAATGGTGAACACCCATGAACTACCTAGAGTGTGTCGTGAGAGTGTTTCCAACCATGATTGAGTTAATTTTCACCCCTTTCCTTTCCTCACATATGCTAATAGTCCCTCGCCCCTGTCGTTTACATATCCAACAATCCTAATCTACACTCAGAAAGACCTGCAGCCCTGACCTAGTAACTACTCCTAGAAACCTATCCTAAAACTCTTCTAACATTCTTACCTATCTCGGACCTTCTTCCCTTGGATGTTTTCCTAACCCTACATCTATCCTAAACTTCCATCCCTCTTAAAGAGTGTGTTTAAGACATGGGTCCGAGTTTTACCACCTGACATGCCCCCGGGCATGTTACCTTAACCATCTTTCTAAGCCTAACAAGTCATATCCTATTCTTACTTAAATTCATTAAATGAATGTAGTCACAGTCTTAGGACTGTGACATTTAAATTTAGTTGTTTTATCTCAACTTAATCTTCATCCTCCTAATCAACCATCTTGTCATATCAATCACATATCATAATACTTGGATCAAATTAATAAATATGCATGTGATAATTCTGAGATAACACTGTCATATTCCACTTGTGATATCTTATTAAGTTGACATTGTTGTTATTGTCATTCTAGTCACAATTTCTAGTTGATTATTCAATATCTTAATCATTGATAGTCATCTCAAGTACATATGTAATCATATTGGCAAGACAAACTCATACATATCCATTTCATTCCATGCCACTTTGTCCTCCCCTCCAACCACAAGGTGTAATTTGTTGAAATCAATAAATTTAATGTTAGCTTATGAAGTTGATGGAAATATTGTTTTCTGCAAGGGACGTAAAGGCCAAAACATGTCAAAATAACACTTCTAAATTCTAAGAAGTTTAAACCCAAGTTTGTATGGAAAAGTCACCAATGAGGGTTAAGAAGTGCCTTAACTTCTAGAAAGAAGTGCCTTAACTTCTAGAAAGAAGTTGAACGGAACTTACTTTTTAATTGTTAAATGTTTAATTTTAATTTTTAAATGTATGTAAGTGAATGCCATTAAATTGCTTACTTGAGTTTGATTTAATACATTTTCAATTTTGAAGATACGTCATTATATACCATGTATATGTTTCTAATGATTTTCGTATTGATGTTTTTATTGCAGCTGCGGCTATGGACACAAATGCCGAGATACTTATTGAGCTTGCTTGCTTGAGGGGCATTAGTGTAGCTTTTAGTGGTGGTGACAGGATTCACCGCTCGCTTGCATCAACCTTGAATGCAACTGTTGACACCATTTCACAGTCTAGCAATGTACTATATGATATTACATCATATAGAGAAAGAAAAAGACAAGAATATGCTGATGGGATAGACTATAATGCAATAAAAAAGTTGAAAATATCCAAAGAGCTCATAATCACATTGTTTAGGGACCCTCGGTTGGAAGAAATCCCAAATGCAAACAGGCCTCATATCTCCATTGAGTGGTGCACGTTCCAACCATTTGTTGATAACTAGATGGACAGATGGTACATGGTTTTTGATATGCCACCACATAACAACAGGGAAATTCCCTTGTATTTCCTTCGAAAGATGTATGCAGAGTTCGTGTTACATAAACACGGAAAGTATTTTGATATCTTGCAGTTTCAGGGGATTGGTGGGGGGATGCCCCAAAACCGACCCAATGCGAGGCTTCAAGACCAGGATCGCCCTATCCCTGCACCTCGCAGGTAGTTTCCTGGCCTAGATGTACCACCTGCACATCGTGTTATTCCACAGACACATGATGCATTTTTAAGTTTGGCAAGGGTGTTTGTTTGCCATGGCACTATGGTTCAACATATGGGTGAGGAAGGGACATCTGTCCCTAGTGTGGTACATACACCAGGTTGTCACCATGGAGGACCATCGTCTAGTGTAGGACCATCCACTAGTGCAGGACCATCGACACATCCCCAGCCTAGTATTGAGCCTCACGAGTGCACATCATGTGGTCGTCCCTGCTATGGTCTTGCCTCAGATGTTGCCTTCAGTGGGTTTTTGAGTGAGGTATGTAGATGGTTAATTGTAATAAATTCTTCATTTATTTTCGTCTTTGTACACACATATATAGTTTGAGCTAATATATTAATTTTGTGAACTTGCAGTTGATGTTTTATGTCGGCAGCGATGCCCCAGAGTCAGATGTTCCAGAATCTACAGGGGGGCATGATGCTACCCATTTGGCAAGCCCATCTTATATAGCACCCATTGCCGTATCTCACACCGAGGTAAACATTTTAAAATTTCAGTTTTTTAATACTTGTTAATTTGTTAATTTCCACATACTTTACATTTTAGTTCACTAATGCTATATACGGTCTAATATTTATAATTATTAAAATTGCAGATGGAAGATCCTTCACTGGGGCAAGCTAATGTGGAGGTATCACCCGTGGTCGTACCGTCCAAGGAAACATCTGGGCTCCAGGTAAACAATTAAAAATGTCATTTTTTAAATACATGTTTGTTTGTTGAATCATGCATATCTAACTACATGAACACTTGCTAACTGTAGGCACCATCCGAGACATCTAGACCATTGTTTGGATTCATATCTCCCACTAGGCCATTCGTGAACAAGGGTCGTGTGTATGTGAGGCGGCCTACTCCTAGCAAGGCTCCAGCTTCCCATGACCATGGGCTTACTCATACCATGGTAATGTATATCCTTCGATGATATTTGTTGTTTAACTTGAAATCCAGTGCATAAATCGTTTTTGTTAATGTTTGAATTGCATGTTTACTGCATCAGGAACCCGAGTTGTCTACTCAAAACCTCACATAGGTGGTTGATGCAACAGTCAGTGATGCAAATGCAATGGGAACTGATCACACATAGGTATGTAACTATTTCAACATGATCTTTGCATAGTTTAATATTGTTCTCTATTGTTTATTCATGCATGTCTAACTATTTCAACATTTTGTGATTGTAGCCACCACCAGCAAGAGCAGTTCCTAGCCCTCCTGGTTCAACCATCCTGGATGTTCAACCAATGGCTCCATCTGCTACAAAAGCAACGCAATCCCCTTTGTCAGTTGAGGTGAGATGTCCTTCAGTGACCAAGTGTTTCATGCACTTTTCATGCACAAGTTGATAATTGTTGAGTTAATGTATTAGTACATAATTAGTTGAATTTAACAATTGATATTTAATTTGCAGGATCCAGAGATGTGCCTAGAGGATCAACGTCGGGAAAGAACAAGAGGAAGCTTGAGTTTTGATGTGTCTTATGGGATATATGTATATTTGGATACATGTACATGTGGCTTGGATAGTTTTGGATAGTTTTGGACACATGTGCTTTTGTATACTTTTGGATATATATGTACTTTCCGATACATTCACTTTTGGAGACATGTACATTGACTTCATTGTGCATGTACTTTTGGAGACATGTACATTGACTTCATTGGATACATGTACTTTTGGATATATATGTACTTTTGGAGACATGTAATTTGACATTTCACTTATAAATGAATGATACATTTCATTTTGTATTTGTTCTTCGGTTTCCACGTGTTCTTGTGTCAATCTAATGTGTTGATTTGTGTGGATTATCTATTACTCATGAATGCACTATGTTAAAAGAAGAAACTATTATATTAAAGGTTTCAACAAACTCACTACATGCATGCACTAATTAGTATCTAATTAAAATTTGTGATTCTAGATGATCATTACAAGTTAAGTCAAAGTTCTTGCTCGTGTAATTTAATCAAACTAAGTGCAATACAATGTTTTTCAAGGTTTCAATGAACTCACTCATGCACACTAATTGGATAGGTCTAATTAAAATTTGTGAGTTTGGATGATTAAATTACAAGTTAAGTCAATGTTCAAGTGTAATTTAATACAACTAAGTGCAATACATGCTACACATTTCATCAAAGCCCAATATTTTATTGTACAATTAGATTCAACACTACATATGAGTAACTACATACAAGTGCTCAAAGAAACATTGGTGAAAGGAACAAACGTTACCTTGGGATTCGAGAAATAAAGTGCCTTCTATTGTTGGTTGGAAAGGATATGCTTGGATATCCTTATGGCATGGAGGTTATCTTCATGTCGATAAGTACTCTTGTTGTCATGTGTCATTAAGGTTTTTTCATATGGTAAAACCATTCAGGGTTAGGGTTTGTTCATGGTTTCATTGTACTTGATTTCTAAACATATAATTATTTTAAGAAAGGTTGCTAGGTTTTCTTCCCCGTGAGGGTTTGCGGGGATAAAATGTTGTGTCTCTTGTGCATTGTTATTCTTAACTAGATCCTACATGTTAAATTCTTTATGTAAATGTTTTATGGTTAAATTTATGCATTGAACTAATGGTTATAATTGGTATAAAGCATTTATCTAGATCAAGTATCAAAAATTTAACATGGTATAAGAGGTGAGCTGTCAAGAAGAAAATTATACAAGCCTTAAAAAACATAAACCCTAGGAGGAGTGAAAGTCACCAAGTGTCCCGAACGGAAAGTCACCAAGTGTCCCTGAACGACATTTTCATGCGACTTGCAGCTCGACATAGCTCGGAAACTGGATGTTATACTGATGAACCGTCACCTCCGTTGGTCTCCTGGTGTGCGATGACCTCTAGGGGGCCCTCTCCCTCATCTTCTCATGGCCCAGTGGCTTCATTGTGCATTCATTTCGTAAACTAGGGTTTTGCTCAGTTTCATTGCATGTAATCTCGCATTGGTGGGTCAACTTTGCAAAACCCTCCCCCGAGCCAGTGTTGGCAATGTTCCCATGTCAGCATTGCCCATACACACTTGCAGAAGCCAACGGCACGCAATCTTGCTGCTCCATTTGCCTTTTGGCTCCCGGACCGAAAGTCACCAAGTGTCCCTGAACGACATTTTCATGCGACTTGCAGCTCAACATAGCTCAAAAACCGGAGGTCGGATCAACAAAACATCGACTCCGTTGGTCTCCTGGCATGCGATTACCTCTAGGGGGCCCTCTCCCTCATCTTCTCATGGCCTAGTGGCTTCATTGTGCATTCATTTTGTAAACTAGGGTTTTGCTCAATTTCATTGCATGCAATCTCACATTGGTGGGTCAACTCTGCAAAACCCTCCCCCGAGCCAATGTTGGTACTGTTCCCATGTCGGCATTGCCCACACACACTTGCAAGAGCCAACGACACGCAATCTTGCTGCTCTGTTTTCTTTTTGGCTCCCGGACCGAAAGTCACCAAGTGTCCTTCAACGACATTTTCATGCGACTTGCAACTCGACATAACTCGGAAACCGGAGGTTGAACCGATGAACCGTCGACTCCGTTGGTCTCCTGGCATGCGATTACCTCTAAGGGGCCCTCTCCCTTATCTTCTAATGGCCCAGTGGCTTCATTGTGCATTCATTTCGTAAACTAGGGTTTTGTTCAGTTTCATTGCATGCAATCTCGCATTGGTGGGTCAACTCTGCAAAACCATCCCCCGAGCCAGTGTTGGAAGTGTTCCCACGTCGGAATTTCCCACACATAGTTGCAGGAGCCAACGACATGCAATCTTGCTGCTCTGTTTTCTTTTTGGCTCCTGGCCCCATGGCCCTGGAGCAAATCCTCCAAGTGTCCCTGAATGGCCCCGCGGTGCCCAACTAGAATCCCTGTAGCACCCAAACCGTGGCTCCGTTCATGCATAGGTTTTCCATAGAACACCTGATTGATAAAGTGAATGTCACCTTCTCGAAGGAGAGAAGATCCCCCAATGAAATCAAACAGGAAAGTTCTGTTTGGAGATTCAAAGCCTCTGGATGGTTTCAGCCATTTGCCTTCCGATATACTATGTATAAAAGCATCCAGCATCTTCCGCTTTTTTTTCAAATATTGGATCCACTGCAGCAGAAAAAATGCATTCTCCTTTTTCAAAGCATGGGAGACAACTGAAAGATTGGCATTCAGAAGAAATAGCTCTGGAATATCTACTACATCAAGGTGTCTTCGAAAGAATGGAACTAAATCATTAACTGAATACATCAAAGCTCCTACACAAGATGGTAGTGTAAGGTAACCTTCAGAAAGGGTTGAAAAGCCCATGGTAGTCCAGGGATTCCTTCCCATTAACATGGCCCAATTACTCGTGGATGCAGGATGGAGAAAATTCAGAGAGCCTCATACCCTAATGATTTCCCCACCTTCATCTACTAGGGGAATATTCTTGCAAAAATTGGTAAGATCTTCGAGTTATGGCAGCATTTGATACACTAGCCAAATCTATGTTGTTGGAAGAACTTACATATTTCAACAAAGGAGCGTTTTGCAGGTGGCTTGAAAATCCGTTCCAATTTTCAGCAATAAAACAAAGAAGTTCAACGTACATATTTTCAGGCAAGCTTGTCAACCAATTAGACAACCGAATACAAGGAATATAGATGAATGAAGTCGCTTTGATGAACTTATCCTCTCGCTTTGAGGCTACCAATATGATCTCAATTTATGAGAAGCTTCCACGTAGCAATAATTTATACTTTGTATAAAGTGAATATCATTACTTGTTTTAAAATTTCTTTCCCTCCCTTAACCCCATTTTGTAGATTTGTGCTGGCCATTGTTTGGAGGGAGTTATCCCACCCAATTCCATGGCCATTTTCTGTTAGATTGTGTGAAAAAATGTAACATTTATTGTCCTCAACCTAGCTCATTTTACCTCTTCCTAGTTCAAAGGCGCTCATGCTCCTCTATTTAAAATCGCATAAATTTTGGACCGAGATATCGATGATGTGCAAGCAGGCTTGACCAACTGGTTGGTCCGGGTCCCAAAGATACCGAAATACTCCACTCAACCCACTTAAATGAATTTGAGAAATAATACCCCTATGACTCTATCGGGATAGTTTCGACAGTTAAAAATTTCAGGTGGGTAGGCCATAAAAGGTTGATCAAGTTCTAAAACCATGCACTGATTCTAAAACCAAAGTAAGCAGTTTAGGTATAACTCTTACCTGCAGCAGATTATCCAGTGACCATAATTCATTTCAGACTCAGTGGCAGGTGCAGACTAAGGGAACCTAACATAAACTCTAAGATAAAAAGTTGAATAGGGG